>JBAMAX010004540.1:0-30124 GCA_037043745.1 Chymomyza amoena
TTTAATTAAAAGAAACTTACAAACAGCCATGCAGGGTCTACTACGTATCCAGATCACATCTGGACTCAAGTGACACTAGTCACTTCCTGACGTATCGATCTGCTCTAGATCAAATCTTATGATCACGGAACTTTTTCATAACAAGAAATTTAGATCTTTTCACGCAATTCGGAAGTCTTGGTCTGACGGCAGCGCCTGTGGAAACCCCCGGTGACAACAATGGTTCACGGATGGGTCCAAAACTTAGCAGGGTGTAGGTGTTGGAATCGTTGGACCCAACACCAGAATCTCTACCGCAATGGGCATCTGGCCCAGCGTCTTTCAAGCGGAGATTCATGCCATAGAGATCTGCGTCCTTAATATCCTTCTCAAGGGAACTAGGGGAGCAAATATAGGCATTTTTTTAGATAGCCAAGCTGCTAGGGCATTGTCATCCTGGAGCATTTCCTCTAGGATGGTTAAAGAATGCCATAACTAACCCCAAACCCTGTCCGCCCGGAATTAAGTCGTGCTATGTTGGGTGCCTGGACACTCGGGAGTGGATGGTAACACGGTCGCTGGCGATTTAGCACGACAGGGTACCTCCACCCTGACCACATCTCCTGCGCCGTTTTGTGGTATTGGTTGGTCCACAATCAAAACCATGATAAGCAAGTGGGCTGCAGGAGAACATAGGAGATTGGTTCTCCCTTCCCGGGCTTCATCAAGCAAAAGTGCTTGTCAAACCTCTGGATGCGGTCAAGACCAAATGCTCCTGGTAGCTTACCTATCTGGTCACCACACTGTTAGATACCATCTACAGAAAATTGGCCTTTCGGACTCTTCAGAGTGCAGGCTCTGTCTAGAAGACGATGAAACCACAAGACATATTCTATGTGACTGCCCAGCGCTGGTATGGGACAGATCCTGTCACATGGGAAAGGAACGGATTACTCCCTTCCATCTCAGGTCAATACCAACAAAAGACCTACTGCTATTGATGCGGAAAGCGGAGTCTTTTGCTTTATCTTAAGGGTATGGTACAAAAGACCTTTTGGTCGCAGTGTCCAACCTCTGTTAGGAACCCTTTTAGGAAAAAAAAACTTACAAATTTGAAGCCTTCCTCGAAATCTAATGGAACTATTCATAAACGTAGCATTAAGCTTTTTTTTTATAAAATTTCCTTAATTCAGTAAACTGATATGATAAAAAAATTCAGTTTTCTCTAAGTGTATTTTCTTAAAACTTTCAAACTTGGTCTAAACTTGAAGTTGATTTGATCAGCTTAAAATCCTCAAATTACATCAATAAAGAAAGAGAGAAGTTCTTCTGTGGTAGGAAGTAAGTGGTCCAGAAAATCAACTTAGTTTTGATAAAGCGGCTCACACGACTCTTTATCTTAATTTAAGTGACTTAAACAATATAAGCACAAATAAGTATCTCTAGCTCGTCTCCAATGTTTGACAATTATATGACTCTAGAGCAGAGGAATGCGTGGGCTAAGAACCGCACATTTCGATTTACCTGGAATTGTTGAAATGCAAAGATAAAAACTGTACCTTTACCTTTTATCTTATTTCGAAGTAAACTCCTTCAAAGACAAGCTGTTCAGCAAAATTCTCGTTCGATGATAAGTAATCCAAAAACTGCACAAAAATCAATTTTTTAAAACGAAAATGCCGCAATTAAGAAGAGTTAAAAGCCCGACAACAACAATAACAATAGGAGCAGGGGCGTTAAACCGTAAAAACGAGGACTGCTCATGACATCAAATCATTTTCACATTTAAAATTGTCGGCCACATTGATGCTCTCCGTTGATATTGATGTGCAGCTGAAGACTTTGGGCTCTGGCTCTTTGGCTCACTTTGCACAGACGACATTGACATTGAAGATAAAAATCAACGAAATATGACGCGAATGCATCGAGAGTTAAAAGATGGTTTCGAAACGGAACAAGACGAGACGAACTGAGATGAGACGAGCGGAGACGAGACGCGACGCGACACACAGATCAAAAGATCGACAATCAAGCTTAAAGTAGGTGTAAATCAAAAGGAGAGTTATTCCGACGGCGAGGAACTCTTGTGACGGACGACTCGACTGTCTGACGCGTAGACTCCTTTTCACGTTGATGTTGAGTTTTCGTTTGACCAACATTGACTGACAGTAGCTGGACCAGCAAACAACAAAATGCCTTACACAAATACACAGACACGAAAGAGGCACACAGATACTCATGTAGTATATTTACCAACCGTGTGTATCTAATGAATACCTTTAACACTCTCCTGTACAAACAGGTAATTCCCGAAGCAGGTAAACTGGGCGTTTACTTTTGTTTCGCTATGCCAGTTGCATTTTCCCTGCAGGAATTCGGTGTCATTTAAGTGGCCTCAACTACTCTAAACGTTACTAGTTCGTATATGGTTCAAATAAGAACTGTTGTGGAATAGGAAAATGCGGTAAACGAGAGCGCGCTTCGCTCACGGCTTACGCTCTCAAATTTGTGTTCGCTCAATTGAGCGAGCTGCTCTCTCGTTTTTTGTATTTTTTTAACGCAACAAGAACAAACAAGCATTCTTTAAGGGTGGGTTGTGGCTATTTGGTTCGTGTTATTTTTCTGCGACAAATTTTGTGTATGCATAAAAACAACAAAGGAATAAAAGGCAAAAGAAGCTGCTGCAAAAATTAGGCGTCAGTACAAAGTGCAAATCAGTGCGATCGGTTGTTCTTATATTGAAAATCAATTGTTTTAATAATTTAAATAAGTAACAATTTAAAAAGCAAATCAGTGCGGTAATAGAAAAACAATTATTTAAATATAATAAAAGAAAAGTTGCCAAAACACAAGGTGAGTTACATATTTGCTATTTATGTTTATGCAAACATACAGTGTGCCACAAAGGTCATAGTACAGCAGGCGATTTTACACTTAAATGCGAATTCCTCCCAAATTGTTTAAATTTTCCAAAAACTAATGATGAGGTTTTCTTAAATATATATTTTTAAACAATAAACAAAAAAAAACAACGTTTGCAGTTAATAATGCACATTTTGGCAGCGGAAATTTCCCACACGCGCATACAAAAGTAAAGCAAAGCATATACAAAAAAGTCCCGTTACAAAAACCCAAACAAACCAGCTGCAACAACGTAAATTCGGTATACCGTCTAAGTGTACTATGACATTATACATATATATTTAAGAAAACCTCATCATTAGTTTTTGGAAAATTTAAACAATTTGTGAGGAATTTGTAAAATCCTTCTGTACTATGACCTTTGTGGCACACTGTATGTAGATACATTACATATAATTGCATTGCATGTGCATAAATAATGTTGTAAGTAATATTTGTAACAAAATTTTTTATCTGCAGTTAAATTCTGCTCACAGACGCATGTCAACTAAGGTAAGTAAAAATAGCAATAAATTGTTTTTTTATTGTTTAAATATACATAAATAAATATGAACGTATTTATACAAAAATTGTTTTTTGTGCTCTATAGAGACATTTCTTGCATCTATTAGTTGATGGCTATGAGGAATCAGGCCCGTCATTCCGTGCTTTGATATTTGTGTGAGATCTTGCACAAAGACGTTTTAATGGAGCTTTACATATGTATTTGGGGAAAAAGTCTCTAAGCCATTTCGAAAACTTTTGTGGCATTATATAAGGTAAGCATACTATACATTACGAAATTAAAAAAATAAATAATAATTAAAACTCTCTTTACAGAAGAAATACAAATTCAGTCGGCAATATTAAATCTCTCGGACAACAGCTCCCCAGAACGGCAACTAATGAACAAAAACTACCTTATAGTATTTTTAAGTAATAATAATTTTCTTATTTTAAGTTGTATTATAAATTATTTGTTATGTATATATAATATAATTGTATTAATTTTGTAATTTAATTAATTTATATTTTTAATTTGTATTTAAAATTAATTGTATTCAATATTTTAAGTATAATTGTATGTTTATATGTTAAGATAATTTTTAATGTTTTTAATATAAATTATTATTTTTGTTTAGTAATTAATTTTATTTATGTAACTTGTATAATAATAATAATAATGTTCAAATTGTAAATTTAAAGTAGTTTCATTTTTGGGCAGTATATTCCAGTCTGGAACAAAAATTACTAGTAAAATTAAAGACCATATTTACCAACCTACAACTAAATGCAAAGAACTATTAATTTTCTATATCAAATGGACTAGTTTTGAATTCGTTAGAAGCGACTTGTTACATTCTAATAAGCTGCTACTAGTTTTGTTCAATATGCTCCGGACCAGTTTGAAACCAGTTGAACATCATACCCGAAAATTCTGGTTGCCTGCAATGACAGCCCCATGTTAAACATACTAGAATTTTCAGAGCAAACATACTAGGTTTCGGACAAACAGTTGCACAACGGGGCGGTTCAAAACCAGTTTGCGACTGTAATGTTTTCCTGCAGGGTTGTGAGTGTGCGAGAGTGTGTGTGTGGATATACATAGATACATATGTGCAGTTAGCATTTGTATCTGTGTGTATGTAATTTCAATTGTCACTGTCTTGTCATTAACTTCTGGTATTACTTTGCTAGGCCGCTGACTATTGTGGCTACTGTGGTTGTTGTTTTTAGTACTTCTTTGTATGCTGTTGTTGTTATTGTTGTTTTTTGTATAGCGTTTCACACGCAAGCGCAATTGCTTAAAGCTTAAGATCTTGTGCATGTATTGTACTACAGTATGTACTCAATTTGGTGATCAACATGACGCTTTGACGCTTTTTTATGAATCTAATGAAATTATTTCATATCATCATTAAAAATTAATTTACTTTTTCTTCTGCTATTCATGTGTCTAAGTGGAGTATAGGGCCTCGAGTCATTTTTTTGTAGTATGCGTTTTGTGCTTTATTTTAGCAGCGAGTCTATTAAATATCTAAATTCATCAACATTTTTAACCCCCGACGCAAAAAGAGGGGTGTTATAAGTTTGACGTGTCTGTTTGTCTGTCTGTCTATGGCATCGTAGCTCCCGAACGCATGCAGTGATTTCAATTTAGTTTTTTTGTATTAAAGGTGACTTATGTGCGAGTGTTGTTAGACATGTTTGGTGAAAATCGGTTGAGCCGTTTAAAAGTTGTGGGGAGTAAAAGTGGGGAGAAAAACATCAACTTTGTCCGATTGGCTTAAAATTTGGTCCTATTGTAGCTGACGACGTCACTGATTCGAATCTGAGGTTATTTTTGCTCTATCTCTTCTCGTTTAGAAGTAATGGCCATTTGAAGTTAAAAACATAAACTTTGTCCGATTGGCTTAAAATTTGGTCCTATTAAAGCTGACGACGCCACTGATTCGAATCTGAGGTTATTTTTTCTCTATCTCTTTGCGTTTTTGCTCTATCTCTTCGCGTTTAGAAGTTATGGCCATTTGAAGTTAAAAACATAAACTTTGTCCGATTGGCTTAAAATTTGGTCCTATTGAAGCTGACGACGTCACTGATTCTAATCTGAGGTTATTTTTGCTCTATCTCTTCACGTTTAGAAGTTATGGCCATTTGAAGTTAAAAACATAAACTTTGTCCGATTGGCTTAAAATTTGGTCCTATTGAAGCTGACGACGCCACTGATTCGAATCTGAGGTTATTTTTTCTCTATCTCTTCGCGTTTTTGCTCTATCTCTTCGCGTTTAGAAGTTATGGCTATTTGAAGTTAAAAACATAAACTTTGTCCGATTGGCTTAAAATTTGGTCCTATTGAAGCTGACGACGCCACTTATTCGAATCTGAGGTTATTTTTGCTCTATCTCTTCGCGTTTTTGCTCTATCTCTTCGCGTTTAGAAGTTATGGCCATTTGAAGTTAAAAACATAAACTTTGTCCGATTGGCTTAAAATTTCATCCTATTGAAGCTGACGACGCCACTGATTCGAATCTGAGGTTATTTTTGCTCTTAGAAGTAATGGCCATTTGAAGTTAAAAACATAAACTTTGTCCGATTGGCTTAAAATTTGGTCGTCGTCAGCAACAATACTGACGACGCCACTGATTCGAATCTGAGGTTATTTTTGCTCTATCTCTTCTCGTTTAGAAGTTATGGCCATTTGAAGTTAAAAGCATCAACTTTGTCCGATTGGCCCAAAATTTGGTCCTATTGAAGCTGACGACGCCACTGATTCGAAAATGTGGTTATTTTCGCTCTATCTCTTCTCGTTTAGAAGTTATAGCCATTTGAAGTTAAAAGCATCAACTTTGTCCGATTAGCCTAAAATTTGGTCCTATTGAAGCTGACGACGCCACTGATTCGAATCTGAGGTTATTTTTGCTCTATCTCTTCTCGTTTAGAAGTTATGGCCATTTGAAGTTAAAAGCATCAACTTTGTCCGATTGGCCTAAAATTTGGTCCTATTGAAGCTGACGACGCCACTGATTCGAAAATGTGGCTATTTTTGCTCTATCTCTTCTCGTTTAGAAGTTATGGCCATTTGAAGTTAAAAACATCAACTTTGTCCGATTGGCTTAAAATTTGTCTGTCTGACTGTCTGTCTGTCTGTGGCATCGTAACTCCCGAACGCATGCAGTGATTTCAATTTATTTTTTTTTTGTATTAAAGGTGACTTATGTGCGAGTGTTCCTAGACATGATGAAAATCGGTCGAGCCGTTTAAAAGTTGTGGGGAGTGAAAATGGGGAGAATGCGTAAAAAAAAAACAAACGAGCTTGACCTTAAATGTAATCTATACCTTAACAAGAATCTAAATTATAGTAAGTATATTATAATATACTAAAGTATAACTTAACCTAAACTACCTATAAAAAGTATGAAATAAAAAATTAAATTAAAAATTTAAAAAACCCCCGAACTTAAGTAATTTTCATTTAAAAAGTGAAAAATAATAAAAGAAACTTAATGTTAAAGTACCTAAGAATCTATTAATAATTCTACAAAAAATACGTCGCGTTGGGGGACCGCTCCTAAACTAACAATTTAAATACAAATAGTCTAATTAAGCAACAAAGATTAACTTAAAAACAAAATTAAGAAAATACTTCAAAAACTTTCATAGAATTACTTCAAAAAATTTGCATGTTAGATACGACCGTCAACGACGTCTGCCCTCGCGTGTCCCCCAACGCGACGTATTTTTTGTAGAATTATTAATAGATTCTTAGGTACTTTAACATTAAGTTTCTTTTATTATTTTTCACTTTTTAAATGAAAATTACTTAAGTTCGGGGTTTTTTAAATTTTTAATTTAATTTTTTTATATAATAGCATAATAAACGTCTGAAGAAATGTCATACATTAGATCTTGCTCATAGATTCTAAGCTAGAGATAAGAAGAACTCAATGTTATATTGGTTTAGAAAAGCCAATTCTGGTAGTATTATTAAGATTTGAAAATGGTTTAAAATGTTCTCTCAACAGGTTGAAAGTAAAAAAATATAAACAAATTATAAAATTAATTTTACCGACCTAATAATATTTTCAATATTTGAAACAGGTAACAAATAAATACCACTTAGTCCGCACTTTTGAGAAGTTGAAATCAATTTTAAATTTAAAAAATTTTGATTTTATTTTATTTCTCATTGAAAAAAAATTGTTAAAATATCTTATAAGCTTAGCAGATATGGCACGCTAAACAAAATTCTCTCACTAAAAAAATCAAATATCTTGATTAGGTTAGGAGGTATGGATAATTGAACAAAATTCTAAAAAAAAATATGTAAAAATACAGATATCGATAACTCGGTAAACCACAAAAATTAGCGAGTTTAATATTGGCTAGTATATCAATTAAATATGTATATAAAAACTCATTATAATAAAAAAAATCAAATACCTTGTTTAGCTTAGGAGATATGGATTGTTGATGAAAACTCTAAAAAAAATGTTAACATTCAGTTATCGATAGCTCGGTAAATGATCACTAAATATGCCCGCTTCACTTATTTTCGACCATATTTTTTCACTTTATTTAAGAAAATTAACTAAAAAAATTAAAGAATTTCCCAAACATCTTAGTCTTATTGTCTCCATTTCGATAGTAGAAGCTGAAGTCTTAAATATTTTTGCTTTAAATAGTTTAACTGCCACAGAAATTGGGCACAATTTAGTAAGACGTATATTTTACACATTAGTAATCTTAAAATATTTTTAAATGGTTTAGGCTTCAATATTGTTCCAATAGCTAACGAATTGGGGAAAAATTTGGGCCGAAAGCTTATTAGAGAATGAACATAGCCTTTAAAACTGTTGCCTTAATATTTGAAAGGAAAAGGCTAAAAGCTGAAAAAATAATATTAGGTTAATCCCAAAGTAACCTCAATTATTTTTTTAGAAGTTATATTGACACAGATTATTAAGTTAAGCAGATAAATACTTCACATTAAAGAAATGCTTTGAAATACTAATTATAGAATTGCACAAATGAAAAAAATTGGTTTTTCTAAGCATATCCTATTATTTCGCATAATAAACTAGTAATAATAAGTATGCTGCTAGAACTAAAAAAGCTTTTGAAAGATATTTCTATAAAAAAATTTTGAGATACTGTAGAAAAACATATTTTGGATTTAAAACAAAAAGTGACACTATAGTCCCCAGTTATTACTAATATTTTAAGGTTAAAAACATTCTTTTATAAAAAGAATAGATATGTATAGCAAAAAAAAATTATGAAATTTTTTTTTATATATTATTTAGGAAATATTTTTTTTTATATAATATTTAGTACATTTTTAAAAGAAATTCTAATAGAAAAAATGTTAAAATTTTTTTTTTTTATCGTTTACGAAAGAATTTTATAGTGAATTATCAAATTCGTTAGAAAAATGTTGCGTTTATTTAGCGCTAAAATAAAAACAAAAATAGATTTTATTACGAAACTGTAAAAAATGGGCTGTTTTACTTTTTCACAAACAAAATACCCAAATTTTGCGCTTTTACTTCGACTTTGATAAGCGCTTAAATTATATGATATGACCTTTTTTCAAAAACCATACAAAAAATAGAAGATATAGTAAGTTTCTAATGTAAAGCAACAACTACTTTCAAACTAAAAAGAGACAATCAAACCAGTTTTGAAATTTCAGATTGAATAATTTAACATTTTTTGATCAACTACAAACGAAAACTGCTGCGTTCCAAAAACTTTCTAGACATCAAAGAAATTCCAAAAGTAGCGCACAAATAGAAGCTTTACTGTATACAAAAATATATTTTTGTTTGCCTCTCCCAAATAACAGTTGATCGATAGACTAACATTAAATTAGTTTAGCTTGAAATTATAAAATATTGCATGCTAGCTTTAGTTCAATATGATTGCAGGTTATATCCAAATCAAGTTAATATAAAAAAATGGCGGACGTAAAGTCGGGCGCGGACGACTTTAGGATACCCTGTACCACTAGCTTGTAATAAAGTCCGATTTCTTCACAAAAAACCAAAAACAGAAGAATTTTTAAGCAAAAATTTTTTTTTGACCGATCGTTCCTATGGGAGCTATATGATATAGTCAACCGATTTCAATAAAATTTGACACGGTGCTTAAATACCTTAAAAAAGATATGAACGCCAAAGTTATTTCAAATATCTTTACAAACAAACAAAACACATCGAATTTTGTATAAAAAACGTGTTTTTGGACCGATTGGTCCTATGGGAGCTATATGATCTAGTCAAACGATTTGGATTAAATTTGGTACAGTGCTTAGGAACTATGAAATACTCACGAATGTCAAATTTGGTCCCAATATCTTAACAAACAAACGAAACACAGCAAATTTTGTTAAAAAATCGATTTTTTGGAAGATCGGACCTATGGGAGCTATATGATATAGTCAACCGATTTTGTTCAAATTTGGCACAATGCTTAATTGGTCTAAAAAATTTCCAAACGCCAAATCTGGTTAGGATATCTTTATTAAAAAACGAAATATAGCCAATTTTTCTTTAAAAAAGTTATTTTGGCCGATCGGTCCTATGGGAGCTATATGATATAGTCAACCGATTTTGATCAAATTTGGTACAGTGATTGGGAACTATAAAAAACTTTCGATTGCCAAATTTCGTTACGATATCTTCATAAACAAACGAATTATTCATCTAAAACGCTTTTTTTTTTCGAGGTCGTCTCAAACACCCCCATGGGAGCTATATAATTTATCCCCGATATCAAAAAAATAAAATAAACTTGCCTCCTATGGAATAATATGGGATCTAATGTGAAAGTTTGGTAACTCTAGCTCTTACCATCTCTGAGATCTAGGCGTTCACACGGACGGACGGACGGACAGACGGACAGACGGACGGACAGACGGACAGACGGACAGACGGACAGACGGACATGGGTATATCGACTTCTCTATTCACCCTGATCATATTTTAGGTAACTTTGGGGTGTCTCCGACGTCTCCTTCTATATGTTACATACATTTTCGGCTTGCACAAACTTAATATACCCTTGGACCATACGGTACAGGGTATAAATACCTTTTAAGTCTAGCTTCTGGAGTGTTGCGCCCCAGCTGGTCATTAAATTGATTTATGTTTACAAATTAGTCAAATGACAGCCACGACAGCCATCAAACTGTTTACATAAATTC
Source organism: Chymomyza amoena (assembly GCA_037043745.1). Lineage (NCBI taxonomy): Eukaryota > Metazoa > Arthropoda > Insecta > Diptera > Drosophilidae > Chymomyza > Chymomyza amoena. The sequence goes on from JBAMAX010004540.1 coordinate 10,586, forward strand.
AATTCCTCGACAAAAAAAAACAGATTTACAAAAAAAAATTCAAGATGCTGTAAAACAATTAATAAACTTTTTGCGCTGATTTTTGCTAAGCTCTTTCATTGCTGTAAATATTAAAAATTCACATAATTAAAGCTGCGCGCAGCGATTAAGGTGACGTCGGCGACGACGGCGACATTAAAAGTGACTTTTTTTTTATTTTTTTTATTTGCGAACGCTAAATGGAGATTTAATTGCAGGCGGCTACCACAACAACAGTAACAACAACCACAGTGAAGTACGCGGTTACTGAAAGATGCAATCAAGCCAAGCCAAGTCAAGCCGTGTCAAGCCCCTCCAAAACCGAGATATGCGCATGAATGGACCTGCTGCTGGGCAGTCATCGAGTAGTCAGTCAGACGCTGCACAAGTGCCACCGAATTCAATCAACACTTGGAACTTTACGCGGAACCGCCAAGTGTCAGCGGCAAGTAATAATAAACATCAGCAGCAGCTATAAGGCTAAGCCCTGATAGCCAAGTTAAGCACACTTTTTTGTCTACTATATTTTTTTTTCGTAATTGCAATTAGCAATTGGTAAGGCGTGCCCCGTAGGGAAGATGACTCCGAAACAGCTGAGCCAACGGCAGCAAATGCCAAAGCTAAATGTTATATAGCAGGAAGTCTGCATTTAGTATACAATCGCATAATTATCTTTATATAGTATTTTAGAGATGCACTAGTGACGTAGGAAATCGTAGTAAATTCCATGAAATAGTAATTAACATTTTTTTGGAAAAGCACAATTTGGGAAGTACCCGATAATCATAGTATATAATTCGCGTTAAATGAACTGCATGGTTCAAAAATAAAAATAAAATCTTTCTTTTAGCCAGAAGATAGGTTTATAATGCCAAAAAATGCGAATATTTGAAAATTATGAACTAAGCTTCATTAACAACAAATTTTTAATATCTCAACTGTAAAGAATAATCGAATAAAATCAAATTTCATTTTGAAATTAAAAAAAAAATCCAAAACAAATTATTTAAAATTTTATGAACAATCTTGCCACCATTTTCAACCTGTTTAGCCGCACTTAAGCCTTCATTTTCTTTGCTATTTCAAAAGAAAGATCGGGAGATTATAGATCAACTTTGTAGACATCTTTACGATGTGTAATTCATTCAAAAACATAAAATATTTCTTAAGCACAGATCCAATTAAGGTACTTTGATCCTGAATGTTAAGATATTCCTTTTATTCAACTCCGCCTTTTTCCACTTTACAATTATTTTGGTGAGGTTATGATACGGGATGTGTAGATATATACGACTTTTGAGCGCGGTTGGTACTTCCCATACAGTTCAGCATTATAAAATCTTCATAAGAAAAATCAGAGAAACTCTGGGAGAGCAAGTTTATTTCGAGAATATGTTGCAATGCATATCGACGCTGGGTGCAAGTCCCTTCAAGCCCTTTATTACGGAGAATGCAGTTGTCGTTTCTTGCAGCAATGGATCCTATGGATCAGGTGATAGTCCTGAGAAGACGCAGCGAAATAGAGTCATGCCAACGGTGAAGACTAGGGTGGTATGGTAGGAGACTTCAAAAGCTTCTATCAAATGCATATGGATAAGAAGATCGATTCCGGACATCCGATAGTGGGTAAGTAGTAAGAACGGACAAGCTAACTTTTGTTTTATCAATCAATAAAGAATCAAGGCGGTTTTAATTTCTACTTTTACAGGTGAGACGCATTCGATTTGCGAACAAAAGGAAACGCTGGAGCCCGCAGAGAATTTTTAACAGGCAAGAAGAACATGCATTTATTTTCTGTCAAAGGCTCTCTAGGGGTAGAGCAAAGCTAAGGCAATCGGAGGTCCTTCCTAGCCACTGAGTTGGTAGACACGTCTGTCTAGCTCACAAAAAAAAAAAAAAACTTGTCTCCTTTTATTAATATGGCAGCAGAGAAAATCAAATTTCCAGATGGCGACATTTGTGATTTTCATGCCCTCGATTCAGAACTTAGAAAAACATCTTAGTAAATTTTAGGCAACAGGAATGAAGTACGTACGAAGGGTCGCAGGAAAAACCAGGCGAGATGTGGTCAGAAATTAAGGAATACGTTCAGAAGTAGGGCAGAAGAAGTCGATTATACAAGAAATCGAGGAGAGACAGCTAAAATGGTTCGGACATCTACAATCGGATTGACGAGTCAAGAAAAGCCAAACAGGTATTGGAAATGAGAACGGAAAGCAATGCACCGAGAGGAAGACCCCGAAAAACTTGGGAAAATCGCATCCAGGATGTGGGAAGGATGAGGGGCAGAACCCTGGCAGAGATGAGAAGAGAGAGCCGGGACCAACCTAATTGGAGAAGATGGATATCTCGAGGCTACCCCGACGCCTAACAGCAAATGGGGATTGAAGAAGAAGATTCAGAACTTTGGTCTTCGTAACGCATCCAATGAGCATACATTTTATGAATCCGTTGGTAAGATCTGGAGCTGTAGACTAAAAAGTTCCAATTTGAATGCCGCATTGCCTAAAAGTTTCATGTAAACTAACCTAACCTGCGGAACACTCGTAATAGAGATTTTGAGTCCGAGTACGAGGTCCTAAACAACCCAACACCCATGGATGCTAACATAACTGCAAAACGAAAAACGATATATTTTTTAGTGTGTTGGGGGACTTTAAAACTGGGATTTGGATTCAGCGATCCGAAACACATTTATTAAAATGTTGACAGAAAACATGTGTCAATTAAAATTTTATAGTTATAAAAGATAGATTTTCGGTTCTAGGGCTCAAATCATGTTTTCTACATTTTTATGGGGTCGCAGATTATAATGCCTTAAAATCCACATGTAAACTTCACACCAATTTTTTTTTACACCTGTGTAATCTTTTTCTATACAGACATACAAAGATTTTTATTTTTTTTTTCAATTTTTCATCTCTAATGAATATTTACATGCGTCACCTTTGCTGCACGATGACATAATATCCAGCAGGTTGCTTTGCCACTAGGCGCCCAACAAAAAGTCTAAAGCCACCGCCAGTCAGGCTTAATGGTACTTCTAGCTAAGAGTTGAAAATCCCAAAAGGATTTAGCTTGACAGTGCAGTGACGATCTTCCAGCGAAATCGCCTCGAGAGTACAGAAAACAAGAAAACAACAGATGATCTTGGCTCATTAAATGGCTTAAGGCTACGTTAGACCATGCATGCACTTTGCTCTACAACCTGCTGTGCATTCAGGAAAAACTACAACCGGAACATCAAAAAACCAGAGATACACCGCCATAACAAATGTCATAGAGAGAGAGGCGAGAGAAAAGAGCAAAAAGCGGGTTGCGCTCTTTAATCCGTTTTGGAAGACCGCAGCGTGCGGTCGCTACCGGTAAAAGACTTTTGTGGTAATTGCCACTGACTTTATGACTGTTTTTGTGTGGTTTGCTTAGGTGTGTGCGTGTGTGAGTATCTGTGTATGAGTGTGTATCTTATAGCTTGTGTCAACTGCGTTTGAATCCGCTTCATTAAATGCGTGCGCATGCGCAAATGGTCTGCCACTCATATAAGGTGACGATAACGAGAGAGAGAGAGAGAGACCGAGCAGCTACAAGATCTCTTAGATCTTCTCTGTGCAGGTAATTTGTACATTTCATGAACATTTCATTCATTTGCATAACACGTTTGTGTTGAGCGCTTGTTTTGGCAGATTTGTGGCGGGGATTTATAAAATGTAACTCATCAATATTTTGGGATAAGCCGTACCCGAGTTTTACAAGTGCCAAGTAAATAACTTACAGCTTGATAAGTTGTAGACATTTTGTGTTATTTCGTTCGTTTCGTTGAAATATGTTAAATGAAGCAGTTTTGATAATAAAACTGGTTAAAGCCAACAAAACAAACAAAGCCCTAAGAATCTTAACAAAACTTCAGCCATAATAAAAAAATTTCAATATGCTTTTTTTTTGATGAGCAGTTACAACAAAACGTTCTGCTACGTTCTGAGGCACGAATCTTGGGATCTCTGCGCTGATTGACGAATGTATGACTGATGTAGCAGGGAGGAATGTACAACCAGATCTTAAGGCTTTGTACAAATAACAAACAACCAAGCCAAAAGAAGCAACAGAACCCAGAAGACTTGAGAGCAAGCCAAGATCAAGTGCTCGAGAATGAAGCGAGACTGAAAATTGTTTTCAATAAAAATTAAAAATAAAACATGGCAAGTGTTATAGATGAGCGCCAACGACTTTAAGATACACTGTAATCGAATTAGGGATTTCAAGTTTCGGCTTAGAATTTCCTTCTTGGGATTAATCGTTTACCACATTTCATCCTAAGAAGCTATACCAGAGAAAAGAAAAAAAAAATAATCTCTGATACCCTACAATATCTAGGCGTTGATACGGAGAAAAGGGTGCCACTTTTTTTTTATCCTTCTGTCTAAATTGAAGTTAATTCGTTAATGCCCCTTAACTCAATTTACAGTGTATAAAAGTAAAATAAAAATACCCCAACAAGTTGAAAGCACTTCACAGTGTCTGCTGGCATACAATCCTTGGGTTATGGTTATACTGACTGACTGCCCGACTGACTTGTACAACGGATGCACATACTCGAGGCAACTTTTGATTGAAACAACACAACAACAAATTAAAGTCAAATTCCGTTGCAAATTATAAGGATTACGATCAAAAGGAACCTACCTGATGGTGTCCATGATGAAAACCGCTTGAGGAGGCCTGCCTGTGGAAGGCGCTGCTAGCACCGCTACCCACACTGGCATAGTTTGGTGCGGCCTGTACGGCACGCTGATGATGATGATGCGCAGCTGCAGCAACGGCCGCTTGATGCGCATGATGATGATGATGATGGGCATGATGATGATGATATGGTGGCGCAGTTGATTGCAACATTTCGTCTAGTTCCTTTTGGGCCTCGTCATCTAAATCGAACAAGGGCGAGCCCACAGAGTTTTGTAGCTCCTCAAAATCACTGACCGAGAAACTATCCTCCGAATCCTTATCGTCGTCGTTGCTAGAGGTGCTGGTTTTGGCGGTTTTACGTGTCTTACAAGCGGTAGCGTCTTTATCTAAACAAGTTAGAGTAGGTTCCGAGGAAGCTGGTGAATTGTTATTACTGTTCAAGGCAGCTGCAGCTTGTGAGGTAGAGGCAACAGAATCGTTTTGGAGCTGAGGGCAAGAGCATAAAAATTTAGTTATAGAACTTGAGTTGATTTTGCAAGACTAACCTCGTCTTCTAAAGGAAATTCGGATAGTTGTAGCACGTCGTTGAGCAGCTCATCCAAGGGTAAACGTATGTATTCACCTGTAAATCAAAAGAGTGGGAAAGTTAGTTAGGATATTCTTCTTTTTTTTTCGGTAACAATTGTTAACCCCTTGGGTTTATGGGCAAACACTGGAAACGTGTTCATAGCTACATAACAAAGACCTATTACGAGTACTATCAAAATATTTTTTAAGGTATCGTTCATAGCAACTGCTACTCTACACTCTAAAGCAAATACAAAAATATTTTGATCATATGAATAACTCTCCAGAGCACGATCAATTTCTACGCCATGTTTGTTTTATGTTTAAATATTTGAGGAATTTCATGTGTATACTCCCGGGGATTTTCTCTACGTTTCCCACAATGCAATTAGAGTTTGAGGCTGGACAAACGGTAGCACATTCCTTGGGGAATTTCGTTTTGGAAAATGCAAGTTGGCTCTAAGATAAAATCATGCACGTATAGTATATGTACATATATGAAATATGACAGAAGTTCATTAATCTTCATCAGAAATGTGTGCATAACCAAATCTGACGGAAGCAGCTGAAAATTGCAATAAATGAAATTCTAACTTAATGCTTAATTTATGAAGAGTTTTGACAGCTCTACAAAAGGCGCTTGAAATCTTCAGAGATGGAATAACAATATCTAAAAAAAAAAATCAAAACTACATGCTGTTAGATAATATTAATCAAAGCCCGAATGCAAATAGTATAAACAGAATTTCTATCAGTCGGGATAATACTCGACAGCGGCATACTCTATACTCTTTTTATACTAAATTTTTAAGATCATTTTTTGGCTTAAAAAAATTTTTTGTCGGTTTTTGCACCAGTTCATATATCATGAAGTAATAATTTGAGTCTGTGCTTTGATAGCAAACATTTAGGGTGTTCACTTAGTCGAGCAGAAATGCAAAAGGGTCCAAACCATGAAAAATAGGGTGTACAAATTTTGTATACTGTTATTATTATTTAATAATCAGCCAAAAATAAATAAAACTTTTTTTCATAATAATTTCAGTGCAGTGGTAGATAAGAAAATATACAAAGTACAGAAATTCTGGATTCTCGGGCAACCTAGACACTCGACTCCAAAAAAGTAGGACAGTTTTGCTTAAAACAGTTTGTATACATATTTTATGCGAAACAATATTCTTTAAATAGCTTTTAGCTCCTAAAAAATGTTCTCAGCAAAGTTGAGAGTCAGTTCAAAATGGCTTCCGCAAAAATTAGGATCATAAATTTGAACCGTTTGTCTGTTCCCTCGTAACTTCTTAACCCCCTATTCTAATTTGGCATATGAGTTATCATTTGAAGCGTCTTGATCGTCCGCTGGTTATAGGCTATGTCAAGGCAATTCAAATTGGCTCCCGCCAACAATGAAGGTTATTCGTTTGAAAGGTTTGTCTGTTCCGTCGTAACTTCTAAGCCACTTATCATAATTTGTCATATGAGATATCACTTGATCGTCCGCTGGCTATAAGCGATGTCAAGTCAGTTCAAAATGGTTCCCGCACAAATAAGAGTTATGCGTTTGAACGGTTTGTCTGTTCCCTCGTAACATCTTTGCCGCTAATCATAATTTAGCATAAGAGATCTCAGTTGAAGCGTCTTGATTGTCCGCTGGTTATAGGCTAAGTCACGTCACTTCAAAATGGTTCCCGCAAAAATGAGGATTAGGATTGAAGAGTATATATGTTTGTCTGCTCCCTCGTAACTCCCAAACCGCTTATCATAATTTGGCATATGAGATATTATTTGAAACGTCTTGATCGTCCGCTGGTTATAGGCTAGGTCACGTCAGTTCAAAATTGCTTCCAAAAAATTAGGGTTATCCATTTGAACGGTTTGTTGATGTAGAAATTCCGATTTTATAGCTACTCCTACTGAAAAATCTGCACATGTCCAACTAAAGTTGCATTGACTAGACGCTATCGTTCTGTAAATCCAAAACAGTCATGTATATCTATATCAATTGGCCATCTTTACCTAAGCTATACGAAATACACTTAACTTCAGCATTAAGTATTCATAGTTTTGTACATAGAACGTCTACTACCATTGACTACCAACTATATTTATCACAAAATTACTATTTAACATCGGTTCACAATAGAATTCCACGAAAACTTATGTACAAAGTGGTAGCCACAAAAATAAAAAAAAAATAGATCTGTGGGCGCACTCGACAGTCAGCCGGCCCGTGGGCAAACATCTAGATAAAAACTAAAAGGGCGCAACTTGGCCTAAACTACAACAAAGGTAGTAAAAAAAAGGTAAGGGAAAATTATGAGCTCAAGTGCTGTGACGACGACGACGTAGCTCCGTGGACTCCGACCACGACCTTTGCGCGCTGCCCAGACAGACAGAAGGCGAACCACTTGAGTTGGGTCAAAAATTAGAATAAACATGGTACAATTCTTGCTTTTGGCTCTCTACTCTACTCTACTACTCTTACCAATGTTATTCTTACGATTGGTTACAAAACACATTCAATTCCATTTCGACCATTTTGTGTCTGTATGCGTGTTGGCCATGTTTTTCTAGGCGCTGCCTGTTATTTTAGGTTTTTTTTCTTGACCATCCGTTGCCGCTTAGTACGAACAATTAAGTTTCAGAGCAGCCTTTTTGTGCCTTTAATTCGTTTCGTTTTTGGTAACAGTCAAAGACCGGGAAATATGCCCAAAAATAACATGGCTCAAATTGGTATGTGTGTGCTTGTGTGTGTGTGTGTGTAGGTTGTACGACTAGTCGTCTGTCTATTCGTTTGGCTGATTGTTTGCTTATCATTTTTGGGCCCGGTTTTTCATTCTTTGTGTTCCCTGTTTTCCATAGTTGTTGTAGCTGTCTCTATTCTCCTTGGCTTTTCCGCATTGTTGTATCTGCCTATGAAAATATTATTCGATGTATTCTCTATGAGAAATTGTCTGCATTCTGTCACAAACAATTAGGCGAATGCCTTGTACGTACTATATCTACATCTATGCTCTATAGTTATGCATATTATAATATTTCCGTAGTTGTAGCCGTTTGTATTTAAAAGTCGTTCATGTATAAACTTTTGTTTACTCGCCAAACGATTGTTGGTTAAATTTCAGGAAATTTGTTTAGTTATTAAGTAGCCGTAGCAATATTTACCAAAAATATGGTGGGCGCTTCTGTTTGGGGATTGTATCTGATATATACCTACTCATATCTTAAGGGTGGTTCAAGTGTTAATTTTTTGGAGCAATGATGAGGAGTTGGTTAGACACGTTGTAAAATCCGGCGGTAAAGATATAGTTATAATTTTTACTATATTCATTGCTTAAAAGCATAAAAGTAATATTTAGTCTAACGTTCCTGTTAGGAACTCCTTTACAAGAAAGTATCCATAACACGAATATTACTAAAATCTATATAGAGACCATGGCTTACGATTCTGAAACCGATTCGTGGCTTACAATTTTGTTTAGTCCATTTTGCGATATCGACAAATCAATATCGATTCCTTTCAAATGTAACTAAAAAGTTGAAGTTTATTTTAAAATAATCAAATCGAATTTGGAATCAAATTCTAGGACAGACAAGTACTCGTATATACAAAAAGACCATTATACCCATTATATTACGAAATTGGTTTTAATATTATTCGGAATCTTATATTAAAGATCGGCACATAATAAAATAATCTAAATTCCCGAAGTTATGTATGAACCAACAAATCGGAATTCGAATTTGGAATTAAATTCTAGAACAGACAAGCATATACAAAAAGACCATTATACCCAACAAACATTACGAAATTGATTTCAATATTATTCGGAATCTTATCTTAAATATTGAAGTTATGTATGAACCGACAAATTGGAATTCGAATCAAGCATATTTAATAAATAGGAATACAAAAAGATCATTTGAATAATTGGAAAATTGTTTTGAATCTAATAATGAAAATCGTTCTTTACAGAGAAATTGTCAACTCCTTGGCTCAACAGTCTTCGCGAGAACCTTAGATGAGCAAATATGACAGCGGAACTTAAAATTAAAAAAATATATAATTGTACTGATTATCTTCATAGATTCCAAATTAAAGTGGTCCAGAACAAGTATTTTCATTTAATTTTTAAATAGTTTTTAGTTAGTAGAAAAATTTAAATACATTCAATTTTCTTTGCGAATGAAACTTCAGTTGCGGACTTTGTGGATTTTGTGGAAAATCGTTGGACATGAGGCTTTATAAAGTTTGATCAAATGTTCTTTGTCGTCATGTCTTACTATTAATAAAAAATTATATTTGATTATAATTTAAGATCTAAGCTTAAGTGGTCAGATCAAAAGGCGGACAATTCTTCAGTCATCTAATAATTCAAGGATTCTTGGTTACACAAGATTTTACATATGTTTAAACTTAACTTAAAGTTTTATATCAGTGGTAATCGCTTTTACACACAAGCTTTGAAAGCAAATCAATTGATTCAAAGAAATATATTTATGTAACATTTCTTTTAAAAAGATTGGACTGAAATTACAAGGCCTTTAACTAATTGTAAGAATTCTAAAGAAATCGAAATTAAAAAGGAGGTTCAATTTTATGCTATTCGTAACTAAGAGATTTGGCGGGACGTTAAAAAAACTTTACATTGATGCTTCACTGTTAAGAATATGTTCAGTCTATTTGTAAGATATATAATTTTTCAGTTTTTACTGTGAAGATTTGATGCGATTCTTAAGCTCGAAAAATCTAGCGAGGTTTTAGTAGGATCATTTCATAAGCTATACAGGTCCAATGTGCTTAAATATACATGAGTTTAATGCTCTTAATTCCATTGTAGATTGTGAATTCATCAGGGTAAGTCTAGCCAACTGCTCATTAAATAGAGTGGGACTATGCCAAGTTTTTGGACTATAAAGTAGTCCAGCAGTCTAGTCTATCTACCTTCTATGTATATAAAATTAAAGAGTCATTGGTCTAGTTCTAAACTGCTTCAAAGCCTACAAGATGTTTGGGATGCAAATTGGCATAGTCCGATGCAGGCTTTAGATATAAAGGAAGATAAGGTTCTATAGTCCCTTTAAGACATTGTGCTTTATCGGAAGTCCTTTTGGTACCAATAACGTCAAAATCTGGATTGTTTAAAATTTCCATAACGGCACTGCTCAGAACTTTTTTTGATATCAGCTTTTATCTGATTCCACTTCAATATTAAGAATCTTTTACATCTGTTCTGTAAGTACAGTATCTTATACTTATAAGCTGCTATAAATTTCAAGAGCTTTTTTTAGTTCAATCAGATTTAATCTGGATAAATATCCTGAAAACCCGTCGGAAGAAATGCAAACAAACAAATTTTTGTTAGATTCTAAACGCTTCCATAGGCATATCTATTCTACATTATTGGGACGTTAAAATATCGTTTCGAGATTGCTAACGCACTTCAAAGCTAAAAAAAAATTTAACTGACTATCAATTTTACTAAGATAAAATAAGATAAGTAGAGATGATCCAAATGTCATAATCTCAATATTGTCACCTTTTTGAGAATAGAAAGAGTTTGCTGGTACACAAAAGCTTTGTACAGTATGAACCGCTTTTATTAAGACGAAATAACGTACTCTTAGATGATCAAGTGGCATCATCTCAATTCTAAACACCGAGCGTGGCTACGTTTAACGCATATGGTGTCAAAAAAAACTTAAGTTTTCTGAGATGAATTGTTTTATTTTCATACAGTCAGCTTTTTGAAAAAGAAAGAGATTGCTCCCACACTATCCGCCTACAAAATCTGACTCGCCCTTATTAAGCGATGATGATTCAAATGTCATCATCTCGATTTAAAACCTTGATAATTCTATATCGTTAACGAAAGCTATATAGAAAACTACAAGTTAACCAAAAGGTATGACATCTCAATAATATTATCTTTGAAATCTCAGTACAAGGGGCATCTATTGGATTTTTTATTTAAAAACTTATCTATCTATGAAAATTAATTTCTTTAAACAAAAGCTCGAATATCTATCTTTAATTGTGACCGGCTCTGACTAACAGAAAATAAGATATGCTGAGATTATTAAAGTGCATGGAACATCTTAGCAAATAGAACCTAATCTGGAACTTATAAATATCCATTTTTTTAAATCCAAAGGCAGAGTTGATGAAACTGCCATCTTTTCAATTCTACCGCGATTTTTGATGCTAGCGCAAGAATCATCCTATCGATTAGAGTGTAAATCAAAGAAAGTAAATCTAAGATTACTAAATATGACTTTTTATAACCCAAAAATTGGGACCTGACTAAAAAAAAATAAGATAATTTTTTTAAATCCAAAGGCAGAGTTGATGAAACTGTCATCTTTTCAACCCTACTGCGATTTTTGATGCTAGCGCAAGAATCATTTTATCGATTAGAGTGTAAATCAAAGAAAAGAAAATAAGATATGTTGAGATTATTTAAGTGCATAGAACATCTTAGCAAATAGAGTTTAATCTGGAACTTCTAAATGTGAAATTTTTTAATCCAAATGCGGAGTTGATAAAACTGTCATCTTTTCAATTCTACTGCGATTTTTGATGCTAGCGCAACAATCATCTTATCGATTAGAGTGTAAACGAAAGAAAGTAAATCTATGATTACTAAATATGACTTTTCTATAATTGAAATGCAGAGATGATGAAAGTGTCATCTTATAAATTCTAATACGATTAATTTTGAAATGCTAGTGCAAGTCACATTTTCGCTGCCAGTTTCTTTCTTAATTATGGGCAAGTTCAAATATATAAGTTCTTAAAATTATTTTTTTCAACCCAAATGCAAAGAAGAAATTCATCAAAGCTTTGAATAAAAGTATTAAGATTTGCAATTGTTGAGACCCAACAATGAAATTCCATTAGAATTCGGCTTCAAAAATGCTGTTTCGTAACCAAATCTCAATTACTCAATACTCTTTCAATTGCAACCCTAAATTTTGAACCAAATCAAATTATTGCGGTCAAAGTTATTCCAATAAAAATTGTAACATAACAAACAAGTTAGAGTCAAAAAAAAAAGAGGTATAGAGTACATACGAACCTTTTCATGCAGTATATATGACAAGTTAGGTGCAGACAAATTTAATCCAAACAGTAATGAAAAAAAACGACAACAGCACAATGAAATATTTTTTTTTGGTCAAAAGATTGAGCACAAATTGTTGCAATAATTGTGTGATATTTTTTGTTGTTATTGTAGATTTGTGACAATTATGTAAGGTTTTGATGGACGTTTTGTGGCAATTGCAGAATTGAATTGGCAACAGCAACTAAAACTACAACAACAACAAACAAGGCAACTATTTCCGCTGTAAACTTTACACAATTTTTTCGTATTATTTTTTTGGGATTGCTGAATTGTTTGATTTGTTTTGATATTAAATGCGAATTGCAGCAACGGATGACGACGATGAGTGTAACTCTCGAGGAGTATGTGGCTGGTTGCTGGTTTGTTGGCTTTTGTATTTGTTAGAATCGCACAATGGCGTTTTGGCGTTTGTTATGGCCTTTGTTTGCACTAAACTTGTATTTATTGTATTTGGTATTTTGTAATTTTTTGGGGTTTTTATTTTTTGATTTTGCACAATTGCATGCAGACAGACTTTCACTTTTTGGCAGCAGCGAACTTAGTTACACACAGGCACAGACACACACGATTTTAAGTGAATATTAAACACTTTGGCAATTGAATAATAGTTATAAGTAATTGTTTAACAATTTGCCAGTGTTACTTGTGGATTTTTTGACTTTAGTGACACAGTTTTTGAGTTTAATGCACTTGGTCTAACAAAAAAGTGTCCAAGTCATCTAATTGACGGCACTTGACATTGCGCACTTGTGTTTTAGCGACATCAAAGCACTTTCTTAGAATGTCAGCAGAGTCCTTAGTTTTAGGCCAAAAAATGTTTTATACACGCCCACGTTAGCACAAATTTATTGGTATATATAAGTATATACATATATATTCTGTGTATATTTCTAGAAATTATTTGAATATGCAGCGCGCGCGCGCTTTGAGCCAAACCGTCAAGCGTTGAGCGTTTCTCGAGCGTTTATAAAAATTCAAATACGATTCTTGACGCTTGGGAGCCCTGCGCTCAGTTGATGGCGACGACGGCAGCAGCGTTGACGACAGCGACGTCAACAGAAAGAAAACAAAAAAGCAGAGAAATGGCGGCATTTGCTTGGCTGCCTAAGCTGTCAGGCGCGCAAGCGAGACAACTATATGCACTTCCTCTGCGCTATTGCTGCGCTTTGCTCATGCGCACAAGCAGCGCACACGCATACATATAGGCAGTCTATGTAAGTGTGTGTGTGTGTGTATGCAACAGAGGCGGAGCTTCATGCTCTTTATATACAACTTTTGCTTTTGGCCACGTTCGTTGTTACCGTTGCTTGTGTGTTAGTGTTGTTGTTGCTGTTGCTTTTCAATATGGACGCTGCCGCTGTAGCAATAAATGAAAAAGAAGAACGAACTCAAAACTGGTTAGAGGTTCCAGTTTGTTCTTATTACGACGCGTTTTTGACTCTTTTTCGTCTTATTTCTTTGCTTATTCTTCTTTTGGTATTAATTTCAAAGCGGAGAGTTAGAGCAAAAGCAGCGCAGCTAAAAACGAACTAATCAAATAATTTACGTTACGGGCGCACGAAAAATGCTCAGCACAATTACAGCATAAGTCTTATAGGAAGGAAGTTGGGGGTTTATAGAATCTGAAAGTTAGTTTTTTTTGTTTTAAGTAGTGTTGGTTTATAAAGACAAATCTATAGAACGTTGCAATGTAATGTTGTTGGTAATTATGTCAATTCGGTATGCTTAAGTTTGAGTTTAATAAAATGCTTTGACGAGCTAGATATTTTTAAGGAATGTATTAAATCCCTTTAGAAGAAGAAGAAGAAATTATTCTCATTTGTGGTTGTAAATTTAATATATGTAATTTAATATTTAAATTCTCACCAAATAAGTATTAAAAAGAAAAATATAGAACAATTCAGGTATTATTAATGTGAATATAAAGAACACATTTAAAAGGGAAAATAAAGGATAATTTATTGCGGCCAACTGTCGATTATAAAGCAGTGATTCAAGTTAATTATTTGTTAGATCGTAAATTTCTTGAATTTTTTCTTTGGGATTTTAGTCCCCAAAGCAGTCGGAGACCAGATTGCCCCCGAAATACTTTTAAAAGATCAGCTTTATCTGAATCAAGAAAGTGCGGAAAAATTTGGAGTGAGGCAAAGCAATCAGCATAATATAGACTTCAATGGATATTGTGTATATCACCCCTATATTCCTTATGGAAACTTAATGGATTAAATATATTCTAAATTCGAATTTGAGAAGTTAAATTAATTAAATTTTCAAAGCGAAAAACAAGTACACTAAAACCTGATACATAAGTTAGCCTTTGCTTAAGAAATTACGCGGAGTCGTAGTTAAAAATAAGGAATTATACAAAATAATTTTCTTTTCGCACCGAAACTTTAGGGAAAAATTTTACACTTCTAGCTTCTAGATTGCGCATAGGTCCCTGCGATTGTGGGAATCTTTAGGGTGAAATTTGTATAATTTGAAAACTCTTATGAAGTTTCAATTTTCGGCTTGAAAAGAAGGGAATAGGAATTGGTAAATAGTTGTGTGGAACCGGGGGCTTGCAATCCCAAAAGTAAAAATATTTTGTATATTTAGTCGCAAAGGCACTATGCGCACGTTTTCGAAAAATTCTTGGCTTTTTTTTACTTTCAATAGGTAATAGACAGAGGCAACATTGGGGGTGTCTCCGATGTTACCTCTAATAAGAGCAGAAGTAGAAAAAATCTGTCTGAACGTTTGGATTTCAGAGATGCTAAGAGCTAGGGCAACCAAAATTCAAATTAGATACCCAATTATGTCACAAGATACAGGTTAATTTTACTATATAGGATGGGCCATCTCTTGATTTGGTTGTAATATATTAATTATTAGGAAAATACCCGTCACACCATCTTCGACAATTGTCAAGTTGAGAATTTGTTTTCCTATGCAATATGAAAAAATTAAAAAGGCTGAAGGCATATTAGTGACCACTTGCGATCAACTGCGATGATAGCTTTACATAGGTTAAGAATATCTTAAAGAATAATTTAATAGTGAAGATATTTGGAACCGCTTTAAAATCCAATAATTAATAAATTAATTGTAAAATCTTTGCTTGGTAAATCTAAGCTCCACCGATTTATAAACATTGTTTTCTCCAACAGTTCCCATTGAATTAATGGTATACAAGTACCCAACTTAGTAGTCAAAATACTCCTTAAGACTTTTAATAAAATATAGCATATGCCGTTGGAATCGTTGAAATCAAATCCGAGATTTAAAACCACCTTGCACTTCCGGGAGTTGACATAATTACAAAAAACGACATCTTTTTTTTCGATTTCAACTTTAAAAATCCGTCATAAGAATTCAGAAACAACATAAATTTCCAACTAAAAACAATCCATTATCATTAAAAACATTAACACCAAATTAAATTCAAATAAAAAATATAAACTAATACAAAAAGAAACTCCAAAATTTAACCCATTAACTTGAACTCAATGTAAATCCACTCCTCACTCATTCTTTTCCAAATATTTCTTCGCAAAGCTGGCCAACTGCAATTCCAATGTGCTTCCAGCTTGTTCCAGCAGCTTCAATTCCAATTGCTGCTTCTTAAGCAGCTCCACTTCTTTTTGCAGCAGCTCCAGCTCTGTGCTGGTTTCCACTTTGGCCTGCTCCAAACACAGACACATCTCATGCAGTGACCTCAGCAAATGTTGCCTTATTTGTTGTCCAAATCCGTTGGCAATTTGTGGCACACCTCCACGCAACATTCGCAACAAATATCTGGAATATTGCAACTTGTAGCTACGCTCCTGCGCTGCAGTTGTCCAGCTAAGCAGCTCATAGAGATAAACCGAGCCGAATAGACCGCACACAGCCAGCACTGGACGCAAGCCAAGGCAGCGCATCAAATAGCTGCCCAGGCATAGACAACTTACAAATCCTTCCGCACCCAAGTGCTTCAAAAGGAATGCACTCATACTTTTCAGCTGCTCCGCGTTAAGATCCCGCATAGCCAGCGACGACGACGGCTGCACATGACGCATGCCATTTAAGGACTTTTCCAGGTTTTGTGCGGCACGTTGCGTGCCCTGCGGCAGCATAGCTTTATGCTGAAAACGTTGCAACATGGCCACAATGCCCCATGAAAAGCGAAATTCCAAATCGGCTTGGAAGTTTGCCATTACAGCTTGACAATCGCAAAAGTAGAGCAGCTGCAAACCAGGTTGTTGCTGTTGTTGCCACAACAGCGGCGGCAGCGTCTTTGCCAGCTCACTTTCCAATTGCTGCCCTTTCAATTCCAATGGCGTACATATTTGCATTTGCACCTGGGAGTTGAGTATCTGCTCCAGACGCAAGTTCAGTGCACGCTGATATAGATTCAAATGCGCTTCCCCGCGAAATCCGCAGCTAAACTCTTGCACCGCCTTGGCCAGCTGCGAGATCTGCTCGTGCAACATGCGCGCACTCTTTTGCGCTGCCTCATCACTGAACTGCTCAATTCGTGAGCTCATTTCTTGCTGCATCTGCATGATTTGCAATTCCCGGCACTCGAAACTCTTGGTTAACAAGGCATGTGTAGACCATTTATCGACACACTTTTGGGCCAGCTCTTGTTGCACTGTGGACAGCATTTGTTGCAAGTGTTTGAGCAAGTCTACAGCGCCGTCACAATGTTGCTGAAATTTGGTCCTTAACGCACTCTGCGATATGCATTCAGCAAACTCCTGCTCAAAGCTGAGAAACTCTACATAACGTTGCTCATGACCCGGCGCCAGCTTCACCCTGCTGTCCTCCAAACGTATGCGTAGCGCTTCCCTTGCGGATACAAAATATATGCGTTTTCTGGCCTGCTCTACCGTCTCATAGATGCCCAACTCGTTGACCAACAGCTCCACGCAGCGTTGTATATGTTGCTCTCTCACCAAATCCTTTATTTCCCACTCCTGCGCTGCTGCATCCCAGCGATTGTTTAGTATAAAAACATTGGGCCTGGACAACTTGCTAGCCACCTCATGAAAAAATTGCTTCTCCACGCGCGCCATGGTGGACTCTGCATTTAGCACCAAAACAAACACATCTGCATTCAAACAATATCGATCTAGGCAATCGTCCAGCTGCGCTGTAACATCCACACCCGGCGTATCCATTAGCACTACATCGTGTTCCAACAAAGCGCACTGTTCCCTGGGCCAGCATACATGCAACAGCGTGCGAGGATTTAGCGCTTCCTCAGAATGCGCACTGGCCAATGCTCTCAGACTGCTTATGGCCAATTTCTCTGTGGCGTCTTCAATCAAAACATATGGATCGTCGCTCTCCTGCTCCTGCTGTGCAGCGCTGGCCTCTACCTGACAGAAACAACTTGTCGTATGTCCCATGGCACTGGGCAGTATTGGGGCATGCAACATGGCATTGATGACCGCACTCTTGCCATTCGAGGTGCGTCCAAAGAAAGCAACTTTCATGCGTTTTCGCTGCAAAATGGCGTCAATGTCATTCACTTTGGCTATGTATTTGCGCAGCTGCTCCAAAACTTGTACACTTAGTAAACATTCCACAGGCGGTATGCCTTCCAGCTGCTCCAAAACTTGTTGCAAAAGACTGGACAGGTTTTGGTAGATATTCTGCAAGTCCTCCTTGGCATCGCTAAAGTCACTCAATGTAGCCATGCTGCTGAGTTTTGGATATATAAAAGCTCAAGTTGATAGAATCTCAAAGAAATATATAGAAGGCATTCAGTTCCGCTGGGCTTAACTTTTTTTTTTTTTGATACTTTAAATATTTCATTACGTTATTTTGAAAAATGTGATTGAAAATACTTCGCTTAGTGATATTTTGATTTTGAAAGTTAAGGCTGTAAGTTTAGGAATATTTCTGGAATCTTAGGTCAGTATATTTGGTCGAATTCATTTTAACTTAAGACAACTGGAGTAGATGCAGCGACTAGGAGCGGCAGTTAAAGATTATACCATGTTCACATCAATGTCTACATCAGTTGGAGTCATGTTAAGGTGTTCGATATTTGAGAAACAGCTGCGGTTACCTGCTTACAAAATATTGATAGCAGTTGTGATATAGCTTATACGACAGCTGGGATTTCGATTACAAGTTTTAATCGTTTAGCGTATTAAGAATAAAATCAACAAAATCTTCTCATCACAACAATATAAGATATGTTAAAGCAAATAATAAATTTAATTCCAGCCTTTTTTGAAAGCTCTATATTTAAATTATCAATTCACTCTTAACAGCCTTTTAATTTTTGATCTCCTGCAATTGTTATTACAGCAGAGCTCTTTAAACGAGCTGTATAGTAGTCTGTATAGTAAAATGGTAAAAACATCGTCACGTAACGAAATGAGGTAAGTTTGGTGAGTAAATTACAGATTGTGGTGAGATTATATGTAGCTAACCTAATAGCTTAAAGTGGGCCTAGTTCCAGGTGTCATTTTAAGTTAAGAATACATTTGTTTTCTTTTCACTTTTTTTTGGGCATCATACATTATTTATCTTGAATAAGAATACTTTACTAATATTTTTATTTTTGTAAACGAACTGTGTTGAAAGTATTGCTTTCAGGCTTTCGTTTTGACTTATCGTTTAAAAATTAAATAAAAATGCATTAAATCAATACTACCGATTAAATCCAGCATATTTTCGAGGAAGAAATTTGTAGACATTTCTGCTAATTATTGAGAACTGTACGGTCGTGCAGGAACTGAGAGAAAACTAGGCAAATAATAACAACTGTCACACGTGTTAATTGAGTGTGAACTAGGGATGCGCGATACCGATCCGATTTTTTTAACATCGAGAATATCGAAGTTAATACTGCATATTCGATACCCATATTTTGGGTCTCAATTAATCGTCGATTCGATACCAATCTGCTTAGTATCGGTATCGAATAAAAATTCGTTTTACATTAGAATTTATTTTTCAAAAAGTCCATATAAGGTGGTTGCCCAAGTGATATTCCGGTCTAGATGGCACCACTTTCAAAAAATTGTAGAGTTAACACATTAGTAAAATGACCCACTGAGTATAAAGAAGAAATAGTTTCTATTCTTTTTCGTTTTATTGAAATTTATTATGAATATTAGTAAATTTTGGTTTCTGTTGTTTTCCATTTTTTTTTAATTCTTAAAATAAG
>JBAMAX010004541.1:0-11938 GCA_037043745.1 Chymomyza amoena
CCTGCAGGAAAACGTTGCAGTCGCAAACTGGTTTTGAACCGCCCCGTTGTGCAACTGTTTGTCCGAAACCTAGTATGTTTGTTCTGAAAATTCTAGTATGTTTAACATGGGGCTGTCATTGCAGGCAACCAGAATTTTCGGGTATGATGTTCAACTGGTTTCAAACTGGTCCGGCGCATATTGAACAAAACTAGTAGCAGCTTATTAGAATGTAACAAGTCGCTTCTAACGAATTCAAAACTAGTCCATTTGATATAGAAAATTAATAGTTCTTTGCATTTAGTTGGAGGTTGGTAAATATGGTCTTTAATTTTACTAGTAATTTTTGTTCCAGACTGGAATATACTGCCCAAAAATGAAACTACTTTAAATTTACAATTTGAACATTATTATTATTATTATACAAGTTACATTAATAAAATTAATTACTAAACAAAAATAATAACAATATATATTAAAAACATTAAAAATTATCTTAACATATAAACATACAATTATACTTAAAATATTGAATACAATTAATTTTAAATACAAATTAAAAATATAAATTAATTAAATTACAAAATTAATACAATTATATTATATATACATAACAAATAAATTATAATAAACTTAAAATAAGAAAATTATTACTTAAAAATACTCTAAGGTAGTTTTTGTTCATTAGTTGCCGTTCTGGGGAGCTGTTGTCCGAGAGATTTAATATTGCCGACTGAATTTGTATTTCTTCTGTAAAGAGAGCTTTAATTATTATTTATTTTTTTAATTTCGTAATGTATAGTATGCTTACCTTTTATAATGCCACAAAAGTTTTCGAAATGGCTTAGAGACTTTTTCCCCAAATACATATGTATGTAAAGCTCCATTAAAACGTCTTTGTGCAAGATCTCACACAAATATCAAAGCACGGAATGACGGGCCTGATTCCTCATAGCCATCAACTAATAGATGCAAGAAATGTCTCTATAGAGCACAAAAAACAATTTTTGTATAAATGCGTTGATATTTATTTATGTATATTTAAACAATAAAAAAACAATTTATTGCTATTTTTACTTACCTTAGTTGACATGCGTCTGTGAGCAGAATTTAACTGCAGATAAAAAATTTTGTTACAAATATTACTTACAACATTATTTATGCACATGCAATGCAATTATATGTAATGTATCTACATACAGTGTGCCACAAAGGTCATAGTACAGCAGGCGATTTTACACTTAAATGTAAATTCCTCACAAATTGTTTAAATTTTCCAAAAACTAATGATGAGGTTTTCTTAAATTTATGTATATAATGTCATAGTACACTTAAACGGTATACCGAATTTACGTTGTTGCAGCTGGTTTGTTTTGGTTTTTGTAACGGGACTTTTTTGTATATGCTTTGCTTTACTTTTGTATGCGCGTGTGGGAATTTTCCGCTGCCAAAATGTGCATTATTAACTGCAAACGTTGTTTTTTTTTTGTTTATTATTTAAAAATATATATTTAAGAAAATATATCATTAGTTTTTGGAAAATTTAAACAATTTAAGTGTAAAATCGCCTGCTGCACTATGGCTTTTGTGGCACACTGTATGTTGTTTGCATAAACATAAATAGCAAAAATGTAACTCACCTTGTGTTTTGGCAACTTTTCTTTTATTATATTTAAATAATTGTTTTTCTATTACCGCACTGATTTGCTTTTTAAATTGTTACTTATTTTAATTATTAAAACAATTGATTTTCAATAAATTTACAACCGATCGCACTGATTTGCACCTTGTACTGACGCCTAATTTTTGCAGCAGCTTCTTTTGCCTTTTATTCCTTTGTTGTTTTTATGCATACACAAAAAAAAAAAAATAGCCACAACCCACCCTTAAAGAATGCTTGTTTGTTCTTGTTGCGTTAAAAAAATACAAAAAACGAGAGAGCAGCTCGCTCAATTGAGCGAACACAAATTTGAGAGCGTAAGCCGTGAGCGAAGCGCGCTCTCGTTTACCGCATTTTCCTATTCCACAACAGTTCTTATTTGAACCATATAAGAACTAGTAACGTTTAGAGTAGTTGAGGCCACTTAAATGACACCGAATTCCTGCAGGGTATTGGCGCGAGTTTGTGTGTGTATGTGTGTGCGTGTGTGTGTGTGTGTGTGTGTGTATTTCGTAGACTTGTAATATCCGTACAAAGGCGCACATAATATTTTGTTGTATACGCTTTTCGCTTTTCAAGCAGCGAAGTTGTCGTGTTTGTTTGTCGTGCGAACAGCGCGCAAAAAACGAAAAAAACAAGAAAATAAAATTAGTTGTCGAAATACGCGAGAGGCATAGTTCTTTTTTATATACTTACGGGCATATACTATATACATATTGTACATATATCTGTCTATAATGCGGAATTAAATAGCTCAATGTTGTATGCGGCATGGACTGTATACATTTAGCCAAAACATTTTATTATAAACAAATGCAAATTTTTGTGTTTAAATAACAGTGCAAAACTCAACATATTTATAGCGCTATATAATTAACGGAAATGTAAAACTAAACAGTTATAAACTTAAAAACAAATTCTTGGAAATGCTGTAAAAATTTTCAATGTTGCTGTTGGGTAAGTAAAATAATCTTTTTTTTTTTTTGGGCATAATAACATAAACATAAGCCAGCCACGTTAGTAAGGCGCACAAATTGTGTATCTATAAGATACATCAACACAGTTACAGTTACAGCTACAGTTACTTGCTGCTAAAAAGAAAATTTATATAAAATGAAAGCACACACAAGTGAAATTTCGTGCGTCCATGTGTGTGTGTGTGAAAAACTCGTTCAGTGTGTCAGTATATCAACAACAACAACATGGCACTGCATCAGCTGAGGCAAATACGCATACGCCGTGTTGTCAGTCTTTAGTTATTACTTTAGTCATAGTATCTTATTTTATCTGTTATTTGCTTTGTTTCTGCCCTTGGCACCAGTTGCAATGGCCCACGTCTAACGTTGCAGCGCGAACCTTTGTCAACATATAGTAAAAGCTAGCGACCTCAATCGCCTTCCAAATCCTAACGACCGTCGTCGCGCACTTGATATTGGCTCTGCTTCCAAAAGCCCAAGCATGTCTCTTGGAGCCTATACACCACCCCACCCCACCCTACACACCCTACTCTGCTGGCATTTGTCTGTGGCAAATAAAAACTACATACACATATTCGTTTTGGGTTATTTCCCTTTTTGTTGTCGCTTTTGCTGCTGCTGCTCCAATTTTTCTCAATTTTTTTGTTTTCCATTTGCCACCACCACCAGCAGCAGCACCACCAAGAGACCGTTGAACATGGAACATGTTGCGTAGGGCTCCAGTGTGTTTGAGGGTTGGTTTTTTTTTTTTTTATTATGCTCTGTTTGTACTGGCATATGAAGCGATGCTTGTGTCAACTTTTTATGTGCAGGGAATTTCGTGAGCACACAAAGCAAGCTCTATGGAAAAGAACCACACAACTTTCAATAAAATTAACTTTAGCTGCATGTTTCATTTAAGTAGCACTTAAAATACGCTTCTTTTCTGAGTAATGCAACGTTGAAAGTTACGCATTATAAATGAACCTTGCTGTTTGTATCAAAGTTTGCTCTATCTCAATTACCAATTTCCCGCATGGGTTTTATAAAGTTTTACAAAAGAACAATATTTAATGGGTACATGCATCGAGTACCTGACTTATTTACTGCCACCTCCTTGCTGTTGGCTCTGTGGCATGCATTAGTCAGCCACATTCTGCTGACTTTTCAATTTATGCCTTTGGGTTTTCCCTCAACGTCTGGCGTTACAATTGGCCAGCTGCCAAGTGGTGCATATGTACTCTATAGAGTCTATCCAATATTTTGTCATTTTTTTTATTTTCTTTGTCTATGTGTTAACCGAGATGAGTAATGAGTAATTTTGTCTAATTTTGGTACTTCAAATAAGTATTAATAATAAAATTATTTTGGGCCTGCTTTTATAAACTCATATACTGAACTCGTGCAAGAATTGACGTGACGTCTTTATAGACACGCCAAAAGCCCACGTTTTGTTTTTATACCCTGTACCGTATGGTACCAAGGGTATATTAAGTTTGTGCAAGCCGAAAATGTATGTAACATATAGAAGGAGACGTCGGAGACACCCCAAAGTTACCTAAAATATGATCAGGGTGAATAGAGAAGTCGATATACCCATGTCCGTCTGTCCGTCTGTCCGTCCGTCCGTCTGTCCGTCTGTCCGTCCGTGTGAACGCCTAGATCTCAGAGATGGTAAGAGCTAGAGTTACCAAACTTTCACATTAGATCCCATATTATTCCATAGGAGGCAAGTTTATTTTATTTTTTTGATATCGGGGATAAATTATATAGCTCCCATGGGGGTGTTTGAGACGACCTCGACAAAAAAAAAAGCGTTTTAGATGAATAATTCGTTTGTTTATGAAGATATCGTAACGAAATTTGGTATTCGAAAGTTTTTTATAGTTCCCAATCACTGTACCAAATTTGATCGAAATCGGTTGACTATATCATATAGCTCCCATAGGACCGATCGGCCAAAATAACTTTTTTAAAGAAAAATTCGCTATATTTCGTTTTTTAATAAAGATATCGTAACCAGATTTGGCGTTTCGAAATTTTTTAGAGCACTTAAGCAATGTGCCAAATTTGAACAAAATCGGTTCACTATATCATATAGCTCCCATAGGTCCGATCTTCTAAAAAATCGATTTTTTAACAAAATTTGTTGTTTCGTTTGTTTGTTAAGATATTGGGACCAAATTTGACATTCGTGAGTATTTTATAGTTTCTAAGCACTGTACTAAATTTAATCCAAAAGTTTGACTAGATCATATAGCTCCCATAGGACCAATCGGTCCAAAAACACGTTTTATATACAAAGTTCGATGTGTTTTGTTTGTTTGTAAAGTTATTTGAAATAAATTTGGCATTCATATCTTTTTTAAGGTATTTAAGCACTGTGTCAAATTTTATTGAAATCGGTTGACTATATCATATAGCTCCCATAGGAACGATCGGTCAAAAAAAATGTTTGCTTAAAAATTCTTCTGTTTTTGGTTTTTTGTGAAGAAATCTGAGTTTATTACAAGCTAGTGGTACAGGGTATCCTAAAGTCGTCCGCGCCCGACTTTACGTCCGCCATTTTTTATACAAAATTCGATGTGTTTTGTTTGTTTGTAAAGATATTTGAAATAAATTTGGCACTCATATCTTTTTTAAGGTATTTAAGCACTGTGTCAAATTTTATTGAAATCGGTTGACTAGATCATATAGCTCCCATAGGAACGATCGGTCAAAAAAAATTTTTGCTTTAAAATTCTTCTGTTTTTGGTTTTTTGAGAAGAAATCGGACTTTATTACAAGCTAGTGGTACAGGGTATCCTAAAGTCGTCCGCGCCCGACTTTACGTCCGCCATTTTTATTATCTAGGCAAGTCAGAAGTATCTGCTCTGCCAGGAACCCATTCTCGGCTCTAACCATTTGGACAGTTCAAAGGTATGAAGAATAAGAATAGCACCAAATCGAATAAAACCCCATTCTTGGCAGCCGACTTATTAAATATATTAGGAAGTTTCCTTTAATCACCACACAACCATATGTATGAATAGAACAAGTTTCAAGTCGATTGGATAAATAATAAACCCACCTCCTATATTATCCTTGTCGAATATAATTTCGAATCGATTTTTAAATCGATAGAATGTCCCTACAGCTATTTTAAACTTCTTTAGCCGAAAATTCGTGCACCTGTGGTTGGAATTTCCCTTTCTGCCAAAAATTTTACCGCTCTAAGCTTATGGACTGTCAATCAATCAGCCAGTCAGGTCAAAAAGTTTTCTAGATATATGGACATATGGACAGCGAAAAATTTCTCTGAATATGGAATAATTTTTATATGGGAGACATGCCTTCAAATTCAGCTGATAATTGCCATATATTTTGAAGTAATCAATCAAGGTTCTCATATCTAACAAACGGACAATAATGGCAATACATACATATATATAGAGTATACATTGGAACGTCGAAATTCTTATTTTTTTTGGAATATTGTACAATTAACTCAATAAGCTAACTATTTGCTTTCGAGCGAATGGCTCATGCAAACCTTTTATTTTTCTTAAGCACCGTTTTCGAGATATTTTCGAAAAACACGATTTCGGGCACTTATTTTAGTTTTTTTTCTTAATATCTCGTGACAATTATTACCCAATTTTTAAAGCTTCCACTCAAATGTTCGTTAAAAAAGAGCAAGCTAAAAATTTGTAATTTTGAAAAAAGTTCGAAAATTACTTTTTTACGAATTTGGTTGTAACTTCAATAATTTCTATAAAATTCTGTACATAACAGGTCGTCTGAAAAGTTCGTACGCTTTAAAGAAAATCATCACGGTCTTCTGGAATTATTTTTTTAAATTTTTTTAAAGTTTTCGACCGTAGCGGCCATTTTTGCGTTCATCGTCCTCGGTACTCATATGTCCTGTACGGAATTTAGAAAATCACTTACAAATTGTTTTTATAATTATATATCACAGCGTATCAATCCCTATCGATCTTATCAATACAAAATTTTGTTTTCGATATATTGAACAGCCCAAAAACATGTTTTTCGAAAAAATATCGAAATCGGTGCTTACGAAAAGAAATGGTTGTAATTTTCGCGTTTCTCGACCCAAAATTACCCAAAAATTTTTTTTTTGCGAAAGTTTACTCGATGAGCCTTAAATTTGTTGCAACTCTTAATTGTTACATTCGTTTTAATTCTTTGTTTTATGTTTCAAATTAGTATTTCTGTTTCATTTCTTCGCTCTCTAATGCTTCTGTGAGTATTTCATATATTAGAATTTATGTTTAATCATTACCGAATTTTCTTACCATCACCAAATCGAGAAATTGAGTATCAATCATCTTCTATATTGAAAATGTTTTGTTCTTTTATCTTTACAATTCAACCGATATACACTATACAATTTTATGAAAGTTCAAGTTTCGTATGTATAGTCAAAAAAATTAAATTGCAAAAATTATTCTTACTTTCGTTTCTTTTCTATTCGGTTAGTTTTAAATTGTCTGAAAATCCTCGGCTATAACAAATTCATTACAAGTAATTTCTAAAAAAATCTCTTATTTTCATAATATTGTAATAACATTTGTATTATCTGGTAATTATGACTTGCTCTTATCTTACGCATTTCGTTTTCGTGCTCTATATTAATTTTCCACGGTGCAATATTAAAGCGTGACTGTATGATGTCATTTTCCACTGATATTCTTTGTGCTCGATGGTGGGTCTAACCTTATGACTCAGCCCCTTGACTTGTAGGTACCATGCTTGGCAAATCAAATTAGTAACACCGGTCACATTTATCTGGATTCCTAAAGTCATAAGAAGTTAAGCAGCAAAATTCATGCGCTGTGCGGATTTCCATTTTGGATTTGGCTTCTATGCTGCTTATTATAAATAGCAGCGGACATTCGCACTTGATAAAGTGCACTGGCATTGCGAGCCGCAATACACTTAAAAAAAAAAACTTATTTGCTATAACAGCAAATCGAATGGACTACGGAAACTATTTCGAGTGTCTTTTTGAGAACAGGTATTCTTCTAAAACAAAAACGATAATGGATTTCGGCTTTAACATATGATATAGCTTCGCTAGAAATGCATATATTCTCAAGATTGTTTTCCTTGGTATTGCTGCTACTATTATGGCATAACCAGCTAAGCTAAGTGTAAAGTAAGGATCAATACAAAGGGAGTAATTATTTCGGATTTTATAAATTTGCTTCTATAAAGCTTCAGTAGATACCATGTGTGAAGCCTCAATTAAACTAAGAGACTATGTGTGATCTAATCACATCATTTATTATACAAAAAATGGCGGACGTAAAGTCGGGCGCGGACGACTTTAGGATACCCTGTACCACTAGCTTGTAATAAAGTCCGATTTCTTCACAAAAAATCAAAAACAGAAGAATTTTTAAGCAAAAAAATTTTTTTGACCGATGGGAGCTATACGAAATAGTTAACCGATTTCAATAAAATTTGACACAGTGTTTAAATACCTTAAAAAAGATATGAATGCCAAATTTAGTTCAAATATCTTTACAAACAAACGAATCAACATCGAATTTTGTATATAAAACGTGTTTTTGGACCGATTGGTCCTATGGGAGCTATATGATCTAGTCAAACGATTTGGATTAAATTTAGTACAGTGCTTAGGAACTATAAAATACTCACTAATGTCAAATTTGGTCCCAATATCTTAACAAACAAACGAAACACAACAAATTTTGTTAAAAAATCGATTTTTTGGAAGATCGGACCTATGGGAGCTATATGATATAGTTAACCGATTTTGTTCAAATTTGGCACATTGCTTAAGTGGTCTAAAAAATTTCCAAACGCCAAATCTGGTTAGGATATCTTTATTAAAAAACGAAATATAGCGAATTTTTCTTTAAAAAATTTATTTTGGCCGATCGGTCCTATGGGAGCTATATGATATAGTCAACCGATTTTGATCAAATTCGGTACAGTGATTGGGAACTATAGAAAACTTTCGAATACCAAATTTGGTTACGATATATTCATAAACAAACGAATTATTCATCTGAAACGCTTTTTTTTTTGTCGAGGTCGTCTCAAACACCCCGATGGGAGCTATATAATTTATCCCCGATATAAAAAAAATAAAATAAACTTGCCTGCTATGGAATAATATGGGATCTAATGTGAAAGTTTGGTAACTCTAGCTCTTACCATCTCTGAGATCTAGGCGTTCACGCGGACAGACGGACAGACGGACAGACAGACAGACGGACATGGGTATATCGACTTCTCTATTCACCCTGATCATATTTTAGGTAACTTTGGGGTGTCTCCGACGTCTCCTTTTATATGTTACGGTACAGGGTATAAAAATGTTGAACGTATTAAAGTATTTTGCTTTATGAATCGGTTCAGCGACTATCGGATCCAGAAATATGATCAAGGTTTCGCAATATTTTCAGGCTCACTAAATCTAAATTCTATATTCTCAAAATATCAAATAAAACGAGTTATTTAGGTGGTTATCGGAAACCCCCAAACGTGCTGGGCTATTTTGAGACTCGGATTGAGATGCGGCGACGTAAAAAACAAATTACATATAAAAAATATAATACAGCCGAGGCTGTGCATTTTGATACCATTAACTTCTCTCTCGAAAAAATGTCGAATCGATAAAATTTCAATTTGGGTTAGTTTATTAGGGCCACAAGAATATTCTATATAAGGTCTAAACATAGTCGGACATCAGGACTCAAAAAGAGTATTTGTTTTAAAGTTACGTTAAAACTCAACTACTTAAGAAAAAGAAAACGATTTTTAGTTTCGGAGGCGTCACCCCATGACTCTTATATGTTTTTGGGGTCTTTCAATCCGAATTCGAGTTGCAAAAATATACTGGCACGTTATGGCTCCGACATAATCTCAAAAATCACATAATTTAAAGAATATCTCAGAAAGCTAATATGTTAATATTTTTGGATCTTTGGATTCGAATTCAGCGATCCCAAAAATATCTAAAAAAAATTCGTGGACAATCGGACTCGAAAAAAATATTTGTTGTTTGTGTGGTTGATTGACCTAGCGAATTTTTTAATACATATACATATAACATTAAAGTAACTAAATTGGATCGATATCGTTAATTTTAAACCATATTAAAGCTACCCGATATCCACATGCATGTAGTGTAAAAATATATCATATCGCTTTATTAACTCTCTGTTCATTTGACACATTTTAAGTTAAAACTCTATTGAAATTGGCTTACAATTTAGAAGGACATAATCACAAAAATCCCAAGAAGCGTAATAATTTGGAGGATATAACAGAAAGCCTGCTGGGAATTTTTTGTAGTTGGTTTCGGGTTCAGTAATTGCCGAAAAAAAAAATCGTCGGAAAACCGATCACGAAATTCAATGTTTTTTGTTTGTGTGGCTGCGTTATTGATAAAGTGATTTTAAGCCAGATTAGAACAATTATTTCTTAAAAATTCGAATGATCTATATCCTATCACTCTGCTAGCATCCCTGGCCATCTAACGGGTTGTACTTGGAAATCCAGTAGATATTAGCTTGAAATTTAATTTAAGACAATTTTTTGCACACTTGAATTTTTGGCTCCCAAAATTACTTTAACTTAGTTCCAGTGAAAATTAATTTAATTCTGCTTTCTTTAAGTGCAATTTTCACGTACAGCAACATTTTCTAGTACATACGCATTTTATGCTTAGGCAACCTGCTGAACTTTTCGACTTGCGGCCAAAATAGCCAAAAGAATGCGGCTGTGTTTATTTTTGTATCCGAATATTTTTTCGGTACTTAATTGTAAGCGCCAAATATGCTTAATTTGTTCTTGATTTTCTTAACCAACAAAAAATGTTGTATCCAATGCACAGTGGTACCAGATGTGTTGTAAATCGAAACAAAACCAAAATGCCTTCGTTGTTTTGTTTACTTCATTTTGCTGGGCTTTTTTGTTTTGTTTATTTAGTTGTTTACACTAACTTTGGAGCGCCGACTTCTGCCGCTGCTGCCGGAGCTGCTGCTGTGCGTAATTATGTTTAATTAAACTAATTAAACACCTTTTCTTTTTTTTTTGTTAAAAAAATATATAGCTAGAACATTGTTGCTGTTGTTTTTCGCGCTTTGCTAATTAATTTTCTTGTTGTTCTCGAGCATGAATACAAATATTGAAAATTGCGTACCCTAAAGTCGGAGTGAGATCGACTTGATAATGCTCTGCTTAAAAAAAAAAAAATTGATTCTTGGAAAGAGTTAGTTAGTTTACAGCTTGAGAGCTATATTTCTTGTAGATTATAAATTAAATTAAATCATAGAATTTTTTTATATGTGGGAGTACTCCGATCTACGGATTCTACTCAAACTAACCACTCTTTTAATTCTTTTTCAGTATTACTTTAAAATTCGCAATGTCTACTGATAAATAACACAGTGCAACACAAAAAATGGAAACTACTGCTCTTTTCGCTTTTTTTGGAGTACATCCTGAAACTAGAGAATCCCCCAAAGGATTTTGCTCAAAGTCATCAATAAGGTAGTTTTTTTATATCCGCAATTTTTCCGCTCAAACCTGATTTTTTGTGAATAAGACCATTTTTATGAAGTCTACATATCGTAGACCGTTCGGAATTTCGTTTTCATATCTTCAGAAAAAGTTTTGGATGTTGTCAAAGATAAATAAATTGTAGAACAGACACCAAAAAGAAACTGTATCAAGTGTCACAAAATTACTAATATTTTAAAAAAATTACCATATTTTTATGCTTTTTACTATACACAGCTAAACTATTGGAAATCTAGCAATCCTATATTTAGCGAAATAATTGCCAGTAACAATCAAAACTCTCTTGATTAAAATGGTGTTATCTTCGAAAAATCACGTTGGAATGGAAATTTGGCCGATATTAAAAAAATACCTTATTGATTACTTTGAGCAAAATCCTTTGGGGGTTTATCTAGTTTCAAGATGTTCTCCAAAAAAGCGAAAAGAGAAGTTGTTTCCAGCCGATGACCTCGGAAATGTTGCACAGTGTAAATTAACTACCTAATAAATTTAAAAAGTCTACTACAAAAGTGATCTACAAAGTCAGTACTCCATCGGTTTCCTACGATAAGCTAATTTCGAGCAATCGGAACAAAAAATCATAAGCAAGACCTTTGAATCATGTCCCTAGGCTTGATAGATGGCATGAAAAAAATCGTACTAACAGACGCCCCCTACCCACAAATACGTATTTCGTTTTTAGACTAAGAATATGATACCTAAAGATACCTTTAGATTTAGATTTATTATTTGTAATTATAGCAATAACATTGCATTTCATAAACTAAAGCTTAAAAAAAGT
>JBAMAX010004542.1:0-313947 GCA_037043745.1 Chymomyza amoena
GTTTACAAATGCCTGCAATCTACTCATGGTGGAGGTAGAGACTTTCCAGATTTCACAGGCATACAGCAGTACAGATTTGACGTTGGTTCCATACTCATGACAACATTCCAAAGGCGCTGCGAGCTTTACTTATTCTGCTGTTAATATCCAGATCCGTTGCGTCGTCTGACGATACAGAACTTCCCAGATAGTTAAACTGTTTGACCTCCCCAATGGGCGTCTGTCTCAGAATATTGGGCCAATGTGTATTATTTTGTTTTTTTTTGGTTTAGTTCATGATTGTAGCTTATTATCGATAACTAGCTTTTAAACTTAAATAAGTAGAGTGCAAAAAATTAAATTTTTGTCTACTCAGTGTTAGCTTCTAATAAATTAACTTCTTTTGTATTGTTTTTTTTTTCCTAAAGTTCAGCTGATGCCAAGCAAGTTCTAGTCGTAATTTTTTTGAACAAATTTTCAATATAGGCCACAGTTGTAAGCCATAAAGTAGGCAATGTGAAAACTTTCTCGACAATTTACAGCTTCATGAAGGTTTATGCGTCTTCTAATTAGAGAGCGAGCGAGAGTCATAAAAAGCAACACTCACATCGAGCGACAAAGAGAGAGATAGAGAGAGTGAGAGAGAGAGAGAGAGAGAGATTGTAGCAAGTACAGTCAACAAATTGAGGCGCGACATATTGAATTAAATATTCAATCATAAAGACAAAAAGCATAAGTCAAGCCTAGGGGCGTGTTGCTGGGTATGGGGGTGTGGCAGCTGACAGCCGTCAGCTATCAGCTGTCTGCAGCTCTCCTGGCTCTGCTTTCACGTTTTATGGCATCCACTTCCACTTGCAGCTACAGCTCTGCTCTCAACACCTCTGCCGCTGCCGCTGCTGTTGCTGGCGACGGCGTCAGCTTAACTTGATAGACAATTTTGAGCATGTCGTAAACATTTACCGTTCGACGTGCCTACGCTCGCTCAAATATCTACCTCTCATCCCCCGCTCACCCCTCCCTCTCGCACAGTGAGTGTTGGATTTTAACATAAATTAAATGTTACATGCATCGATATACCATATACCATCCTAGCTCCAGCTAGGGCTGGGCGCTCGCTCGCTCATAAACCAGGGCAAATCATGCGCTTGACATGATTTCCGGCATATAGAGTATAGCCAATAAAGCAAACGTTAATGTAGTTGAACAAAAATATGCAGCGTGCTAAGTGACGTAGGCAATCAAAGAACACATCAAATATACGAACGTATGGGAAAAAATGGCGTAGGTAAAGTCGGGCGCGGACGACTTTGGGATACTCCTGTACCACTAGCTTGCAATAAAATCCGATTCCTTCAGAAAAAACCAAAAACAGAAGAATTTTTAAGCAAAAATTTTTTTTTTCGTCCTATCGTTCCTATGCGAGCTATATGATATAGTCAACCGATTTCGATCAAATTTGGCACAGTGCTTTAATACCTTGTAAAAATATCTGAATGCCGAATTTGGTTTAAATATCTTTACAAAAAAACGAAACACAACAATTTTGTATAAAAAGCATTTTTTTTGGACAGAGCAATATGTTATAGTTTTCCGATTTTTATAAAATTGGGTACAATGCTTAAGACCTAAAAAGCTTACAAGTGCCAAATTTAATTCCAATACAAACAAACGAAGCACACCAATTTTATTTAAAAATCGATATTTTGCAAGATCGGCCTTATGGGAACTATATGATATAGTCAACCGATTTTGTTCAAATTTGGTACAATGCTTAGATACTCTAAAAAAGCTTCTGACCGCCAAATCTGGTTACGATATCTTAATTTAAAAATGAAATATAGCGAATTTTGTATAAAAAAAGTTATTTTGGCAGATCGGTCATATGAGAACTGTATGATATAGTCAACCGATTTTGATTAAATGTAGTTAAGTGCTTGGGAACTTTAAAAAACTCTTGAATGCCAAATTCGGTTACGATATCTTCATAAACAAAAGATTTGTCGATCTAAAACTTTTAGTTTTTCCGAGGTCGTCTGGCACACCCCTATGGGAGCTATATAATTTATCCTCGATATCAAAAAAATAAAATAAACTTCTATCCTATGGAATAATATGGGATCTAATGTGAAAGTTTGGTTACTCTAGCTCTTATCATCTCTGAGATCTAGGCGTTCAAACGGACAGACGGACGGACAGATGGACAGACGGACATGAGTATATCGACTTCTCTAGTCTCCCTTATCATACTTTAGGTAACTTTGGGGTGTCTCCGACGTCTCCTTCTATATGTTACAAACGTTTTCGGCTTGCACAAACTTAATATACCCTTTGTACCATACGGTATAATGATCAGGTGGGAGGGGGTGTCTATTCGGAATCGTTGCGCATTAACGAAAAAAGAGCAGAAGAACCGTTGACTCCGATTGAGAAAGCACGGGAACCAGCAAAGGTTTAGGCAACGCTTCTGGCACCTCTTGCCGAAGAGGGGAGGTAGCTGAGCGTTTTGGGAGGCTGTTTCGCCGCTTGACCTGGTGCCGATTTATGGCACAGGTAAGAGCGAACGATGGATGGTGAGTGACGTCTAGCTCACGAGGAGGATCCGCAGGGGCGGTACGAGTAGCCGCGGGCGGCATACCACTTGGTAGAGCCACAGCTGAGCCAAAACTGCGAGAGACTAAGCGAGATACTTTTTTTTTTTTGTTTTCCGTAGAAAGGGGGGAGTGTGAGGAGGCATTTTGCCGCCTCACAACATTGTTCCTTAATTGCAAATAGGGCAATAGGTAAACTGCTTGAACTGCTTGGTGAGAGTAGTGGTGAAAGCGCTCTTACTCTCACCAACACTAGGTACAGTGTGCGTAGGTTAATGGTATTAGTTTATAGGTGTAAGTGGAGAGTAGGTGATAGGGATAGTGTGGATAGTGTTAGGTACGGCGGACTCTTGCTTTCCTATTAGAATATTTATGTAGATAAGCAGAGCACCGTTTAGGATTTTTTAGTATAGTTTTGGGCGGGAATTCCAGGATTTGGCGGCGATCGAGTACCTATATAAGGCGGATCAACAGCCAAATCTGAACAGACAATCAGTAAGAGTTTGAGTAACGAGGAAGATCTGTAGTGACAAAGGCCTTTCGTTTTAAACTAGAAGATAAGAACAGTCGCAAAGGACGGATACTAGAGATATTTAATTAGTAGCGCACCGGGTGCGACCGCGTCGAAGTTTTGTACTTTTCGTGAACGAGCGGATAATATAATTTTAAAACTCAAAGTAAATTGTGTATTATTTAAAATATCGAAAGTCTCAGCAAAATATAAATAATGTTGTCACATTTACCCTGGGCATAGCTGAGCCATCCCAGCCGTTGTTCTAGTCAAACAAGAGCTCCCACAGGGGAAAAAAAGTCCAAAAGTTTTATACGGATAATTCGTTTGTTTATGAAGATATATCACTATATCACTATATAACTATATCACTATATCATTATCACGATGTAAGTTATTTACATCATATCTGGCGGAATTGCACTTTATTTTCCAATCGCACAAGGTAAAGGGTGTTCTTTTTGTAGTCCTGCTCTCTGTTTTCTTTTGCACAACTGAAAAAGGAGCTTTGGAGTCCAAAACCGGACAGCGCCTGAAACGTCTCTCCTGAAAATAATTTAATTATTTTTTTAAGTGTATTACATAACCGTCTGCATGTGTGTGTGTTCAGATGTGCATCGTTGTGAGTAAGATGGCGTCGCAATGGGGCGTATACAGCATGTTGTAAATTTTCTTTGCCTTTGTCAATTTGTTGCTCCCAAACCGGGCACACATATAAAAAAAATCACACACACATGCAGACAAGTGGAGAGCTGAAATTTATGTCTTGAGAACAGAGCAGACATTGTAAATGGCTAATAAAGTTGTATAATTTTTTCAAGTGTTAACTGAGAATACGTCGCTTCACGACAAATGCCAAAATGTCTTTAATTTGCCCTGAGCCTAAGTACTTGGAGTATATTCATGCAACATGCAGCAACCATAAAATGCAGGGTTGCCAAGTTATTGTTACTTTGCGGCCAGAGAAACAAAAGCCATAAAGTTGGCTGCTGCTACCTGAAACAGAGGCCGCATCGAAAATCCCTACAGGAACATGTTGTATTGGTTTTTTGTTTTAACCCGTTTACTTGCGTGTGGTTGCGAACTGGTGCTAAAAGGCATAGTTGCGGTATAAACAAAAATGGCACATAAACAAGGCGAGAGAGTATTAAAAAAAATATGATAATACGACGATCAGCCAAAATAAAAGGCTTTTTTTTTAATATTGATTTAATATGCATATATATATTCATTGTGTTATTGTATGGCGCGTAGTTTTTTTTATTATTAATTACAACGTATAAATTTAGACTACTTTTGGCAATATTAGTTCTGCCAAGTGGATTTTGTTGTTTTTTTTTTCTTGTTTTCTATGGCAATGCTTACTGCTACATAGTTATAAACCACTTCGTGGGATTCCCATATCTGTATGTTTATCTCTAGGTTGCAGAGTGCTTCCTTTTTTTTTTTGTATATACATTTTTTTTGTCTAAGCTGGTCAATTGAAATTTAAACTTCGTAGCGCAAAAATGAGTCGTAAAAATAAAAGACAGCCGCCCTTCCCCGTCTCCAGCACTACATAAGGCAGCCATAAAAATGAAGCAGCAGCTGCTCCAACTTCCTTGCTTGAGCATCTATCAAAAATTTATTTTTACAACATATACAAAATTAAATTATATAGTCGCCTCTCAACTTGATGAATAAGTAGCTGGCTGTAAAAAAAATAAATATTTTGGTTGCCGAGCCCAGCATA
The DNA here is from genome assembly GCA_037043745.1 of Chymomyza amoena. Lineage (NCBI taxonomy): Eukaryota > Metazoa > Arthropoda > Insecta > Diptera > Drosophilidae > Chymomyza > Chymomyza amoena. The sequence goes on from JBAMAX010004542.1 coordinate 4,811, forward strand.
AAAATCAATCTAATTTCATTAAAGACGTCAGTCAACATATATACCATAAAAAAAAATAGATGCCATGGCTGTCCAGGGAGGTGGAAATGTTTACCAAAATGGACAAGACAATGCCCAGCCGCTGGCTGTCAGTTGGGTTGGAAATTTAAATTCTAAAATGCCTAAACGTAAATACTTCATTCTTTAGGAAAATAAACACAAAAGCAACAACAAAACAGGATTTGTTTGGAGTTGTTGGCGAAAAAAGGATAAGAGCTAGATATCTGTAAGAAACGGCTAAAAGTATAAGAAGTTGGTATATACTGGCGGCAGAAATGCCACTGATGGACGTGGGATAAGAGGAAAGATTTTTACCTAAACTCCAATCGGTTCCAAGTTATATACTTAAACAGAAAAACAATTGTACTCGAGTCGGAGTAAGTACTACAATATACTATCAAAAAACCGAACCACCAACCAAAATTGGTACCGACTTAAACTGAACACTGAAATCTGACAGAATGCGATTCCGGATTTAACCCACTTTCGAATTCACCTCACATTCCGCTATATAGTCGTACTAAAAAATTTCGGAGCTGTGGCAACCATGTCAGCTATTTTGAACCCAAAAAAAAAAAAAAAAAGTTTCGCTCCAATTCGCCAATAAAAAGGGAATTATGAACAAAAAGCACGTGAAAACGAATCCCAATAAAATTTCTCGGTTTGGTTGTTTCTTTTTCCGCTGAACGGTCTCTCCCCGTCTTATAACATGTACGTTTCTTTCTAAGAATTTCTAAGTCGCCGATATTTATTGTAGTCCATGGAATGTTGAGCTGGATGTATGATATGGCGGTATTATTGTATATATTGTATTATTGTAGTAAATTTAGTTAGGAGTAGTTTCTTAAAGTTCGGAGCTTCAAAAATATTCAAGTTTGACAAGCCTAGATTGAAATCTCTCAAAGAATAATATTAAGCTAGCTGAAAATATTTTGGATCAAAACTTTAATTGAAATGAACTGGCTAAAGTTCAGAGCCTTGGAAATTAAGACATTGAATTTCCTGGAAACATATGTAATAAATAGCAGCTAATAAACCCAAAAAGTCACTGCTAAGGTCAACATTGCTTAAGCTCAATTTGTTAAAGCGCGGAAAATATCGTATTGTAGCAGTGGCGGATCTACGGAGGTGGTTTTTTTTTGAACATAAATTGGGGGGTCTTTTAGGTCCAAGTAGTAAAAATATTGCGAGCTCCAAGGTGTTAAGAATGAATGAGTCATGGTAAACAACTCATTTCAGGAGCAATCAATACTTTGATTGGTGTTTAAGTTTTCATATTTTCGAACGCTAATAAGTCCATGAATTCTGCTTTTTTGACGGCTATGACGTATTCTTGATTCCATTGCTTGCAAGTTCCGGCTTTTGATCCCTTTCCAATATATGATTTTACAAAGCGTATCCATGACCATTCTGTGACATCAGTTTTGGAACGGTTCTTAAGTATCTCTGCTTTAGGGGCCAACTTCCACTCAACTATTTCCACATTTGTATACCTACGCTTAAAACCAGGTGGCTTCTCAAAGACGGGCAAGACAGAAGCTATGGGATCACCCCGCGTTGACGGTTGCCAAATATGTTTTGACTCTGGCAAACCAATTGGCGCATTTTTTCGTGTCAGTAACGCATCATAGCTCTTTCCACTGTAGTTCGCTTTATGGAACTTTGAGAACCACGTTAAGAACTCGAGATTATCCTTGCCAGCCATGAGCGCTTGAATAGGTAAAAAAAAAATATATGCAGGCTTTCAAATGCGCACTGGAGCAGTTTAAAGTTTTTCAAGTGCTTGAATTCTAGATTGGTATAGAAGTGCACTTGTGAATTTGCCATATCGAGAACTGCTGTACAGGAGCTGGCAGTATATGGCTCCAGTGCGCAGCTGATAAAAAAAAACAATGTTGCAACAAATATTTGGTTGACCCACTTTAATCGCGCAGACTTGGGCACAATATCTTTTTTGTCATCACGACATTTGCAAATCATTTTTTGTTCTCCTCCAAAAAAAAAAAAAATTTGTCCACATTTGTATACCCACGCTTAAAAAAACCATTTGAAATAATGTTTTGACGACCAACTTTTTTATAAATAAATTAATTATAAAAATTTTTTAAATAAAGTTCTTTACTTGTTTTTATTTATAAAAGCAAGATTTAGTTCTTAGATATTGTTACATTAAAATCTGGTATTCTGCTTCGGAACTCTAAAAGATATTTATTTGCTAAAAATGTTTACGATGTTTTTATAAATTTATGAGAAAATTTTGCTCCAAAAATGTTTTTCACTTTCTGGACGATCGAAGCTAAATGATTTTTTTCAAAGATACAGTTTTGGAAAGCGCAAGAAGACTTAAGGGGCACACCTAGTGTGAAATTTTCAAAAATAAATTTATTTTTTTTTTCCATATTTCTATAGTTTATACCTTTAAAAAGTAACATACTAAAATTTTAAATCGATATCTTAAATAGTTTTGTTACAGCCATTTAAAAGAGTAGCTGCCTAACAGTGAAAACGATCATTTTATCTTTAAGGGGCACACCTAGTGTGGCAACCTAAAAAAATGCCATTTTTGGGAATTAATTGCTGAGCAAATTCGAAAAATGCTGTTTCGAGAAAAACGTGTTTAAGGGGCACACCTAGTGTGAAATTTTCAAAAAATAAATTTTTTTTTTTCCATATTTCTTATATTATAATTTTAAAAATAACATACTAAAATTTTAAATCGATATCTTAAATAGTTTTAGAGTTACAGCCATTTAAAAGAGTAGCCGCTCGGCAGTTAGATAGTTGGTATATACCTGAGATCGCGCACATTTCAAAAATATTTAATATTTTATTTGAAAAATTTTACTGTGTATTCTCAAAACATGTATAAATATACCCTCAAAATTTTAAATAGATGGATTCACTAGTTTTTTTTTTATTAATTCCAAAATGGCCTTTTTTTTAGGCTGTCACACTAGGTGTGCCCCTTAACGAAACTCGCAGAAACTGATGCATTATTTGTCTTTTAATTTTCTTCAAGGCTCTCTGAAACACAACTATGGGAGCTATATAAAATTACCACGATATTAAAAAAATTAAGTTAGCTCCTCTTCTCTGACCTAAAAAGGCATATAATCTGTAACGTTGATGGGTCTATGATTCAATAGGACTAACATGACGCAAGAAGAAGACGAATCTGTAAGTTTGGTTGCTTCAGCTCTTATCATCTCTAAGTTCTGAGACAGATATGGTTATAACGACTTCTCTAGTTCCCAACCTGACCATAGAGTAGGAGGAGGTCTCGTCGGCTGGCACAAACTTAATATAACCTTTGTAACATAAGCTAAAGTGTATAAAAATATCGTTGGTTAGGATGGTCTGGACTCATAACATATATAATCAAGTCATTTCGTATACCCAATTTCTTTTAAGCTGAGTTCCAAACCATAGTTTTGTAAACAGAGGAGACAGATCACAAAAAATTTCCCTCTTTGAAGTAGAAATTCTTTAAAGATGGCGGCGAAGCATTCAAGCTCCTTAACTAACTATCATCAGGAGCTGACTTAAAAAAAAAAAGGGAAATTGCTGCTTCACTACAAACTACAGATGATCACAGATTTCCGATTTTCTCATATGATGTCTGAGCTTGCGAAATAATCGCATAATGAAATTATTATACCCTGTACCGTATGGTACCAAGGGTATATTAAGTTTGTGCAAGCCGAAAATGTATGTAGCATATAGAAGGAGACGTCGCACAGTGGCTCAAAAGCTGAAAATCCGTTGCAAAAATTATATCTTCTAAACAAATTGAGATATTTTTATGAATTAAATTGCAATTGAAAGAAAAATATTTAGGCTTTAAAATAAGTATTCATACATGGTGATACGATATCTACGAGTTGCGCAATTTGTTGTTCAAGTTGGATTTTGTGGCCTGTGCAATATTCGCTCTTGAACAATATGTACATATTTTTTGCATATTTTCTAAACCAATTAAGATATTTTAATGAAATAAATTGTGGGTACAAGGAATATGTTCAGGCTTTAAAATAAGTACTCATATGTGATGATACGATGTCTAAGAGCTGCGCAATATGTTGTTGAAGTTGGATTTTGTTGCCTGTGCAATATTCGCCATATTTATGAAGAAAATTTTAATGCTATATTTGTTCACATATCAGTAGTATTTTGTAAAATAATCATCCACATTTACATTTGAGGGGATATTTAAAAGACTTAACATTCTGTGTTGGCAATGATATTCTATTATAGATTGGCCATGTGCCAAAATTTTGTGAAGTGTGGAAGTTAGTTTCTTTCCCGGATATTTTTCCAGTAGCAGCTCTGCAGTTTTAGTCGCATATTCACCAAATTTACTGCCGTTAATTTTTTTCTTACAATTCAGAATATTAAAAATAGTACCCAATCTTTTAAAAATATCTTCATTCACTCCAGTTATTTCTGACGTAGTTTTGTGTTCTTCAAAGAACTTGCGGGATGAGTTTCCATCAGTTGTATTACCATATCCATATTTGGGGCAATCGACTTTCAGTCCAAGTTTCTTATTAAAATCTTCTAGTATATTGTTTTCCAGAAACTTTGTTTTTCTTTATCTGGAGTGTTGTCCTTAAATGAATCCATGCATCTAGTTCTGGCGTGCAATGGAGAAATACCAAATTCCAGATTTTCCTCTTCAATAAAAGAATTATCCAAATTTTGAAAATCCTTTTGTGTTTTTTTACAAAAAGCACATGTCAAAGTTGATTTAGTGTTCCAAACATTTGGCAGGTCTTCCTCTTTTTCGGTGCGTAGACGTTTGAGGTTCTTCTGGCAAAATGTCAATATGGGTAAGTCCTTTTAGCCAGTTTTCGTGTCTCCTAACAAAGTTTTCTTTGCAGCGACTACAGTTTTGCCACTTTGCTTTTATTTGGTTGTAAATAAGAGAAAGTTTAGCTTTTAAATCATCAAACTTATCTATATTTGCTTCCTCAACGTTAAGTTCTTTCACGATTGCCGAAACGAACTCCTTCGAAGTTATGGAGTTTCTGAACAACTCAAATAATTTTACGTTTTCCAAAGACATCGTTACACTTATAAAATCACTGCTTGCGAATTATATTTAAAAATACTTTTTACTGCAATGTGTGTTCTTTTAAAGTTAAAATTCTATATATTCAGGCAAATATACATATACAAATATTAAGCCTTTATCCAGGAAAAAGTAACAGGTACAAATTAAATTATATTATATCTTTTACAACTACCTGGAAATACAAAAAAAGGATTGATTAACCCTTTTTATCAAATGTCACAGGTAGGCTATTTTTTTGTAAAGTCAAAATATAAGCAAACAACTCTGAATTTAGTGCCTGCATCTAGTGCATATTCTTCTTCTTATACCTGCGGCAGTATATTTTGTAGTTGGGTTTCCAGGCTTTTACTGGTCTTACAGCCAAACACGCAAATGCACGCAAATAATCTTTTTATAGGTAAATAGATTAATAACAAACATATTTACGTTAAAAACAAAAAATACAGTAAATTGGGTTTTTTTTTATTTTCTTCCAAAGTTGAAAAAGTGGCCCAAATATAGTGGTTCAGGCAAACGGAAATAATGAAAAAACTAGAAAAGATTGAAGCTGTTTTTTTTTCGTTTATGTTTAAATTGTATATACCTTTTTATAGAAACTCAAAAAAAAGCAATTGGCTTCATAGTTTTTTTACAAAGCAACTTTAAACATTAACTTTTATTCCAAAAGTTAAGATTTTTTTTATAGTTGAAAATTTACTCAATTTTGAGCGGCTGTAGGAACTAAACTATTCTGCCGAATTGAATAAAATTTATATATTCGTGATCCTTGGAAAATTCTAAATCAGATACATGTATTGGTTGTATAAAACGATTACAGCAAAATTTTGATTTTTGCAACGCTTTTGCGGCTGCTGAGCCACTGTGCGTCATCAGAAACTATTAACAATGATAGCATAATATAAACATCAACTATAAACCAACAATAATTTATATAGTATAACTCGTTGTAAATTAAATTTGAAAAATATAATAAAATATTTTTTATAAATAATGAAAGAAATTAGGTTAAGTACTATTTAAATGTAACGAATGTAATGTGGCACAGCGGCAACTCTCTAAACATTTGTGAGCATCGATAACATCATACCCTATCGATGCGTAATGATCGTATCGATGTGTATTCATCTTATCGATGTATGCACTGACGATACATGCGGTATCGATGTAGCATTGCTTTAGTATATGTGACATTGTAAAATAAGCAATATAATATTCTGAAATAAAAGCATTGATTACATTTTATTAATTTATATTTGCCTATTACTTTTAACTTTGCAACAGACAGACATTCGTCTACAAAAATAAAAGAAATATTTTAAAGACCAATTTATTCTATTAAAATAAAGTAATATTAGTATTATTCGACTTTGTAATTCTTAAATGGAGCTTCTATTAAATGAGAACTTAATTATTTAATTTCAATTATTACAGTTGATGACATTTTTAAACTCGCGCTTTTGGTATTAAGTCAACAAACATATTGCCCAACTGAAGGTGCAATTACGACTTTAAATATTTATGACACGGTCACACTGTCAGCTGTTTGATGTGTACAACCATTTGTTGACTCACAAAATGTATCAGTCACTGCACGAATATATTAAATACGCCAAGTCTACGCAAAGTAATAATAATAATAACCATGCCGACATGGTTCTAAAACTTATGAAATTGCATGTGGATAGAAAACAATTGTGCGATGTGGTTCTCATCTCGGGCATAGATGGAAAACGTGTGCCGGCCCATCGTTTGGTGTTGTCTGCCAATGGTCAATTCTTTTCGGCCATGTTCACCAGTTCAATGCGTGAAGCCAACGACAATGAGGTGACTCTTGGCGATGTCAACAACGATGCTCTACAAATTCTGGTCAACTACTGTTACACGGGACACCTTGATGTCCATGACGAGAATTTTGAAATGCTGCTTACTACCGCCCATAGATGGCAAATGGACGCTGCAGTCACACTCTGTTGCAATTATATGGCACGCAACTTGAACTCATCTAATTGTCTGGGCATAAGTTTCCTTGCAGAGCAACACAACTGCACGAATTTGATGGAACTCGCTGTGGACTATACCAGCAAACATTTTGTAAATGTAAGTCAGAGTCTGGAGTTCTTACAATTAAGTGCTGATCAGTTGGAAAAGCTGCTGTACAGTGATGATCTTTATGTGCCATCTGAGGAACATGTTTTTCAAAGTCTAATGACTTGGTTGCGCTATGATGAACCCGCCCGCAAAGAGCACATTCCAAAACTGATGGCCAAGGTGAGGCTGCCACTACTGAAACCTTCTTTTATTAAGGAACATGTAGAGAGCATGTGCAGTGCCAATGATTGTCAGCATTTATTTATAGAAGCCTACAAGTGTCAATTAATGCCCGAGCGACTGTTATCAATTGGCAAAAGGAAGAGAACGACAAGTAATGATTGTTTGCTGGCAATTTGTAAAACTGGATATGATCTTATCCTTCAGAGCTACTGTCCTATGCAGAAGCAATGGACGCTTGTAAAGAAACTAGAATTAAAACGTAGGTTTTTTGGTGCGGCTGTTATTGAGAATAAGTTGATATTGGTTGGTGGAGTTGAGAGGGATGTTTCGTTAAAAACAATGTCTAGTTTGGATTTAAAAAGCATGACCTGGACCCAACTCCAACCAATGAGTGCACCAAGGCAATATGTGGGCGTGACACTGTTAAAGGGATTACTCTATGCTGTAGGCGGTTACAATGGTTCACCTTTAAATACAGTAGAGCGATGGAATCCTGGAACAAATACTTGGCACAATGTGACACCCATGCCCACTGCAAGATATTATGGCGGTGTGGCAGTCCTCAATGATTGCCTATATGTTATTGGTGGACTTCGTGAATATGCGGCATTGAGAGACGTAGAAAGGTATGATCCATGCACAAACCAGTGGAATCGCTTAACGCCAATGAACGAAGCTCGTAGAAATTGTGGAGTGGCACAAGTAGATGGGCTTCTTTATGCAGTAGGCGGCTATAGCGACGCTGGAGCTTTAAATTCTGTTGAGTGTTACGATCCAAATATTAATAAATGGACAAATGTTTGCTCGCTGACAGTCAACAGGTTGAAGCATGGCTGCGCTCAGTTTGCTATGCGTATTATTGTAGCTGGCGGCTGCGATTCTAATTGTTCTGTATTGAAAGACGTTGAGGAATACGATCCAGTGCATGATGTTTGGAACAAACTTGCGTCATTAACCACTCCAATGCGATGTTCCCTTTTCGTCATTCCCAATGACGATGAATGAAATCCATAAAAGCCACGATTGCCAAAGTATCATTTCTTTTATTTTTATCACAAAATGTTTAAATTAAAATTAAAATATTTGAATATATCGATAATAAATGTATAAAAAATCACGAATATTAATTCTTTATTTCATTTGTGACTAACTAAATTCAGCAGAAGACGTCGGAGAACGCCCAAATTGAACTAAAGTATGATTAGGGTGAGTAGAGATGTCGACATGCCCATGTCCGTATGAACGCCTAAATCTCAGAGATGGTAAGAGCTTGTGCAACCAAACTATCAGATTGGATCGCTTATTATTCTGTTGGAGACAAGTTTATTTTAGTATTTAGATATCGGTGTTACATTATTTATTTATTAGAGGAGTACGAGGTGTGCTCAAAAAGTATCGCGAATTTTGTGGTTTTTCAAAAATTTTTTATTTATTCATGAATATCTATTTTGTCCCCTTCCAAGTCATCCCCATGAAATATTATACACTTGTGCCATCGGTTTTTCCAATCTTCGAAGCACTTCAAAAAATCATTTTTTTTTAATCTTGTTCAGCTCCTCCTTCGATGCCGTCTTTATCTCGTCAATCGTCGCGTAGCGTTGTCCTTTCATGGGCCTCTTCAGTTTAGGGAACAAGAAAAAGTCAGAAAAAAAAGAAGATAAAAAAAATTATGCATTAATTTAAAAATAATTTTTTTAGAAATTTGAGAAAAATCGCGTTGAAAGCCTTAAAATGCCCGACGTTTAACAGTGGAGAACATTTTTTTTTTAAGTTTTTAGTCACTTCGGGACATTATTTCTCTCTACCAATTTAGCTAAAAAAACCAAATGTACATTCTGTAGTTGCTACGCAGCTTACAACTTAAATCTACTCTTGGTGGAACAGCTTTCAAACCATATTAGTAAATGTAGCTTTAATAGTCTCCAAAATGTAGATTTCCATATTCCGCAGATATCCGAGTCAGAAATACATTTTTTCCCAAAAACCCTTACGCCCTTGGCTATGATAAAATTTTATAAGAAGGTACAGTCAGTCGCAGAGCGACTAATTTCTCGAAGTCAGGAACTTACCAGAGCCCAAACATAACTCACGCAAACAAACGACAAACACATCCCATAAAACATGATGTTTTTTTTCGCTTATTTTTTATTTTTGTTGAATTTCTTTTCTTTTTCTTCAGTTCTCTGTACTTCTAATGACACGCCCATAGAAATGTGCAGAGGGGGGTGGGGGATTCGGAAGTAGCTCATACGGTCATAAATTCAATTCAATTCGACCAGCTGCAGCTGCTTTTGTGTTTCAGTTTCCAGTTTCCAGTTTCGAGTGATTTTCTTAATGTAGTTCAAAGGAAACAAGGATGTCGCAAAAGGGGATCAGCATGTCCCAATCGTCATCATTTATTTGCTGTTTAGTGTGGCCTTATGTTGAATCATGCTTTGCCGCTAAGTCAAGCTTACCAGTGTTTGTCACTAGATGGCGCAAGCAGTCTTGTTTGTGTTTACAATAATGTAAATATTACTTAAAAATACCCCTTTTAAAAAATCTCATTGTGACGTCCATGGAGTGAGTGAGTGTGTGTATGTGTGCGTGTGGGAAAAAGGGTTTCTTCGCATTTCTTAAGTGCTACCGTAAGCGAAGTAAGTAAACGGACTGCTAGCTAGGGGGGGGAGGGGTTTTTTTTTGTTAGGGGTTGGAGTCCTTGGTGTTGGTTTTCGTAATGCGTAAGATCTAATAAATTTTCACTTTGTGCGGCTTGCCGGGATGAGTGGCCTGGCTAAGGAGTAGATGGTTGCTTTGCGTAACAGATTTTTGAATAATATTTTACTTGCAGGTGAAATGTATCATGTGTGTGTGTGTGTGGGGGGGGGGGGGGGAGGGGTTGTGCGTGTGTGATTTACGTGGCACGTGGGTTGTGGCACGAGTTGCTGTAATTGCCTGAAAAATTACCATGTCTACATGACACGCACACACGAATACACTTTGTCACATAAATCAAACTTTTAAAAGGGTGCATAATTGTAGTGCCAAGCAATCCATGGAAAGCTTGCTCCAAAAATGTGACTACAAAGTCTTAGCACAGAGTATTGTAGCTGGCTCTCTTATCAAAAGCTGTCATTAAGACTAATCTCAAAGTTTTGACAGCTGTCGCGTACTTAACCTCAAATATCAGACAGTTTTTAGCATGACGACTTGATCCAATGTAGCTTTGGTAATGTTTCTTTCAAACCAAAAAATAAAACTTCTTCAATGCTTTCTAACACTGTGGCTCCAAATCATTTTTTTCTACCCAAAGGGCTGGGGCACTGCGACCAAAAGGGCTTTTGCACCATACCCATAAATTAAAGGAAAAGACTTTCCGCTTTTCGCATGAATTGGAGTAGGCCTTTTGTTGGTATTGACCTAAGATGGAAGGGACTAATGCGTTCCTTTCCCATGTGACAGACTCTGTCCTATACCAGCGCTGGGCAGTCTCAGAGAATATGTCTGTGGGTTTCATCGTCTTCTAGGCAGAGTGTCCACTCTGAAGAGTCCGATAGGCCAATTTTCTAACAGTGTGGTGGCCAGAAAGGTAAGCTAACAGGAGCTTTAGGTCCGCTCTGCCAAGACCATTTGTCTTGATCGCATCCAGAGTTTTGACGAAGTCCCGATAAGGAGAACCAGTATCTCTTCTGTTGTGCTGCAGCCCATATGGACCAACGAATATCATAATGTAGTCAGGGTATAGGCACCCTGTCGTGCTAGATCGTCAGCGATCGTGTTACTATTCACTCCTGAGTGTCCAGGTACCCAACATAGCAAAACTTTGTTCCGGGCGGATAGGGTTTGCAGGTAGTTATGACATTCTTTAACCTTCCTGGAGGAGATGATCCAGGTTGATAATGCCCTAATAGCAGCTTGACTATCTAAATAAAAACAGTTGTTTGCCCCCCCAGAGAGACATACACATCCACCCCCATAATATCTAGATATGAAGCACGAGATTAATGAAAAATGTTCTTGAAACCAGTTCATAGGCGCTCCAGGCGTACAGATTTCGTTCAAACTAAGCAAGCAACTTTAAATAAGCAACTAAAAGTATGCTATAAATTTTTGCCAAATAAAATTTCCGACTAAGAGTATGCAATAGTGTTAGGTTAGGTTAGGTTAGTGCGGCAGTTGGGACTGACGTCCCAACTCACTTAGGCCAATGATAGGCCCTTTGCGGTACCGCTAGAGTGAGCTAATTCACCACATTTCCCCACTTGATAGGTCCCCTACGAAAGTTGAGGAAGCCATCCGGCTGCCTGAATGAACCTTAAAAGGCATTTTGGACTCTATCCAGAGAGCTGAGATAGATTATTTAGAAAATGTGATTGTAGGAACCTAAATCTTTTACTGCCCAGAAGTAGTGTTCCCCCGTCTCCAGCTCCTCTTCATCGCCACAGCTTCTACAGAAGTCATGGTGGCGAGCATTCAACCGGCATGCGTAGTTTCCTAACAACCAGTGTCCCCTAATGGCACGGATAACAGATGAGCACTGGGCTCTATTCAGACAGCAAAGTTCTGGTTCTGGTTCTTTTACTGCAGTATGTCGGCCAGGTTTGCTGCGAGATTCTACACGTGTTCGATATCCGATTCCACGTTTTATTTGCACAGAGAGCGAAAAAGTTTCGTATTCTCAGTTTACAGCTGGCCAAGGGTATACACAGGCCCTCCTTATCTTGAAGGAGCTCCTTTTCTAGCCAGTTCATCCGCAATGCAATTTCCCTCAAAGTCCTTGTGTCCTAGGACCCATATCAGCTGAATTGAAAGCTGCTCAGCCATCTCCCCTAGAGACAAGCGGCAGTCATTCACTGACTTCATACACGAAGTCATCGAAACTAGGGACTTAATAGCCGCTTGGCTGTCCGAATATATACAGATGTTCTTATCTTCAACTTGTAGGTTTTATATTGTTGTTAAAGCCTCCTGGATTGCTGTGACCTCTACCTCAACGTAGACGCCCCCCCTACACGGTCGTCTAGCTTGGAACCGTCCGTGTATACCTTTATCGAGCCTGCTGGGCCTGGTACCCCGCCATTCCACTCCTCTCTGGTTGGAATATAGGCTCTGAAGTTAGTCGTTAAATGTTGCTGCGGTATGCAGTAGTCTGTACTTTCGAGGATAAGTGGGTTCCCTTTCAAAATCTTTGCATGACCAAAATCTTGATCATTCAATTTTTTCGCCTCTCTCATGCGTAAAGCTGATAGAATGGCTTATTGTTTCCCAACCTTGTTCAGTGGTAGGAGGCATCTAAGGCTTCGTTTGGTGTAGAACGTAAAGCACCACTAATTGTAAGTTCGGCTGTTCGCTGAACCTTACTTAACTTTTTAAGGTTAGTCCCCTTATCTAAGGTAGGCCAGCAGATCGAGACTCCATACATGAGTATGGGTCTAACAATGGCAGTGTACAGCCAGTGGACTATGTTTGGGGACATGCCCCATTTAAGTCCAATGGCTTTCTTACAAGTGTATAAGGCGATCGTGTCCTTATTTCTTCGATCCTCTGTGTTTAGGTTCCAGTCTAGTTTGCTGTCTAGTACTAACCCGAGGTATCCAGCTGAGTCGCTAAATGGTAAGGTTGTACTGTCTAGCTTGGAATTTATGAGAGGAGGAAGTTTATATATCCTGATAAAGAGAGGCAATAGTGTTTGTTAATAAAATTACTAACACTTATTGCTCGCTTTAACAGCAGCTCAAAGTTACTCCCTTCAAAAGTCACAATTTCGTAAGCCTTTATCCTAGATAATGCATTTTAATGTATTTTACTTAAAGCAACTTTCTACGCAACTTCAGTTCTTCTTGGGCTTAAACGATGACAGCAAAATGACTTTGACACATTTCCGTTTCCTTCTTCAGCGCCAAAAACCAACATGGCTGCCGCAGCTCTGCTATGTATATATAATACATACATACATATGTACATAAATTGTTTATGTGTGCGTGTATGTGTCATTTCAAATCTCAGCGTTTATTTTATGTTTGATTGAAACTCTGATTAATTTTAGGAACATATAGCCCCGTCTGTCGTAGTCAGCCAAGCAGCACCAGGTATTTAGACCAAACCACTCCCACGTACCAAACTACGTAGTACGGACTAGGGACTACGGACTACGGACATGGGGCACGTTCCATTGCCCAATTCTGCAATTCTCGCGTGCTTTGGTTTATGTCGGCTGCAAAAGTTACACTAATGGCACAACAATACATTGTAGGTACAATCCCCACTACCTCCCTTCAGAGGAATCCACTCAGTGCCCCCCGCCAGTTGCGCACATGTCTTGTCTTTTACAGCTTGTTGTTTCATGTCCTTGTTATGCTTGTTGTTGCTATTGTTGTTGTTGTCAACGCCTTGGCTCAGGTGTTTTATTTGCCTGGTTTTCATTTGTAATGAGCGCGCGAGTCTACACGTAGCACGCATTGGTTACACGAAGACGAGGTCTGGTCACACTGCACGCTCCCAGCCAACAATTACCATGTTTCTACCGCCGTTTTCTCTGCCCCCTGCAAGCAACCCCTCTCTCAAAACGCTTACACATGCTGAGCAAACAACAATCTGTCATATGTTTAAATACGCTACCAACTAAGTTTCAAGGCATATGCATTATATTTTGGTGGGGCAAAAATGCATAAAGGCAAAGTGCAAAATATACAAATAAAATTTAAAGCTACTCAACCTTGAACACGCAGAGTAGTGCATTTCTGCCCAAATCTTTAGCTTATTTTATTTATCGAGCACATTTGCTTTTAGGTTCGTTCACGTCTCAATTTGGGCACTTTTGCCTCATATGCATTATATTTTGGTGGGGCAAAAATGCACAAAGGCAAAAGTGCAAAATATACAACTAAAATTTAAAGCTACTCAAGCACTTGAACACCCAGAGTAGTGCATTTCTGCCCAAATCTTTAGCTTATTTTATTTATCGAGCACTTTTGCTTTTAAGCTCGTTCAAGTCTCAATTTGGGCACTTTTGCCTTTAGGTCTTGCTGCCCCCATAAAGTACAGTTTTTATTTTGTTTACAAGCCTCGCTAAAGTACATCTGCTCTGCAAAAAAAAGTTTTAACAGATTATCTTACATGTATATAAAATTCCCGTGTCACAATGTTGGTGCCCATACTCCTTCGAAACGGCTGAACCAATTCTCATGAAATTTTGTGTGCTTATTGGGTAGGTCTGAGAATCGGCCAACATCTGTTTTTTATACCCAGGGTTGCAACCCCGAACATTTTTTTAATTTTTACCAAATTGGCTGTACCGATTCTCATGAAATTGTGTGTGCCTATTTGGTAGATCTGAGAATCGGCCAACATTTATTTTCATACACCTAAGAGATATGGGCTGCCACCCATAACATTTACTTTTTAATTTTTCGACAAACTTTTTATATATTTTTTTTGTGCACATTGTCAGATTAACTAATGTTAATGTTTTACCTGTTACGGGTGTTCTCATAAACGCGTTGAAGAATAACAAATCTGATTTTTGAATGTGTTAGAGGTTTTCAATACGAAGGTTTTAAGCTTATTGCGATGTGTTTGTGTGTATTGGTTCGTGAGATTTACGGATTTTTGTGAATATCGTAAATATGGCACAGTAGAAATTTGTACAACACCGGGCAATGGACATTAAGTGCAGACAGAAGCGTTGTGGCAAAGGGCTTGAAATGTAGTTGCGATGCGAGCTCTCTTAAGAAAACTTACGATATCTTCATGAACAAACGAATTATCCATCTAAAACTCTTTTTTTGTCGATGGAATTTTAATTTCCTTGTTTACAATAAGCGTCGATTTTAATAAACCAAAACTTTTCTTACTCGGAATTAAAATTTCTTTAAGATTAAATGTAAAAAAGTAAAGGTGTTTTAACAAAATGTTATATAAAAATGACTTCAAAATGTGAAAATCGAAAAAAAAAGTGTAAGTCTTAGATAACTTTTAAAAAATCTCGTACTTGCTTTGTATGAAGTATAAACAAATGTATATCATCTTAAAGCTTGAATCTTTTTCTTTCCAAAGCCGTAAAGAAATCGAAAATCGGTTGAAAAATGGCGACGTTGTGATAGTGGGAGTGATCGCAGTACCCGAAAAACGGTTTTTAAGCGATAACTTGCGATTTTGGGGGTGTTAGACAATTTTGAAACACACTATCGTGATCTACTCGTCAAGACCTACAACGTACACTAGGTCGCTTGAAAAGTTCTAAATCACTGTTGGACAGTGTTATTAGTAAATGTTGATTTGAGAGCTTATTTATATTTTGTTGTTGCAAAAGTGCTCAACTTTACAACTCAACAGCCAGCGTGAATACCCTAATTTGTGAATACATTTCTCTTGCCGTTTGAATGCTAGTAAGAAATATAGTTGGAAAAAACATTTTTGGTTTAAATAGATTGTCATATAAATTTGATGGTACTTTACTTTCAAATAGTTTCATCTTAGTACTGATATTAGGTATTATTACTCTTCATGTTAGTAATATTTATTTTAGATCAGCTTTACCAAAATCGGGATATTTTTAGAAATATGAGAATTAAACAAATTTAGCGCATAATAAAAAGTAAAAAAGGCGTTTTTCGCATAAAATTGTTCGTTTTCCGATTCGAATATTCATTTATTTTCGTAACGTAGCGCGTTTAGCTGTCGCTTCTAACTGTAACAAGCAGCCATTTTGTTTTATCATCAGTTGGCACATCTTATTGTTATGCTTTGTAGTTCAACAGCCGCCATTGTTGTGCCTTATAACTGTTGTTGGTTGTCCCTTCTCTTTATAACTTTTATACGTCAGTCGTTGTTGATGCGAATTGCGTGATCGCATTTACTGTTGGCCAAAAAGGTGTTGCCAGATCGTCGACGCTTGGCTAGAAATGAATATGAAAATGAACTATGGTATGTATCGTTAACTTTGGGCTATCAAAAATCACAGTGACCCAGCACATCAACAGACAACATCCAAAGCCTATTAGGCAACTCTGGAGCATGCTTGAGTGGCTTTTCGTCGCCAACTTGAGGCACACATTATGCTTAAAAGCTTGTAAGACATTGCGGCAATAACAAAGTTAAAAGCAGCTAAAATAGACACCTGGGATTTGGTAAGGTAGAGAGAGCCAGTTGGCAGTTGCCAGCAGGTGTTGCCACTGCCACAGTTTTAAGTAAGTGCAGCAGCAGCATGTAGCTTGTTGTGAAAGAGAGCCCAAGGAGTTACCACGGAAACAACTCAGCTCTGACTCTGGCTCCGGCTACGGTCTTGGCGCTTTGGTGCAATCCACTGCCATAAAATTTATTGACTTTGTCTTGCCTTGGTCATGTTGTTCGGCGCGTTTTTGGTTTTTTTTTCTCTCAAGTACACTGACCGAAAAAAGGTTGACGAATTGAAATAGGAGCTTTGGAAATTGATGAAAATATATGGTAAATCTATATACAGATATAAAAGAATTTTTATGTTTTACGTGTTACGGATGTTCTCATGAACGCGTCGATGAATTTGAATTCTGATTTTTGTGTGTGCTAGAGGTTGTCAATACGGAGGTTTTCTCTATCTTCACCAATTAGGTAGGTCCCGGCTCTCTCTTCTCATCTCTGTCAGGGTTCTGCCCCTCATCCTTTCCACATCCTGGATGCGATTTTCCCAAGCTTTTCGTGGTCTTCCTCTGGGTGCATTGCCTTCTGTTCTCATTTACAGTACCTGTTTGGCTTTCCTTGACTCGTTCATCCGATGTAGATGTCCGAACCATTTTAGCTGTCTCTCCTCGATTTCTTGTATATCAACTTCTTCTGCCCTACTTCAGAAGGTATTCTTTCATTTCTGACCATATCTCTCCTGGTTTTTCCTGTGACCCTTCGTGCGTACTTCATTTCTGTTGCCTGAAATTTACCAAGATGTTTTTCTAATAGCGGCAAACACTCGGTACTGTAAAGCTTACCCACTATTGTGTTACTTATCTGATAGTACGCTGAGACCGCTTTCTTGGTCCGGCTTAGCACTTCTTGGTCTGTTTTTCCCTTACAGCTAACAATGATTCCGAGATATTCATAGGATTCAACTCTCTCTAGTTCTCTGCCGTTGCATATTATATGCAGATCCTCTGTCGACCTATCCTCTTTAGAGAACCACATTACTTTGCTCTTGGTTATATTGACCTCCATTCCCTTTCATTTTAGATTGTTGGACCACTTCTCTAATGCATTTCGTAGTCTTTCCGCATTGTTTGCTATGATAACAAATATCGTCCGCATATAATAGGAATTGCAGGTGGATGGGTTGAAGTCTCCAGTTCCCAATCTTTGTTTATTCTGTTTGCCTTTTACACGATTTAACTATTTCATCCATGAATAAGATGAACAGTAGTGGGCTAAGACAGTATCCTTGCTTTAATCCTTTGCATATTTCAAATACTTCTGACTGCTCCCCCTCTAGTCTTACATTCCAGACACATTTTTATAGCGTTTATCAGTCTTTATGGAATATTTTTAGTTTTTAGGTACTTCTTGCCTTGGCACACTATCAAACGCCGCTTTTAAGTCTACGAACGCTAGGAGAAGATCCTTCCCGTTAGCCCATGATTTTTCCATGATGGCTCTGTAAGTGAAGATGTGGTCTTGTGTTTGTCTACCCGGTCTATGGGTCTACCCTGCTCATCTTTTAGGTCTTCTACTACTACTCGCCTAAGTCGCTTTTCCAGTACCTTGGTATACATATAACTTATACACTGTAGGTGATAATATTATTGGCCTGTAGTTGTTTCAGTCGTAGCTACTATCCTTCTTGTGAATTGGTCTTATCAGATTTTCTTTCCAGTCTGTTGGTATCCTATTTTCATTCCATGCTGCTAGCCTTGTAATTCTTTGCCTGGAATTTGTCGCGACTGTATCAACTTTTTTGCCAAGTGAACATCGTGTACACTGCTTGTACTTGTTTATCCTAGTACAGTTGGCACAACCGCATCATTCACATACATGCACTTGTTTGTGTGTTAACCCATGGCACACACATTCACACACACACACAAACGCTGTTTATCCTTAATACACTGCTTTAGTGCAGTGTCCAAGGTGATGTCTTAATAATTTGGCGCTCGGCTAAATTAAAACTGAAGTTGCCAGCTCCGTACTGACCGGACATGTGCAGCTTCATCCTGTGCCTTATAGTCTCTACTCTTATGTTCTAATAATGACCAAGTTGTTAATGATGATCAGCTTGTCGCTCGGTATGGAGTAAAGTATGCTACATGCAACTTGGACTATGCTTTATCTACTGTTTATGGCTGTGTGTAATCGCAGACAACATTTACAACGACAACGTGCTCCACTTGATTCCCTGATTCCCGTAAAGACGACAACGTTGGACAGCCGGACGATGGACGACGGACGGCGGACATGACACAACATGAGTAGGCATGGCTATTTGGCACTTGGTCATTCAATGTCACTCAATGGTCTTGGCCATGGCAATGAGCCTGGACGAGAGCAAATGTTGGCAGTGTACGCTTCATTTATTGCCGGCTGGCATGTGAAGTGGACAGTATCTGGTCTTGGCCAACACACTCCTGCCACTCGTGTCCTGAGAGCGCATACCTGTGCCGTGCATTATTGTAATTGCAATGCATACGGTTCTGTCTGGATTTCGTTGTGCCATGTGAAGTTGTAGCCTGGCGCCTGCCGTTGATGTTGGCTTGATGGGATCAAGTGTTTTTGATTCCAGCAGGTGTGAGTGTGGATAAGCATTTGGTTGGAGTATTGCAAGACTGGACTGTAAATCAAGTTTGGGCTTTAAGGCAAGACAGCGAGAGCGACAGGATAGGACAGGACAGGACAGGACGAGTTTCAGCCGAAAGTTAAGCGTAGCCATTTGGAAAGTTGGTGAGTTCCTTAAAGCGAGTCTTTATTAACTAACATATAATTGCTACAAGAAGCGTTCAAGTTAAATCAGATTAGATCAGAACTTAATCAGAACTTTTCTTCGGGGTTAGCAATCCCAAAAACATATCGGACATTCACACTCGAAACAAATGTTAAATATGGGGTTACGTTAGAATCCTGAACTCCCGAACGTACTTTTTCGTAATAGTCGTTGAATATCAATCTCGTATCTCGCTAATGGTTGAGAAAAATTCTTGGGAAAAAGATGTTGATCAAATGTAATATTACATTTGCATTAAAGAAATCTGAGTATTGGTTGAAATGATTTGTGTAAATATTTTTAGTGGTCTGCCCTTTAAAAGGGATTCCCCAAAGACGATTTCTGTACTGTCAGCTGTTTTCCCTTTTTTAGCTGGCCCTTACGACTTTGAACGATTTCTAGAACTCTTTGAGTAAGCTTCGTGGAATCAAAAAATCACTGACAACAAAAGGCTCTTAAGCATGGTGACCAAAAGGTATTGCCCAAAGACGATTTATGATCTGTCAGACGTTTCCCAATGACGACGGCAATGTGGCTTTTACGGTGATCTCGAGGTAATCAAACAACGCCTCAACAGCTGGAATCGTGGTTTTTAGGTTTAACTGCTATGGTCTTACTTCGCTGAGAGCCTATGTGTCAGAAACCTTGCAAATTTTACGTAGCATATATCATATATGGCGGAGACTTTATGTATTTGAGACCCTACATATCACATACATAGCAAAAACTTTACGTCGTGGAGACCCTACGTAGCAGAGTAGTTAAGTAAAAGAGACCTCACGCAGCAGATATCATACATAGCCTTACGTTGAGCAGATATGTATCAGAAAACTTGCGCGACAAAGTAGTTACATAGGAGAGACCCTACGTAGCAGATACCATGCATAGCGGCGACCTTTAATATAACGATCAGTAGACCATTTGAATGGGATACCTTACGTAGATAATATATTACGTAGCAGAGACCTAGCGTGGCGGAGCTCTTACGTATCGCAGACTTTATAAAGTGAAGAACCTACGTATTAAAGGCCTTAGCTGTGGCCTCACATATCAAAGACCTTTCGCAGCAGAGACCTTATGTAGCTTGAGACCTTACGTAGCAAATATCCGCACAATCCATTACCAGCTTTACAGAGGTCTTGTTGACTGGTCGGTCCATGTTGGTTTCTTTGATTCGTGCTTGGAGCCCTTGGATGCCGTGGGATTCACGTTTTAACAAAACAGCATCTTCGAGATTATCCGCTTTGTGTCCGGGATTTTCGAAAAATTGGAGAAAACGTTCCACAGCAACTCCTTTTTTTCACATTCTTATGATGAATCACAGCTGATCCCCATGAGAAATATCAGGAGAAGAGTCGACAATCATCAAGTAATATTTGGCTATCTTGATTTTCTCGACAATTTTGTCCAGGACTTTTTTTCCCAGAAGAAGAACATATCGATTTTTTCTCTCGATTTAGGTATTTTTTACTTCTAATGTTAAAGTAAAATACGTTTTTAAAGATTCCGACATAATTTACCGCCCCCAGGCGACAACTTTGGTGTAAACAAAATTTCAGTAAACTTGGAAGTTTTTTTTTCCATTCCCCCAACATTCATCATAACTAAAAAGAACTAAAAAAAATTCATCATATTTGCTTCTAATTAATGCAGATGCAAAAGCGGATAGGATCGTTCTTATATCTAACAAATCGGGAAGAATACAAAATTATTATGAAAGTTAAATCGCATTCAACTGCTCTCCTACAAGATGTAAATACCAAGAGTTTAGCTGAACAAAAAAAAACAAACAACTGAAGTTAAAAAAAAATAAGTTACAAATTTGCCAACACCAAACTGGCAACTTCATACTAACCACGTTTAAACTCGTTGTGAATTATAAGCTACCAAAAGGAACAATAGCCAAATACTTTGTATTCTTAAACTCGTTGTGAATTGTAAGCACTCGAGGCATAAATTTGTTTTGTTTTGTCTAGTTTAGAGACAACTTTTTGTTTTTGTTCAAGCCTAAAGCTGTCGGAGTAAAGGCCAAGGACAAGTAAATTTGGGCAAAACCCCCTTCAACCCCGGTATGTCCAGGGCAAGCATCCACGCATCTTTGCAAGGAAAAACAAAAGGAAGTGATGGTAAAAAAAGCTCGATAAAGCTCAATACCATCAGCAAGGCCAACACCCGTAAGATTAGCTCTTTTCCCTGGGACTTTGGATGGTAGACTCATCATCAAAGAACGCCACGCCCAGTTGGCGTTGAGATAGTAGTGAGAAGTAGTATTGCCTTAGGGAACCGTCACTATCACAATCGACCATCATAGGTGCATTCCATCTAATAACTTGACGCCCTGTATATCCTTCTCAATGTTTATCTTTTGCATGGCCACCACCGGCACGCTTGCAGAGGTCCAGACGCTAAACCCAATTTTCGACGGTTTTCAAGCATAAATCGGCCGATACTGCTGTAATTTCATGTTCGATATTCGTACGAAGTTCATCAATCGTCGCTGGCTTGTTGGCATAGACCATAGACTTGACGGGGCCCCACAGGAAATAGTCTGACGGCGGCCAATTGACTGGGCCATTTCGTGAGATAACACTTTCACCGAACTTGGCTTTCAATAAATCGATTGTGACATTCGCTGTGTGGGTTGTGGCGCCGTCCTGTTGAAACCACATATTGTCCAAGTCCATATCATCCGATTCGGGCCAAAAATATTCGGCTATCATTGAGCGGTAGCGATTCCCATACACAGTAACGTGCCGGTCTTGATCATCACGGAAGAAGTACGGCCCAATGACGCCGCCGGCCCAATGGTGACTCATGGAGTCTGAACAATAACGCATATAGCCAGAAATGAGCCTCATCGCTGAAGATGATTTTTCGATGAAAATCCGTATCATTTTCAAGTTGTTGCTTAGCCCCATTCACGAACATACAGAAGACGCTTCTGGTGGTCAAACGGCTTCAGTTCTTGCGTCAATTTGATCTTGTAAGGATGTAGGCCTAGAACTTTTTGCAATATTCGCCACAATGACGTCACAGAGATGCCCAACGCTTGAGAACGACGTGTGAGCGACTGATTTGGGTCTTCTTCGCGGACACTACGGACACTTTTTTGTCTCACTGGCACGGGAACATTTTGTACTGTGCCTGTGGATTCAAATTTTTCTACTAGACGCTTAGGACAATTATGACGACCATAAATTGGACGTAGCGCTCTTAAAGTTGAGGCCACTGACTCCGAATTTTGCTAGTAAATTTTAATAATTTCGACTCGTTGTTAACTTTCCATGATGAAATGGCAAACCTTACTGAAGAGAAATGTCAAGAGAGCGGGAAAAATATGGCATCGTTTGCTGTCCCCATTGGTCTACTTTTGTAGCGACCCTATCTTGATGAAAACCGAAAATAAAATGTGTTTTTCGGGTTCAACTGTTTTATATTTTCACTTTTCTCAACTTTTTACTTAGTTTATCAATTATCTTCGTGTAAGCCATGTACCTATGTAGTATATCAATTTACCAACTATATCAAGTACCATCCAAAACTTTATTAACGCGAAGGAAACTTTGCTGCTTATTTTTTTCCTTTTCCCTTTGCACTCACATTGCCAAGCAACCAGAGCACAAGAAATTAAGCAATAAAGGTGGCTAGAAAGCAAAAGTAATGGCCACAATAAAAGCGACAAAAGTCAGCTAAGAGAGAGTGGGGGGCAGAGCAGAAGATTCTGACGGTATAAAAGCCAGCTGAACTCTTTAGAACAAAGCTCGACAATTTTCGTAATTAAAAGTAGTTCAAAGTGTTGAAAGTGTTGAAAGGTCGCCAAAGGTTGTGCGCTCCATTGACAGCTTAAGTTGTCCAAGATTAGGGGTTAGAGTGGATTTAGTTGCGATTGTGGAATTAGTTGAAGAATGAGTTCGGCAGGGTGACACTTTCAGGCTGGCTTCAGTTCCATGCTCCTAGCCCACACATATACATACATATGTGAGTAAGCGCATTCCTGTGAATTTTTGTGAATTGAAATTTTTGAAATTTCCCGTCAGTCTGCAAGCGGCCAGACATGCTGGAATGTTGTTAATTGCTGTTGGGGGGCGGTCTGTGGCCGATTCTGGCCAGGATTGTATTTAGGGATTTTTTTTTATTGTCCAAATGTCTACAACAGGATGTAGAAAGGACATTTGCAATGTTGTATAGTGTGCAATATATAGACGCCAGTGAAAAATCTGTTTTATTTATTTGTATTTTTTATGTAAAGATACATTTTTATTAAATACAATTTTTTGATATTTTCATATGGATTTTTGCTGAAAATACCAAACTTGACTGGCAGCCCTAAGATTGACGTAATATCAAAGGCAACCCTCGCACCACATACAATATTTATGTATTTATGTACATATATGCCAATCAAATGTTAAGCTTAGCAAACGGCACAGCGCAAACAACTGTTGAGCGCAGCTGCTGTTGCTGCCGCTGCTAACGTCGCTGTTAAACTAGCAGCGCTGTTAACTTGAGTATGCGCGCGTTGTGCGCGCCGCTCTCGCTGAACGTTTTGCAAAAACAAAAAGGCACCAAAGCAACTGAACGAAACACAACAAAAACACCAACAAGAACCAATGATTTCGAAAATGACAACAACGAAAAAAACATTGCTGGCAGGGCACAGTGGTCAGTGTTATGTATGAAAATGTATGAAATTATTTGGAGATACTCAAACATTTATATTTTTCAAAGCAATGAGTTTTATGTTTATTTTCTTAAAAAAATGCTGCCGCTCTTTTTTGAAACTCTTTACAATAGCTTAAGGCTAAACTGAAATTACATTTTTAACGATTTTTCTAATCTTCTAATAGTTTTTACTATTCAAGTGTCATGTGGTTTGCAAATTTATTTTAGATAGACTTCGAAAAATATCAAAGAAATAAACAATATATATATGTTTTAATCTAGAATTGCTTTTTAAGTAAAAACTTATCCGCAATCGTTAACCTGTGCTCCCGCAGCTCAGAGGCCAAAGCAAAAACTAAAAAAAATGGCGTACGTAAAGTCGGGCGCGGACGACTTAAGGATACCCTGTACCACTAGCTTGCAATAAAATCCAGTTCCATCACAAAAAACCAAAAACAGAAGAATTTTTAAGCAAACATTTTTTTTTGACCGATCGTTTCTATGGGAGCTATATGATATAGTCAACCGATTTTAGTAAAATTTCACACAGTTCTTAAATACCTTAAAAAAGATCTAAATGCCGAATTTAGTTCAAATATTTTTACAAACAAACGAAACACATCGAATTTTGAATAAAAAACGTGTTTTTGGACCGATTGGTCTTATGGGAGCTATATGATCTAGTCAACCGATTTGGATTAAATTTAGTACAGTGCTTAGGAACTATAAATAACTCAAGAATGCCAAATTTGGTCCCAATATCTTAACAAACAAACGAAACACAACAAATTTTGTTCAAAAATCTATTTTTTGGCCGGTCGGTCCTATGGGAGCTATATGATATAGTCAACCGATTTTGTTCAAATTTGTCACATTGCTTAAGTGCTCTAAAAAATTTCCAAACGCCAAATCTGACCACGATATCTTTATTAAAAACCGAAATATAGCGAATTTTTCTTTGAAAAAGTTATTTTGGCCGATCGGTCCTATGGGAGCTATATGACATAGTCAACCCATTTTGATCAAATTTGAGGTCGTCTAAAACACAAATATGGGAGCTATATAATTTATCCCCGAAATCAAAAAAATGTCTCCTATGGAATAATATGAGATCTAATGTGAAAGATTGGTTACTCAAGCTCTGACCATCTCTGAGATCTAGGCGTTCAAACGGACAGACGGACATGGGTATATCGACATCTCTATTCACTCTGATCATATTTTAAGTAACTTTGGGGTGTTTCCGACGTCTTCTTCTATATGTTAATTAATATACGCTTTGTACCATACGGTACAGGGTATAAAAAACACCCTTTGCATCTGAGACATAAGTTCTGCATGCTGCGTATGAGCCTTAATTTTGTAAAATAATCTCTTTTGGAATTAGTTTAAAAAAAACATACATCACAATACTATAGTATTAATGTCATCATTTCCCAAAAAAAAAACTTCTATGAATTTCCAAAATTAATTAATTATAGCAAGAAAAAAGAAATGATTGTATTTATCTAAAGCTTAATCCCTCCTCAAATTAACACATTTTTCCTATGGTAAGTCTTCAAAAATTAAAACATATTTTTATATATAGGCGGCTATGATAGAAATCTTTTATATAGCAATATTTATTGTATAACAGATTTTTTAAATACTTTGCCAAAATACTAATTTCAAAAAGGTTAATTAATTAATAAATTTTACTTGTTCAAAAAATAATTACTATATTTTACTCAATCTTTCAGCTTTAGTTAGAAGGAAAGCTTTAAACTGCTCAATTTAAAAACTTTTCATATATTTTTAATAATATTTATATTTATAATATAATATAATCGTGTTGTTCGTCTGTATTTTTAGCCTAAACTAAAAAATTTATAGTTTTGTTTTGTGCGTTAGTACTGTCGTATGGCATAGCGGTTCTTAAAGTTGTAAATGCAAAATTATTAACCAAAATATGCAGAATCTTTTGAAACTAATCGTGTTTACTACTTTTTGCTACTTCTTGAAAAAATTGCATATTTCCAGAGCCATATGGCTTGCGCTGGTTGGAATGTAGAACAACAACAATAGCTCTGAGAGCGCAGTACAGCAGCACATAATTAAAAAAATTGTCTAAAAAAATTAATTGGTGAGCATATAGCTGTAATAGATCAAAAAGTACGTTTTTTTAGACATATTAGTAAACAATTGCCGAATTGCTGTCGAGTTCTCCAAAAATAAAAATAAAAAAAAAACCCATACCAATAGCAATTGATCTTAATTTTGAAGCCAACAAAATTGGGCGTCCAAAAGCTCCCGACTCAAAAGAATGCTAGGCACGGAACTTGCGGAAGAAAAGAATTGCCATTGCCTTTTCAGAATATATTAATGAAATAAAAATAAAACTTTTTCGATTTAGCCTTCACAAATGTTCGTTGACAATATAATATTTATTTATTTACCCGACATATTAAGACTATCTAAAGAGTCAAAATCAATTTAACCTATTATGGGCGTTAAAGGAGGGCGTGGTTCCATCGATTTGAAATTTGTTTTACTTTTTATAAATATCACTACAATAAATAATATCGGGTTTTTCAATAGGGACGCTACAAAAGTAGACCAATAGGGACAGCAAACGACGCCATAGCGTCTAGTAGAAAAATTTGAATCCACAGGCACAGTACAAAATGTTCCCGTGCCAATGAGACAAAAAAGTGCCCGTAGTGTCCGTGAGGAAGACCCAAATCAGTCTCTTACACGTCGTTCTCAAGCGTTGGGCATCTCTGTGACGTCATTGTGGCGAATTTTGCGCAAAGATCTTGGCCTACATCTTTACAAGATCAAATTGACGCAAGAACTGAAGCCGCTTGGCCATTAGAAGCGTCTTCTGTATGTTTGTGAATGGGGCTGAGCAACAACTTGAAAATGATCCGGATTTTCATCGAAAAGTCATCTTCAGCGATGATGAGGCTCATTTCTGGCTGACTGGCCTCGTCAAAAAGCAAAATATGCGTTATTGGTCAGGCAGCAATTCACACATACTCCATGAGTCACCATTGCATCCCGAAAAAATTACGGTTTGGTGCGGTTTATGGGCCGGCGGCGTCATTGGGCCGTACTTCTTCCGTGATGATCAAGACCGGCACGTTACTGTGAATGGGAATCGCTACGGCTCAATGATAGCCGAATATTTTTTGCCCGAATTGGATTATATGGACTTGGACAATATGTGGTTTCAACAGGACGGCGTCACAAGCCACACAGCGAATGTCACAATCGATTTATTGAAAGCCAAGTTCGGTGATTCAATTGGCCGCCGTCAGACTATTTCCTGTGGGGCCACTTCAAGTCTATGGTCTATGCCAACAAGCCAGCGACGATTGATGAACTTCGTACGAATATCGAACATGAAATTACAGCAGTATCGGCCGATTTATGCTTGAAAACTGTCGAAAATAGGGTTCAGCGTCTAGACTTCTGCAAGCGTGCCCGTGGTGGCCAAGCAAAAGAAATCGAGTTCCATACATAATGGCATCGAATGTACTTTCACAGGAATAAAGAATTTCAATGATATCCAAAACCGTTTTTGTTTTATTTAAAAAAAACTTTTGTAGCGCTCTTATTGAAAAACCCTTCACAAAATTTAAAATCTCTAAATTCATGCGCTTTGTTTTACGACAACAGCGACCACTGTGCAGTGGCCACAACAACAATAAAAAACTACATTGCTGCAGCACTCAGTCAGCGTAACAGCTGTTACATACAACACACACACACACGCACACACACACACACGTACGCACACACTCACACTCGTTTGTGGGCAAACTGAAACTGCGCGAAACTTATTGGGAAAGAGCAGTTTTTCTACCAGCCGCAGTCGTAGAGTCAAGTTGTGCTCGTCGCTACGCTGCGCAGCGCGTCGCTCGTTTTTTCGTATATTAAACGTTGTTGTCGTTGTTCTCGTGGTCGTGTGTCTTCGTTGTTGTTGTTTTTTTTTTTTGTTAAATATAGTTAATTCCTTTTTTTACTGGTGTGTGTCCGTGTGTGTTTGGTGCTTAATAAAATAAAATTAACATAAAATTTTGTTTGTGGCAATTATAAATGCTAAACAGCAAAGGCTGCGCAGTTGGCAGAGCAGTTGACAGCGACAGCGCCAGTGGCAGCGCATCTAATAACAACAACAAGTGCAGCAGCATAAGTGCACTGCTGCAGCAAAACAAAAAATATCAAAAAAAATAAATATAAAAACCAAAACCAAAACAAACACAACAACAACAAGAGCAGCAGCAGCAGCATAACTAGGAGCGGCAGCAGAGTGACAGCTGTTTGCTTTTGAAGTCAAAATAAATTGCAATAAAAGAAAGCAGCAGCAGCAAAGTGCAACGAAACAAACAAACAGCAAATAAACAAAAAGCAATTAAAACATAACAACAACAACAACAACAACAACTTCATAATAAAATGTATAGTTTTTGCGCTCTTTTATAGTTGGTTGGTTGGTTGGTTGCTTGTCGTTTTGTCTCTTTGTCGGCTTGGCTTATCGGTGCGTCGCTTTGTCTGTCTCAACGCGTCGCGTGCTGTTTGAAGGAGAGCCGGCCGCAGCAGCAGCAGCAACAACAACAGCGTGCAAAAAAAAAAAAGTGTCAAGTTTTTGCCTGCGCATTCGGCGCTCTCACGTGCTTGCTAGCGACGCGGCAGCGACGCAGCCAACGCTGCCTTTGACTCAAACATTACATTGTTGTTGTTGTCGTGCTGTTGACAGAAATTCCCATGCTGTCGTTTAGTGAATTCTTCTCTCTGCTGCTATTTGTTTAGTTGATGTTGTTGTAATTCAGTCGCTGCCGCCACTAACTAACGGTTTTTAAGCTCGTGACGTCAACACAGTTTGGCCATGTTGTTGGTGTAGCAGTTGTTGTAGTTGCCGCTGCTGCATTGAGCAGAATTTACATGTTAAAGCGGCAGATGTGATAAATTTGACATAAACAAACAGCAAGCAGAATCCAAACAGGTAAGTTAAACGTTTGTACTTATGTATGTATGTATGTATGTATGGATGTGTGTATGTATGTATGTACATATGTATGTGTGTGTGTATGTATGTTAAGTTTTTGGTTGAACATAACGTATCTTGTTTGGGATTAAAAGCTACTTGCTACGAGTATTAAGTTAACCCTCTAATGCCCACTCGAATAATGTTTTCTAAGCTACTCTCAAAAATTACCATTTCAATTATGTACGATTGTTGGTTTATCTATAAGGTCTGAAAATCTTAAATAAGTCTTTAAATATTTAAATAAAAAAAGAAGTCGTTTTTAGACTTTTATTTTATTTTTTTATGTACAGCTTCCATGGAATTAAGAGATTCTGATTTTGATTTTAGTTACAGTATTTTAAAAGACCAAACACAAGAAAAGCCGTTGGATGTTCCTTTAAGAAAACTATTATTTTGTCTCCCTTTGCTCTTATTATACCCTGTACCGTATGGTACAAAGGGTATATTTAGTTTGTGCCATCCGAAAATGTATGTAACGTATAGTAGGAGTCGTCGGAGACACCCCAAAGTTACCTAAAATATGATCAGGGTGAATAGAGAAGTCGATATACCCATGTCCGTCCGTCTCTCTGTCTGTCCGTATGAACGCCTAGATCTTAGAGATGGTAAGAGCTAGAGCTACCAAACTTTTACATTAGATCCCATATTATTCTATAGAAGACAAGCTTATTTTATTTTTTTTGATATCGGGGATAAATTATATAGCTCCCCTCCCATATGGGTGTTTTAGACGACCTTAACTATATCATATAGCTCCCATAGGACCGATCGGCCAAAAAAACTTTTTTAAAGCAATTTTTAATAAAGATATCGTAACCAGATTTGGCGTTTGAAAATTTTTTAGAGCACTTAAGCAGTGTGCCAAATAATAAAATCGGTTGACTATATCATATAGCTCTCATAGGGCCGATCTTCCAAAAAATCGAGATTTTAACAAAATTTATTGTGTTTCGTTTGTTTGTAAATTTATTTGAACTAGATTTGGCATTCAGATATATATAGATAAAAAATCGAGATTTGAACAAAATTTGTTGTGATTCGTTTGTTTGTAAATATATTTGAACTAGATTCGTCATTCAGATATATTTTAAGATATTAAAGCACTGTGTCAAATTGGATCAAAATCGGTTGACTTTTGCTCCCATAGGAACGATCGGTCAAAAAAAAAGTGTTTGCTTAAAAATTCTTCTGATTTTGGTTTTTGGTGAAGGAACCGGAGATTATCCCAAAGTCGTCCGACTTTACGTACGCCATTTTTTGACACTCTAAATTTTGCTTATTTGGTTCGTCACTGAATGCTATAGTTTTATTACCATTTGATTATAAGGATCCATGTTAGATTGAGTTATGAACGTTGAACGAAAATTCGATTCCTTCCACCATTCCGTTTTCAGCTTTTTGAAGATTTTCGAAAAATCGTAAACAACTAACTTCACAACTTGGTGGCCACGAGGTAATAACAATGCCTGGAATCCCTCTGCAGATAGAGTGACAAATTGATCCAGCTTTGGGTCATGAATTTCCAGTTTGGAACAACTCTTCTAGCGAATCTTCTATCGACGAATTCAGGCATGGACATAGACAGGAATTATTGTAGTAGTTGCAGTCGTGCACAATGAGGAGGTGATTTCCATGATGCAAGATGATAAAAAAAAATCTGAAAATGGCGAACGTAAAGTCGGGCGCGGACGACTTTAGGATACCCTGTACCACTAGCTTGTAATAAAGTCCGATTTCTTCACAAAAAACCAAAAACAGAAGAATTTTTAAGCAAAAATTTTTTTCTTGACCGATCGTTCCTATGGGAGCTATATGATATAGTCAACCGATTTCAATAAAATTTGACACAGTGCTTAAATACCTTAAAAAAGATATGAATGCCAAATTTATTTCAAATATCTTTACAAACAAACAAAACACATCGAATTTTGTATAAAAAACGTGTTTTTGGACCGATTGGTCCCATGGGAGCTATATGATCTAGTCAAACGATTTGGATTAAATTTGGTACAGTGCTTAGGAACTATAAAATACTCACGAATGCCAAATTTGGTCCCAATATCTTAACAAACAAACGAAACACAACAAATTTGGTTAAAAAATCGATTTTTTGGAAGATCGGACCTATGGGAGCTATATGATATAGTCAACCGATTTTGTTCAAATTTGGCACATTGCTTAAGTGGTCTAAAAAATTTCCAAACGCCAAATCTGGTTAGGATATCTTTATTAAAAAACGAAATGTAGCGAATTTTTCTTTAAAAAAGTTATTTTGGCCGATCGGTCCTATGGGAGCTATATGATATAGTCAACCGATTTTGATCAAATTTGGTACAGTGATTGGGAACTATAAAAAACTTTCGAATGCCAAATTTCGTTACGATATCTTCATAAACAAACGAATTATTCATCTGAAACGCTTTTTTTTTGTCGAGGTCGTCTTAAACACCCCCATGGGAGCTATATAATTTATCCCCGATATCAAAAAAATAAAATAAACTTGCCTCCTATGGAATAATATGGGATCTAATGTGAAAGTTTGGTAACTCTAGCTCTTACCATCTCTGAGATCTAGGCGTTCACACGGACGGACGGACGGACGGACAGACGGACAGACGGACAGACGGACAGACGGACATGGGTATATCGACTTCTCTATTCACCCTGATCATATTTTAGGTAACTTTGGGGTGTCTCCGACGTCTCCTTCTATATGTTACATACATTTTCGGCTTGCACAAACTTAATATACCCTTAGTACCATACGGTACAGGGTATAAAAAATCTGAAAATTTGTGTATATTTGTTCGTAATAATCAATCAGATGTCATAATTGGTGCCGTAAACGTCGTGGACCACTTGCTGTTTAAGAGGATTATTACCAAATTTTTCAATGAACACTTGATTAATTCTTTCTTTTAAAAGGTTATCATTTTCTGTAATGTTTCGTAATGTTTCTCCCTCAAGGAGATAGAGATCAAAGTCTCAAATGCCCACAAAACTTGAATTAGTGATAGTAGAGAAATATACGTCGAATTTTCTGGAAGACAAGTCGCTTCATTCATCACTGCTTCCACGTCCATTTTCTTTTTCTTGTAATTATCCACAAAATTTTGTTTCCTCTTCCTTTTTTTCTCCTTCCCAACTACTTTTTGATTATTTAAAAAAATACAACAAAAGCCTCAAGGCTCTATTAGGTATTAGAGGGTTAATTCCATATGAATTAAATTTAAAGCTAATCTTTGATTTTCAAATGTATTTTTTTAACGTTTTTGAAAGGATATTTCAATATATGTACAGTTATTTGCAATAGGTTTAGCTTATGTTTTTTTTTGTGAAGGTAGGGCCTTGAATTGCAAATTTATTGTAGTTCAGAACTTTAGCTTCTTTGTTTTATGTGGGCCTTTTTGAAATTTATTTTGGAGCAAATTTCCGAGTTGATATTACTGAATGTATTGTACTAGAGACCTACAAATGTATATATTTCTTTAGTTCTTGGAGTCGTTTATGCTTCCACTGATTTTTATAGCTAATTTCTTAAATCTACCCTCTGTTGTCAATAGTTTCTTTTTAGAGCTAAGAGTACGGAATAAATCGCAATGGTTTCACTTTCTAATTTCTTATTTTGGTTAGGCTGTGTCTATGTCTTCAAGTCCAGAGGTTACTCTCTTTAGCTTCTTTACTTTTACATTGAGTCTGCTTAGCTCCTTGGATTGCTATCATATTTTTTTTTTGCTAACTTCCGTTCTCTGTTTCTACTTCTGAATTCTTGATTTATATGCTTCAAGAATATTTGGGGACTTATGGCCTTCGGCCTTATTCATAATGCAAGTTTTCAGCTACTGCATTTCCAAGTTTTTGAATATAAAATGGAATGATATAAGACTTTCCATATGGCCTTTTTCTTAAAATTTGAGATTAAATTTAAACTTCTTTAGCAAAATGCATTAGATCGTGTAAAGGCCAAGCGTTATCTACAGAAAACAGAAATGAAGTATGTACGAAGGATCGCAAGAAAAACCTGGAGAGATATGGTCAGAAATGAACGAATACGTTCAGAAGTAGGTCAGAAGAAGTCGATAATACAAGAAATCGAGGAGAGACAGTTAAAATGGTTCGGACATCTACATCGGATGGTCGAGTCAAGAAAAGCCAAACAGGTACTGGAAATGAGAACGAGAGGAAGACCCCGAAAAACTTGGGCAAATTGCATCCA
Organism: Chymomyza amoena; assembly: GCA_037043745.1. Taxonomy (NCBI): domain Eukaryota; kingdom Metazoa; phylum Arthropoda; class Insecta; order Diptera; family Drosophilidae; genus Chymomyza; species Chymomyza amoena. The sequence goes on from JBAMAX010004542.1 coordinate 38,019, forward strand.
GGATGTGGGAAGGATGAGGCGCAGAACCCTGGCAGAGATGGGAAGAGAGAGCCGGGACCGAGCTAATTGGAGAAGATGGATATACCGTGGCTACCCCGAAGCCCAACAGCAAATGCGGATTGAAGAAGAAGAGGAGTTTTCTACAGAAGTTGCATAGCCGAAAAAACAACCGTTTATAAAGTACACTTTTGAAAAAGTTTGTTTTTGGAAATCCATGTTAGGAATCTCGCAGCAGTTTTCCACCCACTCTTGTTTTCTGCTTTCTTTTGTTTTATGCGCTGATATGGATATTTGTTTATCCCAGAAGAGCTGAGCAAGCTGCTTTTGGGTGCTGTCATATAAGCAGGCACAACCCATAATCTCAACATTTCTCCAATTTCAAGTCACAAAACGCTCAAAGCACTGTCGTCATCAGTAAGTATGTCATTCGAGACGATAATGATGATGATGATGACGATGATGATAATGCTGTTGATGACGACAACGTCTACGTCGTGGTCGACATTCATTCATTGTCATCATCTGTGGGTTTGACTGCAGTCAACGCCTAATTTGGCCAAAAAACTAAACGAATTCGAGCAACAACCAAATCTCTAGTGAAACGAAAAATAAATCAAGAGAAAAACAAGACAAGCCCAGACGACTAACATACTGGTAGTAGTAGTAGTAGTAGTAGTAGTAGACCCATAGACCCGTACCGACCAGGCCCATACACCAGGCGCAATATACCAAACGATTCCATTGATTTTTCTTGTGGGAATAGTTGGCACAGGCACAAGGCGCAGTCAAGTCCATAGACACAAAAACACAAACAGGCTCAGCGACTATTACTTCCGAGCCGTGCGCCCACTCCCCCGACCCAACCGACCCCCCGCCAGTGCCGTGTGTCAAGGGCTCTGACAACCCCAACAATACATAAGACGGTGCTGCCAACTTGCCACCCACGAACGTAGAACGTCCGTTCGTTCGTCTTGCTGTCGTTGAACTTTTTGCTACATGCTTCGTGAGTTTGTAAGTAGCTAACATATTTTTTTTTTTTTGTTACCTTTTTATTTGCCTGCTTTCCTCTTGCTTCCCCTTGCTTAGCTGTATATAATACTATATATAGTAGCTACATATGTACATATGTATGTATGTTTGTATGCTATGCCTGTGTTGATCTTCGCTTCAAAACGGAATTTATGTTAATTTGGTGCCACATTCCGGGGGGGCTTCCACACCCACCACAACAGCGGGCTTGGGGGGGGTCTTCCATACTGTTTTGTCTTATTTGTTTTGCCAACTTTTGCGGGCTTGTCTTTGTTTTGTTTCTGTTTGCTGTTGTTGTTTTTAGTTTTCTAGTCTAGTTTTGTCGCCGTTATTCCTGTCATCGCTCAATACTCTCCATATCCACCCCGGCTGTCGTCGATTCCCGGTTCTGATGCCGATGCCGCTGCTGCTGCCAGTCCCGGTCACGGTCTCAATTCCCTGCGCATACTTAAATGCTCTTTGGGGTAGGTTATGCTGCAAAATGGACTTGCTTATGGTACTGATTATATCTGCATTGTGTATGGATTTACATGTTTTTTATAGATAAGTTTTGCATCTAATTTAAATTCTATGCATAAAAGCTGAGGCTAGTTGGTTGCAGTTATTGCACCATTAGAGGGGTCTTCTAAGGAGTCGCTGTAGAACTAGCTGAGTACTGTTTATATCGATCAGTAAGAAATCACGCAAGGCTGAAAGATTGAAAGACCCTGTAGATATCTATATATCCTTGCCGATGGACTTAAGATTCAGGAAGAGATTTCTTGGGTTACGAAGCATTATCTCTTATAACATCATCATCATCATCGTGTGGCCATGACAACCCGCTTTCGGGCTACGGCCGACCTCAGCAGCTCTCGCCAGGCGTCTCTGCTTTGCGCTCGCCTTCTCCAATTCGAAATACCAAGGGAGGATAGGTTCTCCTCCTCTTGATCTTTCCATTGGAGTCGTCGTCGTCCCCTTTGTCTTCCTTCGTCGGCTTTCGCTTCGATTACCTTTTTCGGTGGAGCATAGTTATCCATACGTACGACATGACCGAGCCAGCGCAGACGTTGTATTGTAATGCGCTGGACAACATCTATGTCGTCGTAGAGCTCGTACCGCTCGTGGTTCATCCGTATGCGATAGTCGTCCTCAAAAGGTACGGGACCGAAGATTTTACGAAGAATTTTCTTCTCAAACACCTCAAGAGCAGCTGCATCTGTCCGTGACACAACCCATGCTTCTGTGCCGTATAGAGCACGTGCAAGTTGAGCGTCCTGTAGATTGTTACTTTTGTTGTTCAAGAGAGGTCTTTGCAGCACACCTGCTTACTGAGACCATAGTAACACCTATTGGCAAGTGTGATTCTTTGCTTTATCTCCAGACTGATGTCATTTTCGGTATTAACGGCGGTGCCAAGGTACGTGAATTCTTTGACCACTTCAAAAGTATAGCGGTCCTTTGCAAAATGGGAGCCCAGACGCCATGCGTCCTTGTTCGTAGACAGCATATACTTCGTCTTGCCCCCGTTTACCGCTAGACCCACTTTCGCTGACTCCAGCAGTAACATCTCGCTTACAACGCCCGATGATATCGATATCATCAGCGTATGCAAGAAGCTGGACACTCTTGTAAAAACTAGTGCCATTGCGATATACACCGGCCTTGCGCAGTACCCCTTCCATCACGAAATTGAAGAGGGTCGCCTTGTCTGAAACCTCGAACAGTATTGAAAGGTTCGGAGAGGTCCGTTCCTACCTTGACAGAGCTGATGGTGCCGCTCAAGGTCATCAGCTTTGCAGGAATACCGAACTCAGACATGGTGGTGTAAAGTTATATATATCGTTGAAGAGATGATGGATATCGATTTATTTTTCGTAGGTCTTTTCCAGGATTTTTAGGGCGTAGAGTGAAGATCTAGTCTGTGGTGGACTTTCCAAGTCTGAAGTCGCACTGATAGGGCTCAATCAGCGTGTTGGCATATGTCTTCAGTCTTTCACATAATACGCTAGACAGGATCTTGTATGAGATGGCAATAAGACTGATTCCCCGGTAGTTGGCGCATATCGTCGGGTCACCCTTCTTCAATATAGGACAAAGGGCACTGAGCTTCCAATCGTCGGCCATATTTTGTATAAGAGCTGATGCATGCACCCTATCAGCTCGTCGCCACCAGCCTTAAACAACTCAGCAGGCAGTCCATCAGCACTCGGGCTTCCTCATGGCTATGCGGTATCTCTTATATGAGTTTTTCATAAATTTTGAGCACTGAAGATGTAAACACTTCAAAATTGGATTAAAAGATCCCAAAGATTTCTATAGCTTCTCATAAAATTTGAACAAAGTAAATGGGAACACTGCGAAGTTGGATTAAAAGATCGCGATGATTTCAATAGCTCCTTGGTACCCATCCCAGAATCTAGCGCAGTCTAGTAAATTCGTAAAGTGCAAATTTTGCGACTTGAGTGGATAGATTAGATGATCCCGAATCCACAAAGAGGTTAATTGCTGTTCAGTTTCTCATAAGCTTTGAACACTGAAGATGGGAGCACTACGAAATAAAATTTAAAGTTCCCAAAGATTTCTATAGCTCCTTTAGCGCTTCATTGCAAGAAATAACACTCTAATACGACTGTTAGGTAAAAATTTTGACGTCTTAATTCCTTAGCGTTCGCAATTCTAACTCATATATGAGTTTATCATCAATTTTGAACACTGAAGATGGAAATGATTCGTTGCAGCATGGAATTCTTTTTGCTCCATCCCGATTGTATTTCCCCTGTGATTTGGAAATACTTTTCTTGAGTGTTCTTTTGTTTCATATTCTGAAAAACACGACTGAATTAGGACTACCTCTAATGATACTAGGATTAAGTGCTCGCCTTGTGAGTAAATTGCTCAATAAAATAAGTATTTTTGGATTAAATACAAGTTTAAAAAGCTGCTCTTATAAATACCTATATTAATAGAAAAGTTTTTTATATAGTATATCAAAAATGGCATCTGTCATCATCATCATTTCTGCATCGTTATTGGGTTAGCTCAAGTCGTTACTCGTGCACTTTTGCATCATTTTTGTAGCGTTCATTGCCACTAGTCAAGGTATTATGGAACGCTTCAGAAAATCAAACATGCTTAAAGCTCTAATTACAGCCCATAAGAATAGCTTCAACCTTCTAAATGTTTAGTATGTCCAAGTTTCTTGTATCGTAGTGCCGCAGTCATAATTCAAATGCACTGATTTCTTGCCACTCTCTATTTTATGTGAATTTCTGGCTCTCACGGCAATTGACACCTTGGCAAACTAAACTTTACCATTCGAAGAACTGCGCTTAGAGCCCCCCCCACCGTCGTTCTCGTTCTGCACCAGGACGAACCTCTTCAATGCGCCCTGCCATCGCACACGTCGCTATTGGCGATTTTGACGTTGGCCCTGCACAGTGTCACAAGACTTGTAAAAAAAAGCGCAAGAATTCGTTATAGGGAAGTATGACTGTATAAATAAAGCTAGTGCATATGTAAGTCGAGCTGACGATATACCTACTCATGTGAAGGTATTTAAATGGCATTTTTCTGGAAAAAAATACCACTCAGCCAACCTGATCGATCATTAGTGCAAGGCTTCAATTACATTAAATGTATAACTTAGGCATTTTTTTTTAGATTAACTTTTTATTTACATTCCATAATTGCAATAAATAAAGCGATGTTTTTTTCATCATAGAGCATAATTATATGTGCATAACTCTATTTTGTTTAGGAACTACTAGATTTAGCTTAAAGTAAAGTAAGTTAGTTTGTTCATGTTTCAGGTTAGCCATAGTTTTATAGGGTAAGCAAAGTCAATTTTAAGCCCAATTTTACACTAGAAGTTCTCATTTTAGGTTTTCTTTGGAGTCACAGCTCTATAACAGTTTACAAAAATGTTTATAAATGATATCTTACAGATCGAATTTAATCGGATCAAATCGCCCAAACCATAAACGCAATATCTTACACCTTATAGCTTTTAAAGTTTTAAAGCTTTTAAATCATATAATTTAGTATATTCCTGTGCACATTCGAGGTGTGTTCAAAAAGTATCGCGAATTTTGAATTTTCGCGGGTTACATATATTCGAATTTCGATTTTTTTGTGCCGTTATGTTGGTACTCATGTCTCTGACTTATGGCCGACAAGCTCGGCCATTTTGTATGTTCACTTAATTGTTGACAGCTGCTTTGCTTGCACGTGTTTTGGCTCGTCTTCGATTTTTACCTATTCCAAAAAATGCATTAAAGAACCTGTATCAAATTTAGTGCGAAAAACGAAATGAAGTGTTCGGATGCATTCCGAATGTTGACGGTGGCATACGGAGAAGCTACCTTGGACTGAAGCAAAGCTTATCGGTGGTACAAAATGTTCTCAGAAGGCCGAGAAGATGTGAACGACGAAGAGCGTGCCGAACGCTCGAGCACTTCAATAACAGACGAAAAAATTGATGAAGTGAAGAAAATCGTATTGGCCAATCGTCGAATCACCTTTAGAGAAGTTGCTGAGGACCTAGACATATCGATTGGCTCGTGCCATTTGATTTTTTCAATGATTTGAGCATGAGACGTGTCGCCGCGAAATTCGAACCAAAATTGCTCAATTTCGAGCAAAAAAAGCATTGCATAGACATTGCTAATAAGATGTTGGACACTGCCTGCGACGACCCAAATTTGCTCCAGAGGGTCATAGCTGATGACGAATCGTGGGTTTATGGCTATGTCGTGGAAACCAAAGCTCAATCATTTCAATGGAAGCTGCCGCATGAGCCAAGTTCGGTCGAATGTGAAAGTTTTGCTTACAGTTTTCTTCGATTGCAGGAGCGTGGTGCATCATGAGTTCTTGCCACAGGGTAGTACGGTCAATAAGGAATATTACCTGCAATCCGCCAGAAACGCCCGGATTTGTGGAAGAACAAAAATTGGCTTTTGCAACACACTAATAATGCCGCAGCCACCGTATTCCCCAGATCTGACCCCCCTTTGACTTTCTCTTGTTCCCCAAACTGAAGAGGCCTATGAAAGGACGACGCTACGCTATGATTGACGAGATAAAGACGGCGTCGAAGGTGAAGCTGAACAAGATAAAAAAAAAAAAGATTTTTTAAAGTGCTTCGAAGATTGAAGAAACCGTGAATAATATCTCATGGGGATTACTTTGAAAGGGACAAAATAGATATTCATGAATAAATAAAAAATTTTTGAAAACACACAAAATTCGCGATACTTTTTGAACAAAAAAAGCATATAGCAGTATATAGTATTTTTCGCAACCGATTTGTTCCTATACATATTCAAATTATACCTTATGACTTATAATTCTTGTTAGTTTTTTACAAATACTTTTTTGTAAGATGATTTCCTATATTTCTATTCCGTATATTACGATTATCAATTAGAATAGAATACAGTTTAGTAACAATAAGAATTTCTAGATGGCCGATTAAGATTTTCTTATAGTTTTAGGAAGTTCACCCCTGCTCTTGTTAATTAAGTAGTCTCTGGATTCAAGCAATAACAACAACAACAATTTGGCCTTTAATCAGTTTACTTTTTCAATATTGGCTTGCTCAAGTATTTATTGCCTATTGTTTTTGAAAAGTATAAATTGAATCCAAAATTTGCCAAAAAAAAGAATATTGTTTTGTAAAAAAAATTGACATAAAGAATGTCTCTAAAAATAATGCAAATTTAATTATTTGTCTTGGGTATATGCTTTTTTTTTACTTTTTATACACTGTCCCAAATTTAATCCAAATCCAAAAGTTTTTTGCAACTGACTTTAACGTTTTCCCATTTTTTTTTTAAAATATTCGTCGTGATAAATATATTTATTAAAAAATAATAGAAATTACGATTAGATCAGCTGGGAAAAACTCTAGAATTTGCTGGGCTTCGAACTTTTTTTTTTTTTGTAATTTTATGCCAAACATTATTAACAATGGCGCTAAATCTTTAAAGATTTTAATAAAAAAATTATAATATAATATAATAAAAATTTGTCGTATTGAAGAACTAAAAAGCTTTCGGACGTCATAAAACTTGAAACCGACTCAGGTCTGACAAAAGACAACCATGAAAAATATTTTGAATTTTTAGCAATTATCCAATGTACGTGAACCACTGTGCAGTGTTGCCACCAACCTGAGCTGAACGTGACTCTGTCTATTTTCAGACTCACCTGCATAGTGAGTGCAAGGGTTGCACCTCCAGCTCGGAGCGGAGTGTTTCGTGTGGGTGCATTTTTGTAGGTGAGTGTAAGGAAATTGTTATTATTGTCATTTTCATTTTAGTTCTGTTCTGTTTTCTATTCTACCTACTTCTTCTTTTGCCAGAGCCCGAGTCAGTTCCAGAGCTGGGACTCGAGAGTGGCCTTTGCTGTTTTTGTTGTTGTTGTTGTCCCTAAAACATTTCAACACTTTTGCGCTTTCCCATTGGAGCTTTTGGCACACCAAACACACACAAATTTCAAACCTTAAATTGGAAATTTGTTACGTATAATTGGTTTTTGGAATACTTTTTTTTTTTGAGGGGGTTTTTTTGTGGTCTGTCTGAAGTTTTATTTAAGTTTGTTTAAGAGTTTGTGGCTTTAAGCACCAAAACTGTAAGAAATTATCTTAGTTCGGTATTTGTCGACATATCTGTTTAAGATGATAAAAACTTTGCTGTGAAAGCTTGGTAAAAGATATTGCAAGATGATTCGATTAATTGTGATTATAATAAGCTAAGTAGCTCCGGCTCCTAAACGCTTTACAAATAAAAAAAAAAAAACAAACCCCCAAATCACTTTACATACGTTATTCATAAGAGTTTTAGATTCTTCATTCAGATTCCTTGTTAAATCGACCCATTTTCACTAGACCGAATTTTTTAAAACAAAATCCCAAAACTATAAGAAAATCTTAATCGGCCATCTAGAAATTCTTATTGTTACGAAACTGTATTCTATTCTAATTGGTAATCGTAATATACGGAATCCAAATATAGGAAATCAAAGATGAGTTGTAAAAATTCGAATATTTCATTGCACAAAATCAACAAAATAGGAGATTATAAAGGGTTTTTCAATAAGAGCAAAACAAAAATAAAAGTTTTTTTAAATAAACCAAGAACGGTTTTGATATCAATGAAATTCTATATTCCTGTGAAAGTACATTCGATGCCATTATGTGTGGGGAACTCGATTTCTTTTGCATGGCCACCACGGGCACGCTTGCAGAAGTCCAGACGCTGAACCCAACTTGCTGCCGCATATTTTCCTACTAAATTCAAGGATAGAGCAGCAGAGTATTTGTTGGTTTCTTTGATTCGTGCTTGGAGCCCTTGGATGCCGTGGGATTCTCCGCTTTGTGTCCGGGATTTTCGAAAAATTGGAGAAAACGTTCCACAGCAACTCCTTTTTTTCACATATCTTATGATGAATGACAGCTGATCCCCATGAGAAATATCAGGAGAAGAGTCGACAATCATCGAGTAATATTTGGCTATCTTGATTTTCTCGACAATTTTGTCCAGGACTTTTTTTCCCAGAAGAAGAACATATCGATTTTTTCTCTCGATTTAGGTATTTTTTACTTCTAATGTTAAAGTAAAGTACGTTTTTAAAGATTCCGACATAATTTACCGCCCTCAGGCGACAACTTTGGTGTAAACAAAATTTCAGTAAACTTGGAAGTTTTTTTTCCCATCCCCCCAACATTCATCATAACTAAAAAGAACTAAAAATAAATTCATCATATTGGCTTCTAATTGATGTAGCAGCAAATGCGCATAATGGATGGGATCGTTCTTATATCTAACAAATCGGGAAGAATACAAAATTATTATGAAAGTTAAATCGCATTCAACTGCTTTCCTACAAGATGTAAATACCAAGAGTTTAGCTGAACAAAAAAAAAAACAAAGCTGCATCGGAGCTAAGATAAAAACAAACAACTGAAGTTAAATAAAAATAAGTTACAAAGTTGCCAACACCAAACTGGCAACTTCATACTAACCACGTTTAAACTCGTTGTAAATTATAAGCTACCAAAAGGAACAATAGCCAAATACTGTGTATTCTTAAACTCGTTGTGAATTGTAAGCACTCGAGGCATAAATTTGTTTTTTTTTTTGTCTATGTTAGAGACAACTTTTTGTTTTTGTTCAAGCCTAAAGCTGTCGGAGTAAAGGCCAAGGACAAGTAAATTAGGGCATAACCCCCTTCAACCCGTTATTTCCCGGCAAGCATCCACGCATCTTTGCAAGGAAGAACATAAGGAAGTGATGCTATAAAAAGCTCGATAAAGCTCAATACCAGCAGCAAGGCCAACACCCGTAAGATTAGCTCTTTTCCCTGGGAGTTTGGATGGTAGACTCATCATCAAAGAACGCCACGCCCAGTTGGCGTTGAGATAGTAGTGAGAAGTAGTATTGCCTTAGGGAACCGTCACTATCACAATCGACCATCATAGGTGCATTCCATCTAATAACTTGACGCCTTGTATATCCTTCTCAATGTTTATCTTTTGCATGGCCACCACCGGCACGCTTGCAGAGGTCCAGACGATAAACCCAATTTTCGACGGTTTTCAAGCATAAATCGGCCGATACTGCTGCAATTCGATATTCGTTACGGCGGCCAATTGACTGGGTCATTTCGTAAGGTAACGCTTTCACCGAACTTGGCTTTCAATAAATCGATTGTGACATTCGCTGTGTGGCTTGTGGCGCCGTCCTGTTGAAACCACATATTGTCCAAGTCCATATCATCCGATTCGGGCCAAAAATATTCGGCTATCATTGAGCGGTAGCGATTCCCATTCACAGTAACGCGCTGATCTTGATCATCACGAAAGAAGTACGGTCCAATGACGGCCTACAAACCGCACCAAATCGTAATTTTTTCGGAATGCAATGGTGACTCATGGAGTACGTGTGGATTGCTGCCTGACCAATAACGCATATTTTGCTTATTGACGAAGCCATTCAGCCATAAATGAGCCTCATCGCTGAAGATGATTTTTCGATGAATCCGGATCATTTTCAAGTTGTTGCTCAGCCCAATTCACGAACATACAGAAGACGCTTCTGGTGGTCAAAAGGCTTTAGTTCTTGCGTTAATTTGATCTTGTAAGGATGTAGGCCAAGATCTTTTCGCAAAATTCGCCACAATGACGTCACAGAGATGCCCAACACTTGAGAACGACGTGTGAGAGACTGATTTGGGTCTTCCTCACGGACACTACGGGCACATTTGTGTCTCACTGGCACGGGAACCTTTTGTACTGTGCCTGTGGATTCAAATTTTTGCACTAGACGCTCAATTGTTGATCTGGCAGGACAATTATGACGACCGAATTTCGGTAGTAAATTTTAATAATTTTGACTCGTTGTTGGAACGTATAACTTTCCATGATGAAATGGCAAACCTTACTGAAGAGAGATGTCAAGAGAGCTGGAAAAAATATGGCATCGTTTGCTGTCCCTAGCGGTTTACTTTTGTAGCGTCCCTATTGAAAAACCCGATAATTATGCCAACTTCAAATAAGCTGTTTTCAGATGAATTAAATTTTTTTTTTCTGAACGTTTCCGTGCACATGGTGATAAGTGCGATAATTTTATAAAAATATTAAGTGAAATATCGACGAAAAAATTCGTTTTTGAATGAAATTCTTAGATTTGTTTCTTTTTTAATTCGTGGTCAATGACACTAGTTAGCACGAAAAGTTAAACATCGTTAAAAATATTTGTAGAATAATTTAGCGTCGTTAAACACGAAAATCACAAAAAAAAACCGTTTACTATATTTTTTCCAAAACACCTTAAATTTTGGGTTTTGCTAAATTAAAATAAAAAAAAATGGCGTACATAAAGTCGGCTGCGGACGACTTTGGGATACCCTGTACTACTACCTTGCAATAAAATTCGGTTCCTTCACAAAAAAGCAAAAACAGAATATTTTTAAACAAACATTTTTTTTTGAACGATCGTTCAAACGAGCCATGTGATATAGTCAACCGATTTCGATCAAATTTAACACAGTGCTTTGGACCTTAAAAAATATGTGAATGCCGAATTTGGTCCCAATATCTTAACAAACAAACGAAACAGCAAATTTTGTTCAAAAATCGATTTATTGGAAGATCGGCTCTCTGGCAGCTATATGATATAGTCTACCGATTTTTATCAAATTTGGTACAGTGCTTGGGAACTATAAAAAACTTTCGAATGCCAAATTCGATTACGATATATTCATGAACAAACGATTTGTCGATCTAAAACTTTTATTTTTTTTCGTGGTCGTCTGAAACACGCCTAAAGGAGCTATATAATTTAACTCCGATATGAAAAAAATAAAATAAACTTGTCTCTTATGGAATAATATGGGATCTAATGTGAAAGTTTGGTTACTCTAGTTCTAACCATCTCTGAGATCTAGGCGTTCAAACGGACAGATGGACATGGGTATATCGACTTCTCTAGTCACCCTGATCATACTTTGGGTAACTTTGGGGTGTCTCCGACGATTCCTTCTATATGTTACATACATTTTCGGCTTGCATTAACTTAATATACCCTTTGTAACATAGGGTATAAAAACCTTGTTGTTGAAAAACCACGCAAATTTACATTTTGTTTTTTTAGTCAAAACCTAATACTTAAAATAAAAAATATCCTTTGCAAGCTATATGTTTTTACGTCTTTTTTTTTCCGTCACACTTAAAGCAGTCAGGAACGAAAAAACGAAAAGTTCAAGCAGTTATTATTTGTGCGTCTTAAAAAAAAATCACCCTATACAAACTTTGAGTTAAGATACTTTTATCTGGAGCTGATTATTGTAAGCTTGTTTGTAAAAAGTTCCTTATTTCTGTACTTCAATGCTGAGGGGGGAATTGTTCAAGCTGTATATGATGCAATGGCATCAGCTGTTCGTTCTAGTACACCAAAACTAACCTCAAATAACCATTCCCTGAATTCTATGCACACATAAAGAAAAAACGTATCCCAAAAAATACAAACCAAACCAAACACGAAACGCAGTTAGACAATTTTTTTTTTGGTATTTTTGTGGTTCTTTGGTATTTTGCAGCAGTCAACATATGGGCAACAACAACAACAACAACTTTAATAAAAACATGTCAAGAGCACTTTTCGATTTTGCGTCGTTGTTGCCCACGTTATGGTCCATGTCTTTGGCGTCGTCTACTGGGTTACTCCTCGTCTTCGTCGCCTGCGTCACCTTCGACGCCTTCATCTCGGTTGCCACGTTGTGGCATCAATGAGACGAGTTTTTGGCACAATGCAACGCAATGCAATGCACACACTCCAACCCACCCGAACCCCGCCCTCTCCCCCAGCCACATTTGGAGTCAACACGCCATACAATGCTGGTGGGTTCCGTTGTTGTTTTAGACTTGACCAAGTTTATTGCCTGCCATATGCAATTGCCGTAGATTATTTTGGTTTTTGGCAATGCGCCGTAACATTTAGATGTTGGTTTCTTGGTTGGTTGGTTGGTTGGTTGGATTGTTTGTTTGCTTGGGCGACATGGCAAAGGCGTCATCTCATCGTCTAGTATATACGCCTCCAACTGCTGCGCGCTTGTCTGGGTTTCTATGTCGTCGGATGTCTGTCTTTTAGCTGCCGTCCGTTCGCTTTTTATTTGCCCAAACGAATTTTGCACAGATTTTTATTTTTACTCAAGAAAACCGAAACTAAAAAAATAAATAAATGTGATAAAGTCGACTGTCGTATACACTGCATATGATTTTGTAATCAAAGCAAATCACAGGAACTGCGAGATCAGTACTCAGTAGTCTGAAACGTTTTCGTTGTAAAACAAACTGGTATAGAATAATATAGAGCTTTCCAACAAGAGGTGTTATTTTGAATCACCCGGCATTTAGGTAGGTATCACTTTTGAAGCTTTTATTCTTTGGCATTTGACAAATTGAAACTACGTCATTACTAAAAATGGAACGGGCTCTTGAAATGCATTCCATCGAAAAATCATCTTGACTGATGGGGCCCATTTCCACCTCGGTGGCTATAGCAACAAGCAAAATTGTCGCATCTGGGGCTCGGAAAACCCAAGAGTTATTGTTAAGAAGCCTCTCCATCCTCAACGTGTGACTGTTTGGTGCGGTGTTACTTTTTCGAAAATGAGCTTGGATCAACAGTTATGGTGTATGGATTGCGCTATCGAGAGATGATTAATGATTTTTGATGGTCGGAGTTGGATGGTATTGATCCGGACAATGTTTACTTTCAACAAGACGGCGCTACGTGCCGCACAAGCAAGTTTCCGGACCGTGTTATCTCTCGAAGAGGTGATCACAATTGGCCAACAAGATCTTGTGACTTAACACCTTGCAACTTTTTCCTTTGGGGCCACGTGAAAGGTAAGATCTACGCCAACAAAAGATAGAAATCGTGAGGCTATCGAGGACATAGGGCAGCCACTTTGCGATTTGGCTATGGAAAATTTCATGAAAAGAATATGGTCCTGTAAGCGTGGTTGTGGTGGCCATTTGGCTGATGTTGTGGGACTTGTTTTCTTCGATATTCTCGTTCCTTTACGACTTTTCTCCTTCCCCGCACCGCCTCTCGTAAGTCGATCTCAATCATTTTGCAACATAGAAATCTTGGTAAAAAGACATAGTAGAACTTTCAAGTTTTTAGTGTCCTAGAACTTCATACGAACAGCTACAACTCTACTCGAGATTTATCTTACAGCTTAAAGTCTATAATACCCTTTACCACATGCAGTTACAGGGTATAAAAATGTCGTCAACAAGAACTATAGCAACAACAACAACACCCACTGCAAAGCAATCAAAGCAAAAATAGCTGGAGAGTCACTCGCCTTGACTTGGCTTATTTTGGCTTGTTCTGGGCTAGTCAGTTGGGTCTGAATGCTTTCTGGTGCTCTGGTTCTATTCGGTTAGTGGACTGAAAATTTAAGCTAAGCTGAGTATCATTGTTATCTAGAGCATATTACTATGGGTTAGCAAGCGCAAGTTTTCTATTGTTTTAAATTTAAGAATTTAATCTCTTAGAGATGGGTCAAGTTGCATAGTAACTGTTTCAACTTTGCCAACCTTGATTGTCAAAAACCATGAATAAGGGTTTCCTATCAGAATCTCTCAACAAAGTCTCAACAAATAATTTTTGAAATATCATTCCCTTTTGGATCGCTCTATCGCTTATTAAAAACTACTTCAAGGAGCTTATATCTAACAGCTATCTAATTATTTGGTTCAATGGGATAGTCGTGGATTTTATGATTCCAACGCAACTTGGTCTGGCAATTAAGGGGCACTCCATGTCTTCTTAAACGATATGGATGTCTGTTGTTTTCACGGGCTTCTAACCTTACCAATGATATCCTTTGGCTCTTCTTCGTTTGTCTCTCTTCGCTTTCCCAAGATATTGGTGTTCTCCAAGCTGCGTTCTTACCGCTGCTGCCAGGCGGTTGAGGCTCTTATCGGTCGTTCTTTGAATTACAGCTGTTGGGTATGTGACTGTGGAGGCTCTTTCGGTGACGGCATCGACAAAGGGAACTCCATGACTCCCAGACGACTCTGCCGGATTGTCGTTGGAGTTGTGCTTAAACGACATGGGTCTCCTTCGTTTGTCTATCTTCGCTTTCCTAAAACATTGGTGGTTAGGCTCCCATCTGCGGTTCTTTGGCTGATCAGGGGAGTTTCTTTCGGTAACATACGATTCTGTGTTCTTGTCATCTTCGGTGTCGCCGTAACATCACCTGGGTCGAAAGGGGTTAAAGTTGCATCTGCAATATACTTTGGTATATGGTTATGTAGTTCCATCCGACAGTATTGGACGAGGTTCAACGATGCAAGTTTCGAATAGTTCGTAAATTAAAATAAAGGGACGTAATTATATAAATTTCTTTTGTACTCCAGACCACATTGAAGCTAGCTTTTGGGAGATCTTCAATGTCTGCTTCTCTATGTTATGTCTCTATATATGCGCAAAAAATAAAGACACCCTATACCTGAATAGGGCAAGCAAAGGAAGGATTGGTTAACAAAGTGTGCAGCTGGCAAAGCCTTTAATATTTCGCATAAGAAAAAGCTTTAGGAGCTTTTTTCAAAGTGTTTAGAGCCCTAAAACTCCGGCTAGAGAGAGTTCTTCATTTTAATGTCTTCGAAATCAATTGTAAATTGTCATAACTTCAAATTAACCTCACATATGTAAACTTAAAGGGTCATTAGGCATGCACAATGTATACGTAACCATATGCACGGCAGGGTTTCCTCTACGGCTTTAGGGTCTGCATGTCTCGCCCACGAGGCATATTTTATAACGACAAAGCTCCTGTACATTTAATTAATTATTTATACAAGAAAAGGTAAAAGAAAATATTCATCGCACACATTCAGAGACCAAGTGAAAATGGGTAATCCAACAGACCATTGAGCAGTAGTCGGTGGAGAACATTACACGATATATCGTCGCTCTGGACGTCGACATCGCTTTTTGCATAATTGATTAAATGACTGGTTGTAACAAGTTACAAAGCTACAACATCGACGTTGACGGCGTAGTCAATTTGGTTTGTCGTAACCGACTGTGTTAGGTTTACATTTTTGTAGGGGTAGAAAAACAAAACAGAAATCTCTCCGACTTCAACTCTCTCTTACTGGATGTTGTAGCTGTGCTTAGGTATAGGAACGTGTCGGGTTAGCTATGGCGCCAATACATTTTGTGGATATTGGTAACATGAGAGATGCAAGAGAGTGAAAACCGTCTAGTTTGAATGACATCATCATCATTATTAACTTTATTTATTTGGACTGACTGATGCTGTTAGCCCAACTTACTAACACTTCGTTATATCGAAGGAAAACAGTGAAGATGAGAGTGCCTGTAACATCTTGTTCCCTGGACAAGATTGGGCAGTATAAGGCAAAATGAGCTAAATAGGCGATAGAGCCTAAACGTCATCTGAAAAGGACGATGCTGATGACTGGGCTTTGTGTCGACGCTACCAAGATCGATTAAAAGTAACTACAAGTCTGTCGCCTTCTAGAGCTTAAACGTCTGATGAGGAGGGATGCAATGGTGACTCATGGAGTACGTGTGGATTGCTGCATGATCAATAACGCATATTTTGCTTATTGACGAAGCCATTCAGACAGAAATGAGCCTCATCATCGTTGAAGATAATTTTTCGATAAAAATCCGGATCATTTTCAAGTTGTTGCTCAGCCCAATTCACGAACATACAGAAGACGCTTCTGGTGGTCAAGCGGCTCCAGTTCTTGCGTCAATTTGATCTTGTAAGGATGTAGGCCAAGATCTTTTCGCAAAATTCGCCACAATGACGTCACAGAGATGCCCAACGCTTGAGAACGACGTGTGAGAGACTGATTTGGGGAGGTCCTCACGGACACTACGGGCACTTTTTTGTCTCACTGGCACGGAAACATTTTGTACTGTGCCTGTGGATTCAAATTTTTCCACTAGATGCTCAATTGTTGATCTAGCAGGACAATTATGACGACCATAAATTGGACATAGCGCTCTTAAAGTTGAGGCCATTGACTGTGAATTTCGGTAGTAAATTTTAATAATTTCCACTCGTTGTTGGATCGTATAACTTTCCATGATGAAATGGCAAACCTTATTGAAGAGAAATGTCAAGAGAGCGGAAAAAAATATGGCGTCGTTTACAGTCCCTAGCGGTTTACTTTTGTAGCATCCCTATTGAAAACCCCGATATATCAGAGC
This sequence comes from Chymomyza amoena, assembly GCA_037043745.1. NCBI lineage: Eukaryota > Metazoa > Arthropoda > Insecta > Diptera > Drosophilidae > Chymomyza > Chymomyza amoena. The sequence goes on from JBAMAX010004542.1 coordinate 54,794, forward strand.
TACCGCAATGAGGCACTGGTATCTTAAGAGTTTTTCTAGTTCGTCCATGAAGATTTTGACATTGAAAAATGTTTGCTGCTACGCACTTAAGCTTAGCTGTTCTATCGTTCAATATTAAATACCCATAAACATTGTCTAAGAACGTTTTGATCTCTTTAAACTTCTCTTGTTCTAGTGACATCCCTTTGCCGACTTGGGTGCTCGCTATCAAAAACACTTGAGCATCCCTAAAAATAACATTCGTACAGCAGAGCTATCTTATGTGTGATGCTAAAAAGCTAAAGGAAGACTGCTGACCTTTTAGCCAACCCTCGTACATAAATGATCCAAGCTGCCAAAACAAAATTGATTGCTTACTTCAAGGGGTACTTTATTATATACTTGAATTTTGTAGTTTTTGGCCGTTGGCCTTTAAGGTTTTTCGTTCGTCGTTCGTCTGACTTGAACTTTGAACTTTTGTCAGGCCTATGGCATGAAAACTGTCACTCTGTCAATCCGTCATGCCGTCAGGCCGTCCGTCACAAAACAAATACATACAAGTGTCGGTTGCTGCTGTTTTTGTCTACATGCAACAAAGTAGCTGCTAAAACTGAGCCAAACAAACACTTACCCACCCACTTGGGGTGGTATCCTTGCTTGGGCAACCCTACCATACACCTTCTGTAGGATCTATGCTAATGGCTTCTGTTGTGGGGTCTTTGTGCAAGGATGTGTTTTTCATTTTTTACATAGCGAGTGCATTTTCTTGTCAACACTGACATTTCCTGCACTTGGGCCACGTCTAGCAACATGTTAGCTAAGACCAACCCCACGCCCCCGCATTAAACCAAACGTCACCTTCCATATCCTTACTACGATAAAGATATAGGCAGTTTTGAGTTTTTGTTGTTTTTCATTTAATGAGCATTTCCTTATTCCTACATTGAAGAATGCTAATTATGATTCCTTTTTTTTTTTTTGGGTTCTATGAAAAATTACTGGGTGTTGTCTGGTTCATTTCTACTTGGGAAGAACAGAATACAAAGCACTACAAATAGCTCTACTATGTGCTATTTTTAGTCTGAGTGGTAAGCATTTTATTTTATTTTGTTGTCCGAAATTGAATTAGAAAAAACTCCTCTGAAGTAGCCTTAAAAATACTTTGTTTTATGGGTTTATTCTTCTTCTTCTTCAATCCCCATTTGCTGTTAGGCGTGGGTATCCTCGGGATTTTCATCTTCTCCAATTAGCTCGGTCCCGGCTCACTCTTCTCATCTCTGCCAGGGTTCTGCCCCTCATCCTTCCCACATCCTGCATGCGATTTTCCCAAGTTTGTCGGGGTCTTCCTCTCGGTGCATTGCCTTCCGTTCTCATTTCCAGCATCTATTTGGCTTTTCTTGACTCGTTCATCCGATGTAGATGTCCGAACCATTTTAGCTGCCTCTCCTCGATTTCTTGTAGAATCGACTTCTTCTGCCCTACTTCTGAACGTATTCTTTTAATTCTGACCATATCTCCAAACGCCGCTTTTAAGTCTACGAACGCTGGGAAAAGATCCTTCTCCGTAGCCATCCATTTTTCCATGATGGCTCTTAAAGTGAAGTGTTTGTCTACCCGCTCTAAGGGTGTACCCTGCTCCTCTTCTAGGTCTTCTTCTATTACTCGCCTAAATCGCTTTTCCAGTACCTTGGTATATAACTTATACACTGTAGTTGATAATGTTATTGGCCTGTAGTTGTTACAGTCGTAGCTACTACCCTTCTTGTGAATTGGTATTATCAGATTTTCTTTCCAGTCTGTCGGTATTCTATTTTTATTCCATGCTTTTTGAAACAGTTCAGTTAGGAATTTTTGAATCTGTTTACCACAGAGTTCCGGTGCTATTTCATCTGGTCCGGCGGCTTTTCCAATTTTTATTGTCTGTAGTCCACCTCTTCTTCTCTAACTGGTCCTTTTGTTGTTTCGTCTTCAACTTCTAGGCATGGTCCATATACGATTTCGTCCTCATCAGGTATGGGTTCATCTTTTTTAAATTTTTTCCTAAATAACTTCCGCCTAGTATCCAGCACTTCCTTCTTTTCTATGACCAGCTTGTTTCCATCTTTAGGTTATTTCAGAGCTCTTAGATGTGGTTCTATAGAGCTAGAATATTTTTCCAAAAACACAAAGGCGTAAAACTTTCAAACGTCCAGCTGCACTTAAGTTCAGAAATTTTAATGCTTATTATTGCTTTAAGTTTTATGGATTTCAGTTATTTATTAGATTTGGCTTCCACTTTATGGCCTAGCGCATAAAAACTTAAGATCATTTGCTCTACTTCAGCATATTCACGTACTATTTTAATGCCGCGTGCGCAGTATTAAATTTATATAGAATACGTTTTAGTTTTTCATCGATCTCTCGATTTCCAAACCACGCACGTATTTTATTTTTTCTGTTAGTTTGTTTATGTGCCAGGAACAAGGTCAGGGCCTTCAGTTGACGCCGTCTAGTACTTATAACTCTCGAAGCAGGAATCTGCTGGCGTGCGATTTTGTTGTTGTTTAATCGATAACGACAATGGAATCCTCCGGCTATCTAGACACTTGCACGCTATTTGAATACCCTAAGCCCTAACTGGATAAGGCGTACATTGAGTTGCAAGTCATTGCAAAAGCTTCATATTTCATATTTATGCGTACAAATGTAACGTCACGCCAAATTGGAAATTTTCATATTAAAGAACAACAAAAATGCGACTATAAATATGGCTTTGTTTTTATAATCAATCTTTACTTAAAGACAGTTGTTTTTTGTTTAGTTTACAGGGTACACTTTAGTCGGGATGTACCCACCGTAACTGCGCTGCTTTCTATAATTAGAACCATCTAGTATAAACATTTGGCATAGATTTGTTTGTACTTTTTGATCTACTCAAGTGGAAATTTAAAATTTTATGTAGTACAAAGATTATTGCTGTTTTTTTTTCTGGTTTTTTGTTTTTAAAGTGCTCCTTAAGTGCTCTCAGCATATAACAATGCGCTCTACTTAACTTGAACAAAAACAATTTGCCAAGTGGAGCAAACATTTTCCGAGCCACTGTGCATTATGCAACAAAACAATGCAACAAAAATGCCGTGCGTAAAGTCGGGCACGGACGACTTTGGCATACCCTGTACCACTAGCTTGCAATAAAATCCGGTTCCTTCATAAAAAACCAAAAACGGGAAAATGTTTAAACAAAAAGAATTTTTTTTGACCGATCGTTCCTATGCTAGCTATATGATATAGTCAACCGATTTTGATCAAATTTAACACAGTGCTTAAATACCTTAAAAGAGATCTTAATGCAAAATTTAGTTTAAATATCTTTACAAACAAACGAAACATAAAGAATTTTGTATGAAAAACGTTTTTTTTGGACCGATTCCTCCTGTGGAAACTATATGATATAGTAAACCGATTTTGATTAAATTTAGTACAGTGCTTAGAAACTATGTATAAAAAACTTACGAATACCAAATTTCAATATCTGCACAAACAAACGAAACACAAGTTTTGTTCAAAAATCGATTTTTTGGAAGATCGACCCAATGGGTGCTATACGATATAGTCAACCGATTTTGTTAAAATTTGGTACAATGCTTGGGTACTCTAAGAAACTTCTGAATGCCAAATCTGGTTACGATATGTTTAATAAAAAATTAATTATAGCGAATTTTGTATAAAAAAAGTTATTTTCGGCGATCGGTCCTATGGAAGCTATATGATATAGTCAACGGATTTTGATCAAATTTGGTGCAGTGCTTGGGAACTTTAAAAAACTTTCGATTGCTAAATTTGGTTACGATATCTTCATGAACAAACGATTTGTCGATCTAAAACTTTTAGTTTTTTTAAAGGTCGTCTGAAACACCCCTATGGGAGCTATATAATTTAACCCCGATATTAAAAATTTAAAATAAATTTGTCTCCTATAGAATAATATGGGATCTTAATTTAAAAAAAAAAAACACACAAAGTTGGAAAAAATTGATGAAATCTTTATTGGAATCGATAGAACGATCAATATAATTTATGATTTCATGCAAATGTTGGCCGCGGTTCCGCTTTAGATGGTCCATGCGCAAGGTCCAATTTTGGCACACACTCTCCAACATATCGACCGGTATTTCGCGAATAAATGCTTCAATATTGGCTTCCAGTGCGTCAATCGTTGCTGGTTTATCCCTGTAGACATGAGCCTTAACATGGCCCCACAAGAAATAATCCAAAGGCGTCAAGTCCCACGATCTAGGCGGGCAATTGACGTGCCTCAAACGTGAGATAAACTATTTAACGAAGAAGACTCTTAATTGGGTCATTGTTTCGCGTGGCGTGTGGCATGTGGCACCATCTTGTTGAAACCATATGTCAGACATGTCCAATTCCTCCATTTTGGGCAAAAAAAGTCGTCAATCATCCGGCGGTAGCGCTCGCCATTCACAGTAACGTTCCGGCCATTGTCGTCTTTGAAGAATTACGATCCGATGATGCCAACGGCCCATAATCCACACTAAACAGGGACTTTTTCGGGATGCATTGGTAGCTGTTGCAATGTTTATGGCTGGCTTAATGTCTAATAATGTAAACTGGATTTGAAATTAGTCACAAGTTTCCTAAGTAGACCGACCAAACTGCCCATAAATTGGAAGACGTACGCGATTCAAATAAAAATAATAATAATAAAATTCAAGAATTTTCAAGCGTTGTTCGTTCGTAAGTCGATTCATGGTTAAATTATAGACCAAACTGAACAAGTTTGACAATGACACAAGACACGCTTCACGCAGAGATCTGTCAAAAACAGATACCAGCAAAAAAATCACCCTTTATAATAATAATTTGCCCTTAAAGAAATTGAAAAATTACAAATGTCTCGTTAACAGCTTGTATAGTTTTCTTAACATGTGCTTAACATTCGTTAAACAGTTGCTTAACATTACGTTGGGGCGCAGCTATAGAGAGACACACACACATACACCCACCCACCAAGAGAGTGCCGCTGTAAGAGAGCGTAGAGAGCGTATTCTAAGAGCAGTCAACATATGTATGTTGTTGTGTGTGTGTGAAAGGGAGTAACATAACGTAACGTCTTTGTAAAATGCTGCCGCTGTTGTTGTTGTTGGTGTAAATGAGCATTGACGTTGACATTTTGACTGCGACGACTATTGTTGTTGTTTGTTGCTGTTGTTGTTGTTGTTGCTGCTGTAGTCCATTGACTTTTTAGTTAGCTCAGTTGTTGTTATTGTTGTAATAATACATGTACATACATACATATACTATATATATACATACATGTGTACTATACGTCGCTTTGGTCAGACTCTTTTTTTATACCCTGTACCGCCAAGGGATAAAGAGTGTCCCTATTCTGTGTGTAGTCTGGTAACAGAAATTTTGCATAATATAGGCTGGATCAACTGCTGATTTGTTTGTCAATTGCATTTCATTCGTATAGGGGAGAATGTATTTAAAAAATGCAAGTTCGAAGCTACCAATTTATGATTATGATGATTTATGTCTTTTCTTCTAAGTGGAGCATAGTGTCTGAAAGGGCGGTCTGGGTCTACTGGCCCGCATTGGAATATCGTAATTTTCGACAACAACTCATCTGGCTGTTCTGGCATCCATTGAACGAATAAGCGACGTAAAATTTGGCGCAAAGTAGTCCAAGTAAGATATATATGTATATTTCTTGCGAATGATGATACGTTGAAGATCCCGACTGTTGGCCTCAACAAAGTTTTTTTTTTTCATAACGCTTCATAACTAAAATTGAGTAGTTTTGAGCATCCATTTGAGATGGACAGTCTTCAACAACCAACACAATAAATGACCTACTCTGTAGCGCTCTTAAGCGTTCTTCTGCTGTTCTAAAATTGAGTAGAATTCGTTTTAGATGGACATGTTCCGTATTATAAGTGTTCAACTGGTTGTGGAACCAACAGATGATGCACCCTGTACCAGTACGCGTTCTTCTGCTGTTCAACGCTTTTTCTCTTCTTCTTCAATCCCCATTTGATGTTGGCGTGGGGGTATCCTCGGGGTTTCCATCTTCTCCCATTAGGTCGGTCCCGGCTCTCTCTTCTCATCTCTGCCAGGGTTCTGCGCCTCATCCTTCCTACATCCTGCATGCGATTTTCCCAAGTTTTTCGGGGTCTGCCTCTCGGTGCATTGCCTTCTGTTCTCATTTCCAGTACCTGTTTGGCTGATGTCCGAATCATTTTAGCTGTCTCTCTTCGATTTCTTGTATAATCGACTTCTTCTGCCCTACTTCTGAACGTATTCTTTCATTTCTGACTATATCTCTCCTGTTGCCTGAAATTTACCTAGATGTTTTTCTAATAGCGTCAAACACTCGGTACTGTAAAGCTTGAGTTTTGTTTTTGTGCTTATCTCTCCTTTACCCACTATTGTGTTACTTATCTGATAGTACGCTGAGACCGCTTTCTTGGTCCGGCTTAGCACTTCTTGGTCTATTTTTCCTTTACAGCTAACAATGGTTCCGAGGCATTCATAGGAATCAACTCTCTCGAATTCTCTGCCGTTGCACGTTTTATGTAGATTCTCTGTAGACCGATCCTCTTTAGAGACCCACATTTCTTTGCTCTTGGTTATATTGACCTCCATTCCCTTTCTTTTTAACATAGATTGTTGGACGAATGCATTTCGTAGCCTTTCCGGATTGTTTGCTATGATAACAATATCGTTCGCATATAATAGGAATTGCAGGTGGATGGGTTGAAGTCTCCAGTTCCCAATCTTTGATTTTTCTGTTTGCCACGATTTAGCTATTTCATCCTTGAATAAGATGAACAGTAGTGGGCTAAGACTGTCTCCCTGCTTTAATCCTTTGCATATTTCAAATATTTGTGACTTCTCACTCTCTAGTCTTACTTTCCCAGTCGTTTATCAGTCTCTCTGGAACATTTTTAGTTTTTAGTGCCTCCCATACATGTTGTCTTGGCCCACTATCAAACGCTGCTTTTAAGTCTACGAACGCTAGGAAAAGATCCTTCCCCTTAGCCATCCATTTTTCCTTGATGGCTCTTAAAGTGAAGATGTGGTCTTCAATGCTTCATTACTCAAATTGTCAAAGTCGAAGAGTATCCATTTGGTACAAACCAACTGATGGTTCACCCTATATTATATTTTTTGGTTTTTTATAAGTCGAACTTTAAAAAAAGTGGTTTAAATCTCTTTGAAGGCTACCTATTTAGCTGAACAGGTAGAGGTAGAAACGTCAGATAGATGGGATGATTTCCGCGAAGTCAGCGCACAGCTTGTTTCTTGTCAAGCAGTGCAATTATGAATGGTTATGGTCATATCATCAGTCACACTCGTTCGAAATCTCGAAACAAAAGGGACTTGCTGAAGGATTTTCTTAAGTAGTACGGGATTGCTGGCATTTGTGGTTGTACCCCAGAGATTGGTGATGCTTTTTTGGGGTTGTTGAATCCGAATTCGCTGTCTAAAAAACCAAAGCGCAATCGATTTAAACAAGTTAGAAGTATTAGGTTAGACCTTTATTACAATTGTATGAAAGTTAAGAAGCATTCATTAGTCGTCGGTACAGTTGGCAGCTTCCGATTATGGGAGTTCCCAGTTCTTTCCTTTCCTTTTTGTATATCAATGATAAAGCTTAGTCAGTCAAGTCAGCCTGTACTGCATATCAATTGTGCTTGTGTTGTTGTTCTCTACAGTTTATTGCTGTTGCTTTTTAATTAAGATAAGTCTTGACTTTATGACAAGTACATTGTAAGTATATATATACTATCTGTATATCGGAGTTGCAGTCACAGCTTGAAAGTTCAATTAATGCGTGCAACTATGCTATAAATAAATGAAAGACTTACGTAGGAGAGGACAGACTGAGAGAAGCGGGTGTGGCCAAGTAGGGCGGCACTGCAAGAACCAATAATCCACCTAAAGAAACGATTACTTTACAGACTGCCCTCGTTCGATTTACGGAGTGTAGTCATTTTATTTTAATGCAATTAACTATAGTGAAGAAATGTACTGCGACCCAAGTGGCTGTTTTGTGTACCCCCTTCATGGCTCAGAGCTCTGGAAGAACGTATATGTCCAGGAGTTTGTTTCTTTTATCAGCGAGAGCCATACTTTCACATAATACATGCGAAGAAGTTTCTTTCTTCATGTTGCAGAAGAGGCATAGTCCACTTTACCCAGTGCCAATTTTTTTGTAATTGTTGCGGAGCTTACAACGTCCCGTCAGAAGGCCCGTCAGGATTCTCACGGTGTTCTTCCCGTGAGTTACCAAGACTTTGAACCTCTTACGGTTGTAGTTGGAGAGGAGGGTTTGTGACTGTTTCAGCCCACTGAAGCAGTCGTTTGTTATTCTCCTCTATTTTCAGTACTTCCCGTACCACATGGTTACCTATCGCACAGTGTGGTTCAGTACCTATTAGAGGAGTTGCTGCACTGGTCTTAGTAAGTTTATCTACCAGCTCATTTCCAGGATTGCTCTTATGTCCTGGAGTCAAAGGTCAGCAGCTTGTCCAACCGATCAGCATCTAGTTGTAGGAACTCCTGACTCTGGCTTACTTCCACAAAATGTTTGCTGATATAGTCCAGAGCGAGTTCCATCAAATTCGTTCAGTTGTGTTGCTCTGCAATGAAGTGACCTGAGATGGAAGGGACTAATCCGTTCCTTTCCCTTGTGACAGACTCTGTCTTATACCAGCGCTGGGCAGTCATAGAGAATATGTCTGGTGGTTTCATCGTCTTCTAGACAGAGCCTGCACTCTGAAGAGTCCGATAGGCCAATTTTCTGTAGATGATATCTAACAGTGTTGTGGCCAGATAGATAAGCTACCAGGAGCTTTTGGTCCGCTCTGCCAAGTCCTTTTTCTTGACGAAACCCCGGAGGGGAGAACCAGTATCTCCTATGTTATCTTGCGGCCCATTTGTTTATCATGGTTTTGATCGTGGGCGAACCAATACCACAAAACGGCGTAGAAGATGTAGTCAGGGTGGAGGCACCCTGTCGTGCTAGATCGTCAGCGATCGTGTTACCATCCACTCCCGAGTGTCCACTCACCCAACATAGCACGACTTTGTTTCGGGCAGACAGGGTTGGAGGTAGTTATGGCATTTTTTAACCATCCTGGAGGAGATGATCCAGGATGCCAATGCCCTAATAGCAGCTTGGCTATCTGAAAAAATGCATTTGTTTGCGCCCCTAGTTCCCTTTAGAAGGAACTTCTCGCTTGAAAGAGAGAGATTAGTAGAGATTCTGGTGTTGGGTCCAACGATTTCAACACCTACACTCTACTCAGTTGTGGACCCATCCGTGAACCATTGTTGCCATCGGGTGTTACCACAGGGGCTGCCATCAGCCGAAGTCTCAGGAAGGGAATATATAAGTGCGGTATGACCGATGTTAGACAACTTAATAATCTTGGTTACACCTACAGCTGCCTATTGCTCTGATCTAAGAGCATCAACTTTAGATATAAATTATAGCAAATTGTTATACTTAGTTCCGCGACTCTTCCAATTAACAAACATTGACCCAGTTATGCAGTTCTCTTATCTCGTCTGGTACTCTAATTATACCTTCTACATAACTTAACTCAAGTAGTTGTCAGTTGCAAGTTCGTGAATGCATTTTATTTAATTAAATTTTAAGAGTTGGCAACGGCCATGCATTAAATTTGACTTTACGACTTGCATTTAATTAAAACCAATTAAAGTTGAAATTGTCAGGCAACTTAAGAGCTGCAGCTGTTAATTCCGGGGTTCCACATAAAACTAAAAATCTGCACAAATTATTAAGCAAGTGGCAGAGCTCACATAACGTTTTATTTGCCACAAAATGCAAAAAGTTTGTAAAAGGCTTTCTCAAGCCATGAACTTAAGTTCTAGAATTGTATTCCGAAGAGCTTAGACTTAAGCTGTGTATGCGAAACGAATTCGATTTCGTTGATATTATTGAAAATTTTCTTTTTATTATTTATAGAGTGCGCCCCATTTCGTATCTTTATAAATATTTTAATTTGTTAAAGGTGAGCATTTTGATTTTGAGCATGGTCTTGGAGAATTCGTCTTGGCCAATTACTCTTTTCTTGGACTCTAAGCTACAAAACTGGTCTATCAAACCCGTCGCTGTCGCTTTTTAAGCGCGTCTCAAGGTTATTGCGGGCTTATGCTATTGTTGTTGTTGGGGTTTCGGTCTAGTTTGGTATAATTTTTGTGAAAATAAATAAAAAAGGTTTTAATTAACTGTATGACAATATTGTTTGGGGGCTTTCATGCGTTGGATAGATTATGAAGATGAAGCTAGAGACAAGAAATATTTGTGAATTTATCGCCAAAAAGTTATCGACAAGAACAAAGCAAAAACGAAAACAATTAAAATTTATGCGTAAATCATATTTATACGTTTTCGAAGCATTGTTCCATAATCTTTTTAGCAATAAAATGGTTTCTTTAAAAATTGTAGAGTATTTTATGGCGGTTATCTGCGTCACTGGAAAAAATAGTAGAGTTGTACGTACTTCTTTTTTTGCAAAAGTCTTGGATGCATTAAAAATCCTGAAGCTAAATCTAACTACACACATTATGATATTGTACGTCTGTCCCATACTTTTTATTTCTTTCCAAAAGTCACTTCATGAGTAGCAAAATATTTGTAAGTCCAAATAGTGGAAGCTCCTGGTAACCCACGCCCTTCCTCAACCGAATTCAGAATTCATCTAGAAGTTATCTATTTGCTTGACTGTCACGTAGGTCATGAAGTGAGTGCAACTAGGGAGCAACAACAACAACAACAGTGCGAAAAATAATATCTACGCATTGGATCTCCTCCAGAAGTGCTTAACAACTAGCATAAACAACAAAGCGAGTACAACAATAACCATTACAACAAAAAATAACCAACTTGATATGACGAATTTGATATACACTAACCGAAAAATTCAAGAAATCTTCTTGGCTGGCTTTCTTCAGAAAAAACTTTTTTTTCTCAACAAGATATCCATTGTCGTTCTGCCTTGAATCTGATTATATTCGGCAGCTCTGAAACTAGATCTGGCAGGGAACTTACAATATCCATAACAGCTAGGTTATCCAAAATGTCTAAAGTAGCAAAAAATTGCTGAGCGGATCATCTCCGCTGAAAAATTTGTTGACTTCTTTATTTAAATTTTCCCAAAAGAGAATTACTGCCTAGGCTAGGGGTTAGTCACCCTATTTAGATGCAATTGAAAGTCATACAAAATGTGAGATATTTCGTATTTTTTTTACAATAAAATAAAAAGAAAAATTGTGATTTTGAAAAAGTTTTTTTTATACCAAGGTAGCAACTAAATATTTTGATTGCTTAAAAATTTGTTTAGAAATTAAGATCTAAATTATATAAAATACTAGTTGGCCCGGCAGACGTTGTTCTGTCCAAACTTTTTGAATAGTCTCAAAGTGTATAAACATCGTAAGATTCTCTAGTTAGCTTATCAATACAATCATAAGATTTTTGGATTAGTTGAAGTATTCTTAAGTGAGCTCGCATCTCTAATAAATTCATGCCCCACAGAAACTACATTTCAACCCCTTTGCGATTATGCTTTTGTCTGCACTTAATGTCCTATACCCGGTGTTGAACAATTTTCTAATATGCTTTACTCACGATATTCGCAAAAATTCGTATATCTCACGAACCAATGCACATAATCACATCGCAATAGGCTTTAAACCTCCATATTGACAACCTCTAAAACACACATAAATCAGATTTGAAATTCATCGACGTGTTCATGAGAACACCCGTAACACGTAAAACATCAGCTTCTTTTATATACAATTCTCGGTCACAATGTTAGTTACCATACTTCTCCAAAACGGCTGGACCGATTCTCATGAAATTTTGTTTGTCTCAACAAAATAAAATTTATAACGTTTATAATTTTTATGTGTTTCATTTCTAAAAAAAATATTTAACTAAAAAATATAAGTTAATCTGACAATGTACACAATGCCAAAATAAATTTAAAAAAAAATTTTAGGGTTGGTAACGCTTATAACTTAGCGGTATGAAAAATAGCTGTATACTTATTCTCAGACCTAGCCAATAGGCACACAAAATTTCATGAGAATCGGTCCAGCCGTTTCGGAGGAGTATGGGCACTAACATTCTGACACGGAATTTTATATTAAATATTATTAAAATATAATAAAAATAATTAAAATTTAATATATTAACTTTCATATCTGCAGCTCATTAAGTCAATCCAATTGAAATATACAACAGTTTATCAACTAACATTACAAAACAGTGCAATTGGCGTGACGTTACATTTGTACGACCAAACATGATGCAAGATAAAATAAAAATTTTGGAATACTTTTATAACAGCAATGCACTAGCATGCTGTAGGGCTAAAAAATGTAAAACAATTGATCTCGTATTATATTTTAGTTCAAAAGGTATAAGCAAAGCTGGCGTTACGTTACGCAGTTTGGCGCCCCTTGGTCTTAAGCGGTAACAGTTGTTGCAGTAAGTTGTTTTTATCGATTTTTGTTATAGCGTTATAAAATTTACTACAACTATAATGGGCGGTGTAAAAAAAAAAGAAGAGTATACAAATAGCTGCTACAGCAAAGATTAACGCACCCGCAACAAACCCAACAAGTTTATTATTATGGCTGCCACCAATTAAAATGCGCGACATCGCATATGTATATATATATATATATATATATTTCTATACATTTATATACAATAGTATATAGTATATGTGCATATACATATTTATATTTATGTGGGTGTATTTGTGTGCGTGTGTGAGCTAGCTAGCATTTATTATAAAATTTTTCGTAGGAATTGAGTGAAAAATAGTGGTTACAACAAAACTTGGCAGCGCAACTACAACAACAAAATATGTAATACAGTCAAGACAATGATTGACTTTGGAATACCCTTTCCTCGAAAAAAGGGTACCTCACAGAGAGGTGGGGCACTGCGACCAAAAGGTCTTTTGTACCATACCCTTAGATTAAAACCAAAGACTTTCCGCTTTCCTCACGAATAGCATCTCCCCTGAAATGGAAGGGACTAATCCGTTTCTCTCCCATGTGTCAGGATCTGTCCCATACCAGCGCTGGGCAGTCACAGAGACTATGTCTGGTGGTTTCATCGTCTTCTAGACAGAGCCAGCACTCTGAAGAGTCCGATAGGCCAATTTTCTGTAGATGATATCTAACAGTGTTGTGGCCAAATAGGTAAGCTATCAGGAGTTTTAGGTCCGCTCTGCCAAGACCTTTTGTCTTGATCACATTCAGAGGTTTGACAAGCACTTTTGCTTGACGAAGCCCCGGATGAGAGAACCAGTATCTTCTATGTTCTCCTGATTGTGGACCCCTCAATACCACAAAACGGCGCTGGAGATGTGGTAAAAGTGGAGGCACCCTGTCGTGCTAGATCGTCAGCGATCGTGTTACCATCCACTCCCGAGTGTTCAGGCACCCAACATAGCACGACTTTGTTTCGGGCGGACAGGGTTTGGAGGTAGTAGTCATGGCATTCTTTAACCATCCTGTAGGAGATGCTCCAGGATGTCAATGCCCTAATAGGCTATCTGAAAAAATGCATATGTTTGCGCCCCTAGTTCTCTTGAGAAGGATACTAAGGACGCAGATCTCTTTGGCATGAATCGCCGCTTGAAAAAGAGAGATTAGAGATTATTAGAGATTCTGGTGTTGGGTCCAACGATTTCAACACCTACAACCAGCTCAGTTTTGGACCCATCCGTGAACCATTGTTGCCATCGGGGGTTACCACAGGGGCTGCCATCAGCCTAAGTCTCCCGACTTGGAAGAAGAGAATTAAATTTCTTGTTTTGGAAAAAATCCGTGATCGTAAGATTTGATCTACAGCAGATCGATACGTCAGGATACGTTTTTGTCATTTGATTCTTATAAGAACCATTGAGTATATAGATTGTTGTAGGTTTTTGACATCTGTTTAATATACAAGCTAAGGTGGGGCAAATGCGACCTAATTGGTTAAAGTTATTATTTTTAAATTTTTATTATTTTAATTAATGTCATTTAATTAAGGAAATTGCAGCTTAAAAGCATAACGTCACGACGTATACTAAAGCTTCAAAAAAATTTGGATTTTTTTTTTATTAAATAGTAAAAGAAAGTTATTCTTATATAAAAAATTCGTTAAAGAAAATTTTAATAACGTCACGCCAATTACTAAGACTTTTCAAAACTAAGTTAGAGTTTTAGCTTTGTTTAAAATTTGAAGAAATTTTTAATTCTGTAAACCTTTAAACTTTTACTTCTTGTAACGTAACGCCAAGCGTAGTTTGGTTTATATGTGTTAATCGATTGTACTTTGATGATTGTCTTTTTTTTTTTTTGTTAACAAAATACAGCCAATTCTGTTTTTAAGCGATTTTGAAATAACACGGTCCAAAAACTTGTTGCACAGTTTTATTCGATACTTTTTTTTATTAACAAAATCTTTTCAAAATTTAGTTAGGGTAACCCCGCTTGCTTATTTATTTTCATAGCAGCTTTTAGGATTTACTGCTTGTCTGTTTTTGTAGCGTTTTCACTGGAACGTATCTAACGTATCGTAATAGAATTAGTTAGCGAAACCGGTACATTTTCTGAAATAATTTTTTTTTTTCATCGATACCATATCAATATTAGCTATGCCTTAAAACATAGTTAGATTTCAGTTACATTAGTGTATAAATTCATGAGGTAACACTGTACGCACGTAAATTCGTTTTATACGGAAGCGTTTCAGGCTGCTGCGTACAGGCCATAAAAATACGAAAATTTTTGCAAATAAATTTAAAATTATGACGCAAATGGATTAATCAGCCGTCGCCGTCAAATTGCGTCAAATGTCTTTGAAAGACCCTTTTGCGGGGTTTTGGAATATATTTGCTGCGTGCTGCTGCATATTTTTGTACGAACTTAATGTGCCCTTTTATTGCCCAAACTAGGGGGTGCCAGCTAACAAAGCAGCATAAACCGAACCGTCTGCGGTCTGCGAGGGCGTCACTTTTAAGAAGAAGAAGAGGAACGGGGTATTCACAAAGTTGTGTGCACGCATAAAACTAGCGGTAATATTGAGGTCCCTGTTTGGGGAGTGTGCATGTTACAATGTTGTTAATATTACGCTTAGTAGTTGTAACACTCCCAGACATAAAAACCCGCTCGCTGCCGCCCTCTAGCGTAGAAAATATGCATTGACAATGTTTTTCAAATTGACGACACATTACAAGCGTCTGCGGGGGCAGGGCAAGCTGCAGTTTGAGTGAATAAACCGAACCCGAACCCGAACCCGCTCTCACTCTGTCTCTGAGACCCTCTCCGGTATACCAACACTTGACAACCAACATGCTGCAAGTGTTGTAAAATTATTGGCATGTGAACGATGCTGCAACGTTTATTAAATTTTTCAAGTGCCACAACAAGTGGTGGGTGGCCAGAGGAGGCGGTGGGTATCAAATCATGTTGCTAAACCACGTAAAAAAAGGGGGGGGACTAGACTTTACCTAGTATATGGTATCGCCATGTTGAAAATTGCTTTTTTTACTTGACATTTTTGTGTGTGTGTGTGTGCAACATTTTATGTAGTATTAATTTTACAACTTGCATTTCGTAGCTGCATCAAGTTTATATACTGCAATATATAAAAGTATATAACTATGCATATAGAATGTCTAACATGCTAGTTGGATTGTCACATTATTACAAAAAAAAAAAAGATGGCACACGTAAAAGTTGGGCACGGACGACTTTGGGACACCCTGTACCACTAGCTTGCAAGAAAATCCGGTATATTGCTTAAATTAATTGCCAAATTACGTTACGAAACCTACATAAACATACTATATATATAGTCAACCGATTTTGATAAAATTTTGTACACTGCTTGAAACCTATAAAAAACTTCCGAGTGCCAAATTTGACTACGATATCTATATAAACAAACGAATTATAACCAATTTTTTACAAAAGTCGCTTTTTTGGCCGATCCTTCCTATGGAAACTATATGATATAGTCAACCGATTGACAAAATTTAATACACTGCTTGAAAACTCTAAAAAACTTCCGAGCGCTGAATTTGTTTACGATATCTTTACAAACAAACGAATTATCCATCTAAAACTTGTAACCCCGATATCAAAAAAGTAAAATATACTTGTCTCGTATCTCCTAATAATAAGGCATCTATTGTGAAAGTTTGGTTACTCTAGCTCTTACCATCTCTGAATGGGCAAAACGACTTCTCTAGTCACCTTGATCATTTGTTTATTTTTTTTCCCGAAAGGGTTTCTTACAAAGAGGTGGGGCACTGCGACCAAAAGGTCTTTTGTACCGTACCCATAAACTAAAGCAAAAGACTTTCCTCTTTCCTCACGAATTGGCTGGTATTGACCTAACATGGAAGGGACTAATCCGTTCCTTTCCCATGTGACAGACTCTGTCCTATATCAGCGCTGGGCAGTCACAGAGACTATGTCTGGTGATTACATCGTCTTCTAGAAAGAGCCAGCACTCTGAAGAGTCCGATAGGCCCATTTTCTGTAGATGGTATCGAACAGTATGGTAGCCAGATAGGTAAGCTACTAGAAGTTTTAGGTCCGCTCTGCCAAGACCTTTTGTCTTGATCGCATCTAGAGGTTTGACAAGCATTTTGCCTGACAAAGCCCCGATAAGGAGAACTAGTATCTCCTATGTTCTGCTGCAGCCCATATGGACCAACCAATACCATAATGTAGTCAGGGTGTAGGCACCCTGTGGTGCTAGATCATCAGCGATCGTGTTACCATCCACTCCCGTGTGTACAGGCACCCAACATAGCACGACTTTTTTCCGGGCGGACAGGGTTTGGAGGTAGTTATGGCATTCTTTAGCCATCCTGGAGGAGATGCTCCAGTATGTCAATGCCCTCATAGCAGCTTGGCTATCTGATAAAATGCATATGTTTGCGTCCCTAGTTCCCTTGAGAAGGCTACCAAGGGCGCAGATCTCTATGATACGTATTTCCGCTTAAAAGACGCTGGGCCAGATGCTCATTGCGGTAGAGATTCTGGTGTTTGGTCCAACGATTTCAACACCTACACCCTGCACAGTTTTGAGAACCCAATCGTGAAGCATTGTTGCCAACGTAGGTTTCCATAGGAGTTGCCATCAGCCCAAGTCTCCTGACTTGGGAGAAGAGATCCAAAATTTCTTGTTATGAAATAATTCCGTAATCATAGGATCTGATCTAGAGCAGATCGATACGTCAGGAAGGGAATATATAAGTGCGACATGATCAGTGTCACTTACTAAGAGTCCAGATGTGATACAGATACGTTGTAGTAATCATACTTTAGGTAACTTTGGGGTGTCTCCGACGTTTTGTTTGAATGCTAAAATATAATTAAATTAGGAAAATATACCGAACATTTTGCATGCAAAAACGAATTCGAATAAATTTTTGCGAAAAGACGTTCTAGGAAGAAAATTTGGGCGACTCGAAATTCATTTAGACGCTCAGTTTCTTGGGCAAAACTGCTTGAAATGAGCTCAAGTATGAAAATCGCTGAGAGCTTATCCACCCTAATATACATAGGTATATATTCTTCAAGCATAAAATTTTTATTTCGCAAATTTGTAAATATCTTTGCTACCGAGGGTTTTTGTTAAATTTTCCCCGAGTTAGATATTTACCAACATTGATTTTTATTATTAGTATAACTATGTTCGAGGTATAATGAGAAAAGTCTAATTAGCCTGATACTCTTTATTTGAACATATATTTGAAAATTGTCTTTGATGCATTTTTGAATAATCTGAATAGTCTGGTTTTATTTTTTAATTTGTAGAGTCTATCTAGTGGAGCTAGCTTATACAGGGTGTCTATTTGTGTCAAGTTTTAACTATTATAGTATGAGATAGTGCTGTAGAAATATCGATGTTGGCGCACATTGATGATTTCGATATTTTTTAATTTCGATACGTCGCTGTTTCGATACATCGAAGTCCATGTGGCGTCTATGCATCCGATTCTAAAGTTCTTCATTTATTTTATTTACGAGCATAGCAGCTTGAGTCGTTCTTGTAGCTGGAATTATTTGAGCTATAGCATCTAGATAAATACTATATCGCAAGATCTGACATCGTTCAGTAATTGAAACATTTGCTCATTATGCTGCTATCTTCATAACATTTATTTTAAACAATTAATTTAATTATCGGAACATTTGGTAAATATTAACCCTGTCTGTTATTCCAAATTGCCAAGAAATGTATCCCGAGCATTTTGGATAACCAGGACAGTAATCTTGCCATCCGGCACCAAGATAACCTCATGTTGTCTGGTGCGTATGCGTAACATTCTCAAAGTCAGAGGTGGCTCCAGTTTGGCCATTGTAAGAGCCGTCTTCTCGCGAAGATTATCAAATAGACAAGCATGTTCTAAGGCATGGTCGCGATTTAGTGAAGTTTTTAAGGGTACGCCAGATTTGTTCAAGATCAGCACATCCTCAACTCCGGGTTGTCTTAGTGCCAGACGGTATACCTCATCGATGTAATTTTGGGTGCGTTTTTCCTCGGCCTTGGGTAACATAAACAAATAGAATAAAGCTTGAATATCTTTAAAATAATAGATGCTTCTTAATTACCTGTTCTTTTTTGGTATCCATGGTGTTTTTATTTGTTTGTGTGTCGGATTTATAAATGTTGTTGTTTAATGTTTGGAAGTTTTATAATGTTTAAAATTGTGTAAGAATTTGTGTAAGGTACTCTAAAATCAAGGCTAACTAGTGTTTTTTTTGACCGAACGTTCCCATAATATAAGGTTGTCAAAAAAGTCTTGCGGTATTTTTATTGAATTTTCAATTGTTCATAAAATTGGTTATAATAATGCGATTTAAGTCAAATATGCGCCGTTTTGTTCGATGACGAGTTCCCAACGAGATGTCAACTTCATAATGCCCCTCTTATAGAAGCTCGCTTCCCTATTGTCAAAAAACTCGGAGAGCCAATTTTCACAGGACTCTCTTGTGGACAACTTCCGATTACCAAGCGCGTTCGTCATGGACAGAAATAGGTGGTAATCACTTGGTGCGAGATCCGGACTATACGGTGGATGCAAAAGAACCTCCCATCCGAGCTCCCGGAGCTTCTGGCGCGTCACCAAAGATGTGTGTGGCCTGGCGTTGTCCTGATGGAAGACAATTCGGCCTCTGTTGATCAAAGATGGCCTCTTCTGCATGAGTGCTGCATTCAAGCGGTCCAGTTGTTGGCAGTACAGGTCCGAATTGAGCGTTTGGCCATAGGGGAGCAGCTCATAGTGGATGATTCCCTGCCAATCCCACCAAACACACAGAAGAACCTTCCTGGCCGTCAATCCAGGCTTGGCCACCGTCTGGGCAGCTTCCCCGCTTTTCGACCACGACCGTTTACGCTTCACGTTGTCGTAAGTGACCCACTTTTCATCGCCAGTCACCATCCGTTTCAAAAACGGGTCGATTTTGTTGCGATTCAGAAGCGATTCGCATGCATCCATACGGTCAAAAATGTTTTTTTTCGTCAAGTCGTGTGGCACCCATACATCGAGCTTCTTTTTCAATCCAAGCTTCATCAAATGGTTTATAACGGTTTGATGACTCATGCCCAGCTCTTGGCCGATGCTACGGCTGCTACTATGCCGGTCTCTTTCGATCAATTCAGCGATTTTATCGCAATTTTCGACAACAGGCCTTTCGGACCGTGGCGCATCTTCGATCACCTCTGCACCAGAACGAAAACGTTGAAACCATCGTTGTGCGGTGGAAATGGAAACTGTATCGGGTCCATAAACTGCACAAATTTTATTGGCAGCATGAGATGCATTTTTGCCTTTATCGTAGTAGTACTGTAAAATATGCCGTATTTTCTCTTTATTTTGCTCCATGTTTGCGACGCTATAACTCACGAACGACTAAAAGCAAACAACAATTAATCAAACACGTGTTAGCACGTGAAAAGAGCTTTCCAAAAAGCTCTAGCGTGATGACCGATGCGACGAATACAACTAGAACTACGCGCTTGCAAAGACAAGCTTGCGGAAATACCGCAAGACTTTTTTGACAACCTTATATTTATGTGATATAGTCAACCGACTTTGAACAAATTTGAAACCTTTAAAAAATTGTTGAGTGCCAAATTTGGTTACGATATCTTTATAAGCCAACGAATTAGCCATTTAAAACTTTTGTTTTTTTTTCGAGGTCATCTGAAACACCCCTATGGGAGCTATATAATGCAAACCCGACATCAAAAAAGTTAAATATGGAAAAATAGGAAATCTAATATGAAAGTTTGGTTGCTGTAGCTGTCTGAGATCTAGACGTACATATGGACGGACAAAGGGTATATCGACTTCTCTAGTCATCATACTTAGTTAACTTTGGGGGTTGCAAATACTTAGTTCGGCTGCAGTGCATGCAAAAGTCGTGAGCGGACATGCCATCGAATTGCATTTCGCAGATTCCGCTTCATTCGTGTCACGATTCCTTCTCTAGCATCAAAAAGGATGACGACAAAGTTGCACCAAAGCTAAGTAATGCATGTTAAGGCTAAAAACAGAAGTGAATATGAACTAGATCTCAGGGATGACAAGAACTCGAGACTCCCAACAACTTCCAGACTATTTATTTTTGCAGATATTCTAAGCAAATTAGTTAAACAAAAGTTTTCTGCATTTGAAGCGGCTAACTACGAGGTGTGTTCTAAAAGTATCGCGAATTTTGAATTTTCGCGGGTTACGTATATTCGAATTTCAGTTTTTTTGCGGCGTTATGTTGGTACTCATGTCTTTCACTTATGCCGACAAGCTCGGCCATTTTGAATGTTCACTTAATTGTTGACAGCTGCTTTGCTTGCACGTGTTTTGGCTCGTCTTCGATTTTTACCTATTCAAAAAAATGGATCAAAGAAGCTGTATCAAATTTTGTGTGAAAAACGAAATTAATTGCGCGGATGCATTCCGAATGTTGACTGTGGCATACGGAGAAGCTACTTTGGACCGAAGCAACGTTTATCGGTGGTACAAAATGTTCTCAGAAGGCCGAGAAGATGTGAACGACGAAGAGCGTGCCGGACGCCCGAGCACTTCAATAACAGACGAAAAAATTGATGAAGTGAAGAAAATGGTATTGGCCAGTCGTCGAATCACCTTTAGAGAAGTGGCTGAGGACCTAGACATATCGATTGGCTCGTGCTATTCGATTTTTATCAATGATTTGAGCATGAGACGGATTCGACCATAAACAGCATCGGATGAACATTGCTAATGAGATGTTGGACTCTGTCCGCGACGACCCAAATTTGCTCGAGAGGGTCATAGCTGATGACGAATCGTGGGTTTATGGCTATGTCGTGGAAACCAAAGCTCAATCATCTGGATCTCAATGGAAGCTGCCGCACGAACCAAGCCCGAAAAAAGCGCACCAAGTTCGGTCGAATGTGAGAGTTTTGCTTACAGTTTTCTTCGATTGCAGGGGCGTGGTGCATCATGAGTTCTTGCCACAGGATAGAACGGTCAATACGGAATATTATCGCCCCTGCTCACACAACGTTGGTTGTACGCAACTTTTTGGCCAAAAACAACACGATAATGATGCCGCAGCCACCGTATTCCCCAGATCTGTCCCCTGTGACTTTTTCTTGTCCCCTAAACTGAAGAAGCCCGATTGACGATATAAAGACGGCATCGAAGAAGGAGCTGAACAAGATAAAAATAAAAGATTGCTTCGAAAATTGGAAAAACCGTTGGCACAAGTGTATAATATCTCATGGGGATTTCTGTGAAGGGTACAAAAGGGTACAATTCATGAATAAATAAATAATTTTTGAAAAAACACATAATTCGCGATACTTTTTGGACACACCTCGTATATCTTATATGAAAGTATTCCAAATATGTAATACGTATAAACTAGGAATAGGGTCAACTGGCAACATTTAATATCCAGCTCGAATTTACACCTGGCAGTTGCTCCAATTGTTGGGCGTACGTGTCAATAGCCAAAATCTACAAAATAAAGAATCGAAAAAGAAACCAAAGCCAAAGAGAAATGAGCAAAAATCCAAAAGATGAGCAAACAAAATCAATGCGAATGACCCGCCGACCAACTGTCTGACCAACTCCAAATCCGACTCCGACTCCAATTCCAGCACACAGCCATTGTTCAAACACATACAACAGGTGTACTGGGGCGTCAATTGCCATTACGTGAATGGATTTCAAAATGAGCTAGAAATATTTGCTGGGTTTGTCTCTCTCGCCCTCTGTCTTTGTTGTTTTTTGACTTAAAGTACAACTCTTGATAAGCAGTTCAAAGCAGTGCCATGTGGTGCGAAAAGTCAAAGGTTAGTAATTGACTATACTATCAAAAAAACACTTGGATAGTTACCATACAATAGAGTCAGCCAGTATGGAAGCTCAAGAGCCAGCAGCTCTTGTAGCTCTTTCATCTTTTGTGGTTTTGAGCTGGTTCTTTGCTGCAGAGCAAACAAATCTAACAACTATTTTGCCCACACAACGCTCACCTCTAAACTTTACTTGCTGACGCTTTGGAAAATCTGTCTAGTTGAACAACAACAACAACAATTACTTAAAAAAAATACTAAAATTTGAAGTGAATCATTTTGGCACCGTATTTATTGAGTTATCTATCTAGTGGGCTTATGCAGCTCCAACAAATTCCCAATTTCACTTTTGACATCATTTTTCCCTGAAGGGCGGAAGTATCGGAGATGCTTTTAATGTTTAAATAAAAATTGTCGTGAATTATAAAAAATCTACTTCGCATTCTTAGTATAAACTTGGTATAAATAGATTAAGAGTTCACATAATTTCGCGTAAAATTGAATGAAAATCTCGAATAGTGTTTACTTGAACTGGTTCCATATTCTTAACGTTAAAAAAATAAATACCAAAAAGCTTCATTGGATTTGAATGTTACGCCGCTAACTATACTATAAGTAGACTACTGCGGTTCAAATGAACCAGCTTAGAAAAAATAAGTATTCTTTTTGCTTCTGTATAGCAACTTTTAATTATTTTTCTGTTAATTTCAAATTTCTAAATGTAATTAAAAAAAAATTAGTTTATTCGACAGTGCTACGAAAATGCAGTTTTTATTGTTCAGTTCATTTGAACTAGTTGAGAATACAAGCTTCCCTTTGAATTGGTGTTGTTATATTTTTGTTTGTTTTGAAGGCTGTTAACAAAATTTTAAACAGATTTATCTTAACTGGTTCCGTTTTCTTAAGTTCAGTACTAATAAATTCCTAAAATGTTCAGTATCGTTTTAATTATGAAAATATTTTATTCATTAAAATAGTCATAGTCCTAATATATTCCATGAAGTTGAAATTAGTAAAATGAACTGGTTCATTATTATTATTAGCACATTATATTTAATTTATTTGACCAGCTCGCTACAAAAATTACTTTTTATGAGTTGTTTTTTTTTTTAACAACTTCGAATTAAATGAACTAGTTTGGAAAACCGGCGTTAAATGCTACAAATGTTGTAGTATTTTTTTTTCTGTATGCGGTTATAAAAAAAAAAATGATAAAACTAAATTTCCAATAGAAGAAAATGTTCAATGTCGTTTTAAATGCGAAAAACTAAAATAATATGAAGCTTAGCTGAAAAGTAACTAGTTGCGAATCAAATGAGCTAGATCACAAAAACAGTGTTCATGGCATAAGTGTTTTTGCATTGTTTCGTTCATTTAAACTGCTGTAGCATGCTCAATTTTGAAAAAGGTTCATTTGAACTGGTTTCAAATTCTATAAGTTGTGACTAATCCATTCAAAAAAATCGATAACTTGATATTTTAAAAATTACACATTTTAAAAACATCGATTTTAATTTGAAATTCAAATGCTACGCAAATTTATTTTATGAATCCTTTTTGTTATGAATACGAGTTGGTTTGAAATGAAGCGATTTTTCTGAAAGTTCTGAAAGCAAAGTAACTAGTTTACAAAAAAAAAGTTTTTCATGGAATAAGAATTTTTGCATTTTTTTTTTTGTTAACTGCTGTAGCATACTTAAGTTCACTGGAACTGGTTCCGTATTCTTAACGAACTCACATAAATACATGTGAAAAAAATTATGATTTTGTTTAATATCGTTTTAAATAATAATAATAAATAAATATTTGTCAGATTAATACAGTGTAGCTTAAGGTCGGAACTACTTAATGTTCATAGCTCACTTGCCTTCTATGCTGTGAATCTTTTGTGGTCACTCTGCAGCCTTTTGTGTTAAAAGAAGGCTCTATAGAAGGCTGGCCAAGAAAAAAAGAAGGAAATCCTCTCTTAGAGTGAATTCATGAATTATATTCAAATTTTGTGCTGATTACAAAGACGAAACGACAGACATTGGGAAAACTGACAGAAGAAGCAAAAGATTGACTAAGGCAACTGATGCAGTCCTTTGTGAGTGAGTGAGTCGGTGAGTGAGTGAGTGAGTGGGTGGGTGAGTGTACTTCATTCAGTAAATTTTGATTTAATTCAAGTTGATGGAAATTGAAATTCCGTTTTTGATTTGACAAATGTGCAATCGAGTGCTGCTGCATGCAACTTCATGATGTATCTCGAGTAGTTAAGAAATTCTGGTCCTGTTCGTCCTGCGTCTGTCAGTCTCTGCGGCACTAATGAAATTATTATTAATTGGATTTTGATGAAGAGTTTGGCTTTGAGTGTTTGTTTGGCTTGGTATAAGCAGAAAACGCAATGCAACTTAAAGTTATTAACTAAAGTTATTACACAGTGAGAAATTTGTGCAAAACTGGTGGAAAAATTTTAAGAGTGCGAATAGTAAGCCAGTTCTATTTGTAACGCCAAGCCAAGCATTTTATTTGTTACGATATTTGCGTGTATACAAAACAAAAATTTACAAAATTCATATATTTTTCCATGGGTTATGTTCGTCTGTTCGCTCATAACTTCTAAGCCGCTCATCATAATTTGGCAAATAAAATTGTGTTGGAAGCGTCTTGGTGATCCGCTGGTTATAGGCTGCATTATATACAATGCAGTGCAATCTAGAACACATACATGCATAATATATATATCGGGTTTTTCAATAGGGACGCTACAAAAGTAAACCGCTAGGGACAGCAAACGACGCCATATTTTTTCCCGCTCTCTTGACATTTCTCTTCAGTAAGGTTTGCCATTTCATCATGGAAAGATTTATGATCCAAAAACGAGTTGAAATTATTAAAATTTACTACCGAAATTCGGAGTCAGTGGCCTCAATTTAAAGAGCGCTACGTTCAATTTATGGTCGTCATAATTGTCCAGCCAGATCAACAATTGTGAAATTTGAATCCACAGGCACAGTACAAAATGTTCCCGTGCCAGTGAGACAAAAAAGTGCCCGTAGTGTCCGCGAAGAAGACCCAAATCAGTCGCTCACACGTCGTTCTCAAGCGTTGGGCATCTCTGTGACGTCATTGTGGCGAATTTTGCAAAAAGATCTAGGCCTACATCCTTACAAGATCAAATTGACGCAAGAACTGAAGCCGTTTGACCACCAGAAGCGTCTTCTGTATGTTCGTGAATTTGGCTAAGCAACAACTTGAAAATGATACGGATTTTCATCGAAAAATCATCTTCAGCGATGAGGCTCATTTCTGGCTATATGCGTTATTGTTCAGACTCCATGAGTCACCATTGGGCCGTACTTCTTCCGTGATGATCAAGACCGGCACGTTACTGTGTATGGGAATCGCTACCGCTCAATGATAGCCGAATATTTTTGGCCCGAATCGGATGATATGGACTTGGACAATATGTGGTTTCAACAGGACGGCGCCACAAGCCACACAGCGAATGTCACAATCGATTTATTGAAAGCCAAGTTCGGTGAAAGTGTTATCTCACGAAATGGCCCAGTCAATTGGCCGCCGTCAGACTATTTCCTGTGGGGCCCCGTCAAGTCTATGGTCTATGCCAACAAGCCAGCGACGATTGATGAACTTCGTACGAATATCGAACATGAAATTACAGCAGTATCGGCCGATTTATGCTTGAAAACCGTCGAAAATTGGGTTTAACGTTTGGACCTCTGCAAGCGTGCCGGTAGTGGCCATGCAAAAGATAAACATTGAGAAGGATATACAGGGCGTCAAGTTATTAGATGGAATGCACCTATGATGGTCGATTGTGATAGTGACGGTTCCCTAAGGCAATACTACTTCTCACTACTATCTCAACGCCAACTGGGCGTGGCGTTCTTTGATGATGAGTCTACCATCCAAACTCCCAGGGAAAAGAGCTAATCTTACGGGTGTTGGCCTTGCTGATCGTATTGAGCTTTATCGAGCTTTTTATACCATCACTTCCTTTTGTTCTTCCTTGCAAAGATGCGTGGATGCTTGCCGGGGAAATACCGGGGTTGAAGGGGGTTTTGCCAAATTTACTTGTCCTTGGCCTTTACTCCGACAGCTTAAGGCTTGAACAAAAACAAAAAGTTGTTTCTAAACTAGACAAAAAAAAACTAATTTATGCCTCGAGTGCTTACAATTCACAACGAGTTTAAGAATACACAGTATTTGGCTATTGTTCCTTTTGGTAGCTTATAATTCACAACGAGTTTAAACGTGGTTAGTATGAAGTTGCCAGTTTGGTGTTGGCAAATTTGTAACTTATTTTTTTTTAACTTCAGTTGTTTGTTTTTATCTTAGCTCCGATGCAGCTTTGTTTTTTTTTTTTGTTCAGCTAAACTCTTGGTATTTACATCTTGTAGGAAAGCAGTTGAATGCGATTTAACTTTCATAATAATTTTGTATTCTTCCCGATTTGTTAGATATAAGAACGATCCTATCCGCTTTTGCATCTGCATTAATTAGAAGCAAATATGATGAATTTATTTTTAGTTCTTTTTAGTTATGATGAATGTTGGGGGGAATGGAAAAAAAAACTTCCAAGTTTACTGAAATTTTGTTTACACCAAAGTTGTCGCCTGGGGGCGGTAAATTATGTCGGAATCTTTAAAAACGTACTTGACTTTAACATTAGAAGTAAAAAATACCTAAATCGAGAGAAAAAATCGATATGTTCTTCTTCTGGGAAAAAAAGTCCTGGACAAAATGCAGATTTTTTCCATGGGTTATGTTCGTCTGTTCGCTCATAACTTCTTAAACGCTCATCATAATTTGGCAAATAAAATTGTGTTGGAAGCGTCTTGCTGATCCGCCGGTTATAGGCTGCATTATATTCAATATAGTGCCATCTAGAACACAAACATACATAATATATATATATATTAGCTTATAAAAGCAAAACTTACTTACATACTCAACATTATTGGTTAGAAATTTTTGGTTTTCAAAAATTAAGCAGCTTCTTATACCCTTTTGCCACTGTCTTAGATGACAACTTGGGCGACATTTTAGCTAAGGTTTAATGAACTCATTAAGTGGCAAATAAGCTGCTTAACTCTGTATACGATATGTATCATGTAGCTGTCATATATGAAACTATATCCATCTTTATTTGTAACTGTGCTTATGCCAAAGTCACATAGATACACACACACACACACACACACACGGGATACATAAGGACAGACATAAATAGCGGCTGACTGCGCTTAGTCTGGCATATGCGCGACTTGTAGCTTAAGCTCAGTTCAGTTCAGTTCAGTTCAGATTCCATCTAAGACTTCATTGTCTTTTGTTTACTCTTTCCTTGCTTTGCTTTGCTTTGCTTAACTTAACTTCCTGCCACACACACACACACACACTCACTCACTCACTCAAACACACACATATTTATACAACTCTCACTCAAATAGTTTAGCTGACTTGTTTAGCTTCAATGAACTGCTGCATGCAGCATGTTGCTTCCATGTGTGGCAGGCACCACCCACCGACAACAACAACCCAATGACCATAATAATATTGCAGCTAAGCTGTAACAACAAAGCTTTTACAAATATTAGACTATATACTTATTTATGTATCAAAGTAAATAGCTGAATGGCATGTTGTAAATTTCTGGAATCAGCTGTTTAAAATATTATTAAAATAATATATATATATTATAAAAATGGCAATCAAAGTTAAGTCTTTGAAATATGCAAGCAAGAAAATAGCCCTAAGTTCGTGGAACTCAAGAAAAATTTCGGCACAACTTTCTTCTTCAATACCAATTTGCTGTTAGGCGTCGGGGAGCCTTGGGATATCCATCTTCTCCAATTAGGTCGGTCCTGGCTCACTCTTCGCATCTCTGCCAGGGTTCTGCCCCTCATCCTTCGCACATCCTGTATACGATTTTCCCAAGTTTTTCGGGGTCTTCCTCTCGTTGCATTGCCTTCCGTTCTCATTTTCAGTACCTGTTTGGCTTTTCTTGACTCGTCCATCCATTTTAGCTGTCTCTCCTCGATTTCTTGTATAATCGACTTATTCTGCCCTACTTCTAAACATATTATTTCATTTCTGACCATATCTCTCCTGGTTTTTCCTGGCAACCCTTCGTACGTGCTTCATTTCTCTTGCCTGAGTTTTGTTTTTGTGCTTATCTCTCGTTTATAGACGCTGAGACCGCTTTCTTGGTCCGGCTTAGCACTTCTTGGTCTAGTTTTCCTGTACAGCTAACAAAGGTTCCGAGGTATTCATAGGAACTCTCTCTAATTCTCTGCCATTGCATGTTATATGCAGATTCTCTGTCGACCTTATCCTCTTTAGAGACCCACATTACTTTGGTCTAGGTTATATTGACCTCCATCTCCTTTGTTTTAAGGTTGTTGGACCACTTCTCTAATGCATTTCGTAGCCTTTCCAGATTGTTTGCTATGATAACAATATCGTCCGCACATAATAGGAATTGCAAGTAAATGGGCTAAAGTCTCCAGTTTCCAATCTTTGTTTTTTCTGTTTGCCTCTTACACGATTTAGCTATTGCATCCTTGAATAAGATGAACAGTAGTGGTCTAAGACTGTCTCCTTGCTTTAATCCTTTGCATATTTCAAATACTTCTGACTTCTCCCCCTCTAGTCTTACTTTCCCCGTCGGCTTGTCATAGACATAGCCTTTAACTTTCGCAATTTAAAATTCTTCTTCTTACCAGTTCATTTTAAGACCCAGCATTTTGAAGTAACCGCGTGATTTGCCTCACGAAGCCATCTCTAGTTTAGGGCTTTGATTTTATTTTTATCTAAATAATTGATTAGAAATTTCTTCAAGTCAAGTTTTCCAACTAAAAATTTTGCCCAACTTTCGCAATGTAAAATTTTTCTTACCAGTTTGTTCCAAACCACAGCATTTTGTAGGAACTGCGTAATTTTGACTCACGTTTCCATCTCTAGTTAGGAGTTTTTTTAAGTTCATTTTTCTAATTATACGATACTAGTGAGCCCGGCAGACGTTGTCCTGCTCAAACTTTTTGAATACTCTTAAAGTGAATAAACATCGTAAGATTTTCTAGTTAGCTTATCTGGAAAAATATAAGATTTTTAGATTAGTTATTCTGGTCTGTCTTTACCAAATTCTTTTAAGTTCCTGGGCAGCACGATTAGTTTGATAATTAATTTGATTCGTTGCATTTCTTCCAATTCAAATACATCAAGCATTCATCGATTAGGAGACGGCATTCCCAGTTATCCTAATGCTTTATTAGCCATCGCCAAGCATCGAATTACAGCTTCACTGTAAACTTCCGTCATAAACTCCATCACTAGATTTCGCTTGGCTTGACGTACTCGAAACAAATTATCTTCTGATAAATAATCTTAATATTTTATCCACAATTCAGGTGGATGTTGCCAAAGTAATCGCAACTAGAACACGTATTTTAGCAGAATCTGCTAAAGTTTGATTCCAGTGCATATCATTTTCCAACAAACTCAAACCCAAAAACCGATATTCACAAAAATGCGTATATCTCTCGAACTAATACACACAAATACATTGCAATAAGCTTAAAACCTCCGTATTGACAACCTCAAACACACGCAAAAATCAGATTTCAAAATCATCGACGTGTTTATGAGAACACCCGTAACACGTATAACATAAGTTTCTTTTATATATATACGTAGATTTTATGGAACTCAGGAAAATTTCGGTATGCTGTAAAAATTTCACTCGTTTTACGCAATGTAAAATTCCTACCAGTTCATTTTAAATCGTAACATCGGAGAACCGCCCCAATTTACCTATAGTAAAATCAGGGTAAATAAGAAGTCGATATACCCATGTCCGTCTGTCCGTCTGTCTGTCTGTCCGTATGAACGCCTAGATCTCAGAGATGGTAAGAGCTGCAGTAACCAAACTTTCACATAAGATCCCATATTATTACATAGGAGACAAGTTTATTTTATTTTTTTGATATCGGGGATAAATTATAAAGCTCCCATGGGGGTGTTTGAGACGACCTCGACAAAAAAAAAAAAAGCTTTTAGATGGATAATTCGTTTGTTCATAAAGATATCGTAGCCAAAATTGGTATTCAAAAGTTTTATATGGCACTGTACCAAATTTCATCAAAATCGATTGACTATATCATATAGCTCCCATAGGACCGATCGGCCAATATAACTTTTTTAAATCAAATTCGCTATATTTTGTTTTAATGAAGATATCGTAACTAGATTTGGCGTTTGGAAATTTTTTAGAGCACTTAAGCAATGTGCCAAATTTGAACGAAAATTGTTGACTATATCATATAGCTCCCATAGACCGATCTTCCAAAAAATCGATTTTTTAACAGAATTTGTTGTGTTTCCTTTGTTTGTAAAGATATTTTAACTAAATTCGGTTTTCAGATCTTTTCTAAATTATTTAAATACTGTGTCAAATTTTATTGAAATCGGTTGACTATATCATATAGCTCCCATAGGAACGATCAAAAAAAAAATTTTTTTGCTTAAAAATTCTTCTGTTTTTGGTTTTTCATGAAGGAACCGGATTTGATTGCAAGCTAGTGGTACAGGGTATCCCAAAGTAGTCCGCGCCCGACTTTACGTACGCCATTTTTTATTATTGTCAGTTTGGTGGAAGTCCTTATACATATGTAATATTGCTGGCCTAACCGCCGCCTAATTGTATAATGGCATTCATATCTAAATTCCTTCCCCTTCCTGCTCTACCATATTCAAATGCTTCTGCTAAGCGAATTCCCGATTTTGGTCAAATTTAGTTCAGTGATTGGGTACACTAAAAAACTTTTGACTATAAAATTTGGTTCTAATATCTTCACAAACCAACGAATTACCTATCTAAAAATGTTGTTTTTTTTTTCATGGGAGCCATATAATTTAACTCTGATATCCAAAAAATACAAATAAACTTGTCTTCTATGGAATGATAAGGCATCTAATGTGAATGTTTGGTTACTCTAGTTCTTACCATCTCTGAGATGTAGGCGTTCATATGGACATGGCCAAATCGACTTTTCTAGTCACCCTGATCTTACTTTAGTTAACTTTGGGGGGTCTCCGACAACTACTTCAATATGTAACAGACATTTTTGGCTATCACAAACTTAATATACCCTTTGTACCATACGGCATAGGGTATAAAAAGAGCTAAACGTGCAATTGCCCTGGGCACCCTTGCCGTAAACATTTTCAATTTTTATATTACATAATGAAGGTAAATTCCATTCCATTAGAAATGTTTCTTCCTTCAAACCAATGCAGTAAGATTTTTCTTGAATAATAATCACATATATTAGTTACAAAACAATAATGTATCATATAGGTATATATGCACTTATAACAAAGTAGAAATACCTCACTAGGCTGGATCTCTTAACAAATATATAGATATAGTAAAGATTGAAGAGCTACAGATTCAGCCTAGTCACTAATAAAATTTAGAATTAAAAACAAAATCAAATATTCGTGATTTTTTATAAATTTATTATGGATATATTCAAATATTTTAATTTAAACATTTTGTGATAAAAATAAAAGAAATGATATTTTGGTAATCGTGGCTTTTATGGATTTGCTCTTGGCTTAATGACATTATTGGGTATGACGAAAAGGAAACATTCTACCCTTGGAGTGTTTAATGATGCAAGTTTGTTCCAAACATCATGCACTGGATCGTATTCCTCAACAGAATAATCAGAACCCCAGCCGCCAGCTACAATAATACGATTAGCAAACTGAGCACAGCCATGGAAATACCTGTTGACTGTCAGCGAGCAAACCTTTGTCCATTTATTAATATTTGGATCGTAACACTCAACAGAATTTAAATATCCAGCGTTGCCCATGCCGCCTACTGCATAAATAAGCCCATTTGCTTGTGCCACTCCAAAATCTCTACGAGCTTCGTTCATGGGCGATAAGCGACTCCACTGGTTTGTGCATGGATCATACCTTTCCACGTTGCTCAAACACGTATTATAACTTTTTCGTCCACCAATAACATATAAGTCATCATTGAGGACTGCCACACCTACAAAATATCTTGAAGTGGGCATGGGTGTCACATTGTGCCAAGTATTTGTTCCAGGATTCCATCGCTCTACTGTATTTAAAAGTGAACAATTGCGACCGCCTACTGCATAGAGCAATCCCTTTAACACTGTCACGCCCACATATTCCCTGGGTACACTCATTGGTTGGAATTGGGTCCAGGTCATGCTTTTTAAATCCAAGCTAACCATTGTTTTTGACCAACCACCTCTCTCAACTCCACCAACCAATATCAACTTATTCTCAATAACAGCCGCACCAAAATTCTTACGTTGTAATTCTAGTTTCTTTACAAGCGTCCATTGCTTCTGCATAGGACAGTAGCTCTCAAGGACAAGATCATTTTGATATGGATTTGAACCAATTGCCAGTAAACAATCATTACTTGCCGTTGTCTTCCTCCTGCCAATCGATAACAGTCGCTCGGGCATTAATTGACACCTATATGCTTCTATAATTAAATCCTGACAATTATTCGCCCTGCACACGCTCTCCACATGTTCATGAATAAAAGAAGGCTTCAGTAGTGGCAGCCTCACCTTGGCCAATAGTTTTGGGATGTGCTTTTTAAGAGCGGGCTCATCATTACGCACCCAAGCCATTAGACTTTGAAAAACATGTTCCTCAGATGGCACTTGAAGATCATCACTGGAAAGCAGCCTGTCCAACCGATCAGCATCTAGTTGTAGGAACTCCTGACTCTGACTTACTTCCACAAAATGTTTGCTGGTGTAATCCACAGCGAGTTCCATCAAATTCGTGCAGTTGTGTTGCTCTGCAAGGAAACTTATGCCCATGCAGTTCGAGGAGTCCAACTTGCTGGCCATAAAATTGCCACAGACTGTGACTGCAGAGTCCATTTGCCATCTATGGGCGGTGGTAAACAGCATTTCAACATTCTCGCCATGCACTTCAAGGTGTCCCGTGTAGCAGTAGTTGACCAGAATTTGTAAAACATCGTTGTTGACCTCACCAAGATTCACCTCATTGTCGTTGGCATCATTCATTGGATTGGTAAAAATGGCCGAAAAGAACTTGCTATTAGCGGCCAACACCAAACGATGGGCCGGCACACGTTTTCCGTCTATGCCCGAGATGAGAACCACATCGCACAGTTGTTCTTTATCCAGATGCAATTTCATAAGTCTTAGAACCATGTCGGCATGGTTATTATTATTATTACTTTGCGTAGACATCGCGTATTTAATATATTCGTGCACTGACTGAAAAACTCCGACTGATGAAACTTGTGAGTCAACAAATGCTTTTATACATCAAACGGCTGACAGTGTGACCGTATCACAATAAGTATTTAAAAAGATGCATAATTATTCACAGTAAAACCCAAGTTAGTCAGGAAATTCCGAGAATATTATAAAATGCACTTTCCCTAATTACCACCATCTGCTGGGCTAGGTAGTTAAATATTAAGAATCTTTAATCCCAAGTGACCGAGTATTTGATGGACTTTTGCCATCTGCATTCCGGTGCTATGTCTTTTTTCTACCTGTTTAGGCCACATGAACCTTTTCAACTAAACTAGATCAAACACAGGAAGTTGTTTCTATAGAACTCCAATTCCAAGATTTTCACTTCGGCTTCAGAATGTCCATTAAAATTACGCGAGATTTGATTTGATTTCTGAGTTATCTATATCTCTATTATTTAATATGACAAATATTTAAATTATATTTATCTCCAAAGAGTAGCCACCTAGGTCTCAGATTAACTAATTAAATTTTAGATTTAATAATTTTAATATTTAACGTAGTTTTTCGTACCAAATTAGAGACAAAAAATTATAATTTAGATTGATTGCTCACATTTTTTTGATTAATGTGCCATTTAATAAATAAAATAATGTGTGATTAATTTTTTAAAGTTTACGCCACCTACGGCTTTGACTAGAAAAAGCTGTGTTCAAAAACTCTTAACTTAAGTTGGGATTTCGTCTTTTTTCCAAAATACCACGAGTTATACTCAAGACAAGGTTGTGCATTTTTTGTTATATTGTTTATCTGGGCAATGCTTTTGGACTATCCGTCTTTTAAAAAATAAAGATATGATAATTAAAATAGGCATTTTTTATAGATTTAGTGTTACTTTGTTTACAAACATTAATGTGAAAATATTGATGTTTTGCATTTTTTTCTTCTATCTTTAAATTACGTGAGTAAAATGGTTTTATTTTTCCTTTCCTTTGCTTTAGATATAAGATGAGCAGCGCTTACTAAACTTTTTTCGAAAAATATCGTAACCTAGGAGCTTTTAAACAATATTCCGAAACTTGCACCAAACACATATTTTTGACCGATCGATTCTAGGGTTTCTATATGATACAGTCAACCGACTTCTGAATATAAAATTTGGTTCCAATATCGAACAAAACAAACACAACGATTTTTTTGTTCGGACTTGTCCTATGAGAGCTATACGATATAGTCAACCGATTTTGTTCAAATTTGGTACTAGGGAACTAAAAAAATCTTCACCTTCATAAACAAACGAATTATACATCTTCAAGGTCGTCTGAAACATCGCTATATACCTATATAATGTAACCCCGATATCAAAAAAGTTAGCTAAGCTTGTCTGCTTGTCTTCCTTATCTCAACGGACAGACGGATAGCCATGGGTATATCGACTTCTCCAGTCACCTTGATCTTTTTTTTTTTTCCTAAAAAGGGTACCTCACAGAGAGGTGGGGCACTGCGACCAAAGGTCTTTTGTACCGTACCCTTAAATTAAAACAAAAGGCTTTCCGCTTTCCTCATGAATAGCAGTAGGTCTTTTGTTGGTATTGACCTAAGATGGAAGGGTCCCTAATCCGTTCCTTTCCCATGTGGCAGACTCTGTCCTATACCAATGCTGGGCAGTCACCGAGAATATGTCGGGGGGTTTCATCGTCTTCTAGACAGAGCCTGCACTCTGAAGAGTCCGATAGGCCAATCTTCTGTAGATGATGATATCTAACAGTGTGGTGGCCAGATAAGTAAGCTACCAGGAGCTTTAGGTCCGCTAAATTTCAGAGTTAACAATTTTAGTATTTAACGTAGTTTTTTGTACAAAATAGAGAATATGGAATAAAAAAACAACAAAAAAAAACATAACAAATCGTTAGGCTTAAAAAATAATTTGCAAAAGAAATGAGCCGTGGCATAAATAACTCTTTACTCAACTTAATTTAACGATAAATTTAACGATAACTATATTATTATTTAAAATATTTTTATTTGCTACTTTTAACATGTTCCTAAGAGTTTTTATATATATATATCCTATAACTACCTTTTTCGAAAAGTCATCATCATAGGATAGTACCCCTGTACTATATATATATACTCTATACTAAACCTAAAAAATGTTAATTAATGTTGGTTCTAGTTAAATGACGAGCTCTTAAAAAATGTTCCTATTAAGTAGAAAATTATACTGAGCATAAAATTCGGTATATTCAAGAAAGTTTTTACTCAAGTGCTCTTTATCATTTGACGAAGTCTGAAGTTAGGCAAATTTAAGGCCTTATAAAATCTTGTTTTAAGTTGAGCTATATTTTTATATTGTAAAAATTTAAGTAATAAAATGATGCTGAAAAACCCCAAAAACAAAAAAAAAAAAAATAAAAAGAAAGTTAGGCAGATTTCAGATTTTGACATCTTTGTTTTAAATACCCTGCAAAATCTAGTTGAGGTATATTATGTTTGTGCATATAGATGTAACACGGAGAAGATGACGCCGAAGACTGCCAAAGTTATTTCCATTAAGATCAAAATACAAAGTAGTAGGATAATACGTCTGCCAGATTTCAAAGTGTTTATTAAGTTTATTCAAAATATATAAAATATTCGGATAATATAGTTGTATCTTCAACCAATTTTGTTAAAGTTAACCAAGTGGGAAGAGCTTAGACCTCAAAATATAAAGTCTGTTTAGTTTGGACAATAATCGGAATTTTTATACAAAGGTATACATATAAAGTTTGTGCAATCCGAAAATGTATATAACTTATAGAAGGAGTCGTCGGAGACACCTAAAGTTCCTAAAATATGATCAGGGTAACTAGAGAAGTCGATATACCCATGTCCGTCTGTCTCAGAGATGGTAAGAGCTAGAGTAACCAAACTTTCACATTAGATCCCATATTATTCCATAGGAGATAAGTTTATTTTATTTTTTTGATATCGGTGTTATATTATATAGCTTCCATAGGCGAAATCGGTTTTTGGACAAAATTCGGTGTGATTCGTTTATTTATGAAGGTTTCGTAACCAAAATCGGTTGACTATATCATATAACTGCCATAGAAACGATCAGTAAAAAAAAATGTTATGTTCAAAATTCCTCCGTTTTTGGTTGTTCATGAAGGTGTCGTAACGTAAATGTTGTGGTACAAGGGTGGGGTCAAAGAAGTCCATTGCCGAAATTAGAACGCCACCTAACGAAAACCAATTTTCAAAACCGACCAGACTGGTTCTTTTCTGTTGATTAATTTGAGTCAAAGATTTTTGCATAAATTGAAGGTAGTAAATTTTAACCCGAACTGTGTGCCAAGGGTCTCTTGGGATCAATTTCACGTGGAATTATATGCCAGTGAAGTACACAAGTTTGGTCGCCTTGTACTTAAATTTTTGTGACTTACCATATGCCCAGTGACGTCATTGCTGACCAGGTTTTTTGCCTTTTGCTTATGCTAAATGCCTGTCATGTTGGCACAGCGGAAAAGTCAATCACAAGTTGGGAGCGTCCACAAGCAATGCCTTGTCTGGGCCACTGCCACTTATCATTGACAGTTTGTCGTCTCGACGTTTTCCAAAGTCGTACCTGTAACAAAGTTTTACTTTATGCCACTCCATATGGATTCATTGCAGATCCTTTCCCGCTGCCCAGATGTCTGACGAAGTGCCTGTGGGTCGTTTGTCGCAGATTTTCGATACGCTCACCAATGTACACCAACAGCAACAACAGCAGGCAGAGCAGCTGCGTCGTCGCTCGGCCTCCTCATCGCCATCGCCATCGGCCAGCGCCTCGGCCTCTAGCTCGGGGCGTGCCACACCATCAGCCCTGGGCCTGGGTGCTGCCGCCAGTCAAACGCTCTACTATGCGCATACGCACAGCTACTTTCTGCGTCCCCAAGATGGCACCAACTATTTGCACACCTTTCCTGCGGCGGCACAGCAGCTTCAGCCCGCACATTACTTGCAACAGCAGCAGCATCCACATCAGCTGGCGCCACACTGGCCACAGATTTGCAGCAGCGGCTCACAGTCGCTGCAGGGCTCGCCGCTGCTGGCCAAGCGCGCCACCTCCTTTAGCGGACAAATGCCGCTGACGCGTGCTCAGCTGCATGAGGCACGACTGGGCTTGGCATCTGCCTCAACGCCGAATAGTCCGCGTCTCTTGCCGCGTCGTGCGGCACGCCCACCACCCATACCGGCTAAGCCGAACAAGGAGCATCAGCCGCCGCCAGCACCGTCAGGCGTTAATCCGGTGCTGGCAGCTCTGGATGCGCCCGATGCGCCCTGGCCGCACTTCTCAGCATTGACGGAGCATCTGGATGTGCATCAGTTGAACAACTATGGCAAGGCGCTGCCCGAGGTGAGTGCGAACTGTTTAGAAAGCAAATATTTAAGAGTAGAACGAAGCAATACAGTGGATAGTTGATAGTGGGTGGTAGATGGTAGATTCTTGGCCTAGCTGAACCCGAGTCCAAAGCTTCACAATACATCAGGAAATCTGACGGAACACACTTAATTCGATTTGGATATCGATGGTTAAGCTAAAGAATCTGTAAAAAAAGATCGCCAGACTGAGTTGGATCTGCATGGAGACCAACCCATATCAGGGATTAAACTGGAAGATGAAATTTTAGCTCAAACTTTATAGTAGAAACTTTAAACTGTTCAATACTGTATTTAAGGATTTCATAGTAGTACTATTTAATTCTTTGTATTGACTCAAATCTAATCCTTTTTGCACTCTAATAGATTAACTGGCAGGAGCGTTGCCTGGAGCTACAATTGGAGTTGCATCGTTCAAAGAATCAAGCGGGTCGTATACGTGATATGCTGCGTGAAAAGGTGAGTTAGTTAATGCCTCCTTATATAACCAAAAAAGTATGATATATAAAAGTTCTATGTCCTGTGCCATGTTTAAGGACGCTTTGTTTTTTTTTTTTTTGCTACTTGGGGATTTGATGATTAGCGCAAATGAGTTTCTAAGCAAAAAGAAACAAGCGCACACTCACACACTCATGTATATAATACATATATGAATATGTGTATATGTGTGTAACGACATTAATTAACCAACCACACACACACACACACACACACACACACACAGACTAATGCATATCTTATGCTTAATGATGATTTATGGCCCACTGTATGAGAACATTTTTATGACAGGCCAACAACCAAAAAATATATATACTTAATATACATACATAAATGGGTCAAAATATATAAAGCTGGACAGCTCGAAATTTAAATAACACTCAATTTTCATTGGCAACAAGCTCACGGCTACACTGAGAGAAAAATGATGTGTGCTTTTTT
Organism: Chymomyza amoena; assembly: GCA_037043745.1. Taxonomy (NCBI): domain Eukaryota; kingdom Metazoa; phylum Arthropoda; class Insecta; order Diptera; family Drosophilidae; genus Chymomyza; species Chymomyza amoena. Next base: position 93,833 of record JBAMAX010004542.1, read on the forward strand.
AGGAAAATTTCCTTAATATTTAGCTTGGTTAAATAATTTGATTTCCTCAGAAAAAACTTTATTTTTTAATGGGATTCAAAAAAATACTTTTTATACCCTGTACCGTATGGTACCAAGGGTATATTAAGTTTGTGCAAGCCGAAAATGTATGTAACGTATAGAAGGAGACGTCGGAGACACCCCAAAGTTACCTAAAATATGATCAGGGTGAATAGAGAAGTCGATATACCCATGTCCGTCTGTCCGTCTGTCCGTGTGAACGCCTAGATCTCAGAGATGGTTAGAGCTAGAGTTACCAAACTTTCACATTAGATCCCATATTATTCCATAAGAGGCAAGTTTATTTTATTTTTTTGATATCGGGGATAAATTATATAGCTCCCATGGGGGTGTTTGAGACGACCTCGACAAAAAAAAGCGTTTTAGATGATTAATTCAATTGTTTATGAAGATATCGTAATCAAATTTGGTATTCGAAAGTTTTTTATAGTTCCCAATCACTGTACCAAATTTGATCGAAATCGGTTGACTATATCATATAGCTCCCATAGGACCGATCGGCCAAAATAACTTTTTTAAAATTTTTTTGGAAATTTTTTAGACCACTTAAGCAATGTGCCAAATTTGAACAAAATCGGTTGACTATATCATATAGCTCCCATAGGGCCAATCTTCCAAAAAATCGATTTTTTAACAAAATTTGTTGTGTTTCGTTTGCTTGTTAAGATATTGGGAGCAATATTCGTGATATTCGTGAGTATTTTATAGTTCCTAAGCACTGTACTAAATTTAATCCAAATCGTTTGACTAGATCATATAGCTCCCATAGGACCAATCGGTCCAAAAACACGTTTTTTATAAAAAATTCGATGTGTTTTGTTTGTTTGTAAAGATATTTGAAATAAATTTGGCATTCATATCTTTTTTAATGTATTTAAGCACTGTGTCAGATTTTATTCAAATCGGTTGACTATATCATATAGCTCCCATAGGAACGATCGGTAAAAAAAAAATTTTTGCTTAAAAATTCTTCTGTTTTTGGTTTTTTGTGAAGAAATCGGACTTTATTACAAGCTAGTGGTACAGGGTATCCTTAAGTCGTCCGCGCCTGACTTTACGTCCGCCATTTTTTTTTCGATGTCGTTTGAAACACCACTATGGGAGCTATATAATTTAACCCCGATATCAAAAAAATAAAATAAACTTGTCTTCTACCGAATAATATGGGATCTAATGTGAACGTTTGGTTACTCTAGCTCTTAGCATCCCTCAGATCTAGGCGTTCAAACGGACATGGGTATTATCGACTTCTCTAGTCCCCCTGATCATATTTTAGGTAACTTTGTGGTATATCCGACGATTCCTTTTATATGTCACATACATTTTCGGCTTGCACAAACTTAATATACCCTTTGTACCATACGGTACAGGGTATAAAAATTCGCAAATTTTGAATAGGGTGCATTTTGTTCGTATATCTTGCAGCAAAGTTTTTCGCTTCATGTCTCAGGAGTGATCTTTTCAGTTAAGGTCATAATCAAAAGTCGCAAGTTCCAAAATCAGCTGAAAACGGAGTTTTTGTCATTATGAAGGTTTTGTTTCTGCGAAAAAAAAAAAATCTCAATGCATCAATGCATTGTGCCACAAAGTTCTTCAAAAAATGTTGCTTAAAAATTCGTAAATTATGAATAAATAAATCTGTTTCAAAATATAGTGTGGGTTAACTGTTTTGTTGTTAATTACTTTTTATTCGTGTATTTTGCAAAATTGACCGCCAAGGTCTCTTATTGAAATACCTCAAAGCTAGAATTTCTTGGACGATGTTTGAGGTATACCGCTTTTAAAAATTTATTTCAGATATTTTTAATTTGCTCAAAACATGTCTCATGCAGCATCTAACACATGAATATTCATTAGGGAAACAAATTTTTCGCAAATTAATATCCGATAAACTGCATAATTTTCGATTGAAAATCGATTTTCTTCTTTTTGAATACATTAAATTTTCAAATACAAGCTTAAAACTGGGCATAAACTTTTTTTTCGAAATTTGAGTGTTTAAAAACCAAACCAACAGTTGGCCCACCCTATACATTTACAAATAAGTGTTTTAGCATTCTTCAGCGAGTGTCCTGCTTCTGTAATATTTACCCACAGAATTAAAAAAATATACCATATATTATAGAGTATTTTAACAGGCCAGTTGGCCGGAAGTTGAGCTCGATATACGCATCTAATTTGTAGCGGAAATAGTGCAGCTGTCTGTCAGCGTTAATACACATCTATTTATGTATTGGAGTGTGTGTGTGTGTGTGTGTGTGTGTGTGTGAGCCTGTTCATTATTAGCGTAATTAAGTCATTAGGCTTTAGGCCAAACAAGCAGCAGAAGCCACAGGAGCTATATATATATATATATGGCCAAAAAGCAGATGCCGTTGGCGTCAGGCATCGCCATTAACCTGATTGCTGCGCCATCTAGCGGCGTATTAATGCACAAACTATATGAAATATTAAAATATATGTACACATGTGTATACATATTACTTTCATCTTTGTACTTTTAGCCTGACATAAATTAATTATACTTCAATGATTTTTTTGTTCCATGAATTATGCATGAGATAACCGTGTGACGGAGTTGGTATGAAGAGCAGGTCTTTCAGCCATCCAAAGTACTATATTATTTACAAATCTGTGAAAAATATGACATAAAATATGACAAACGTCGCAGCAAAAATTAGCCCATTAAGACATTTATTATATTTTCAACTGTCTAGTTGAGGCTTTTAGCGTAATGTGACAAAAAAATATGTACAAATATGGCAAACATGACAAACTTAAATGCTAAAAATTGTATATGTAGCTCTTCTTTTTAGCGACGAACTTCTAAATAGCCAAACATTAATAATCTAAGACTAACGCTTAATATGGCAACAAAAATAAAAAAACATGACACAAAATATGACAAACTTTTCCAAAATTTAAGTAGCTTTTCTTGTCACATTATTGCCTTAACTGACTTATAAATAAAATTATATAAAATTATGCTACAAAAATATGACAAACTTTTAAAAAAAATTAAATCAGCATCTACAAAATAAATAAAAATATGACAAACTTCTAAATAATTTGAGTTTCGCGTTTGAGTATAAACAAAAAAACACAAAGAACTTTTGAATAAGCTCACAATTGCTTGAGGTTCTCATTATAATATGCCAGCATATGACAAACTTTTAATAAGCACTATTTAAAAAAATTGTAATCTGCGTTAATTTTAATATATTTTATTAAATTATGATCTGCTTTGAGATGAAGGCGGTAACTGTTGATAGTTCGTCATCTCCAGAAACTATGCTACAGATAATAATACCTAATGTCTCCATAAAATATAACCAATTTTAAATATATGTATTCTGATTCTAATATAATTGTGTCCAATTTCAACTAGTTGATAACCAGTCGATGACGCAACCGACGCATATGCTTAAAGAGTTTGCTTATTTTTTGATACATTTTCATCTATAAAGATATTATCATAGTAATGATAATAAATTCTGCCAAATTTCGATGTCGCGTTGTTTGAGATGAAGCCTATTAGTGAGACTCCTGCATCCATTGCTATCATCTTCTAAGATACAATTGCAATATTATATATAATTTTTTCATATATTTGCATCTATTGATAAAAGAATAGCGCCATATTTCGACTAGGAAGCTGTTATAGCAAATACGAAATTCTTCAAAGACGGCACTTAAAAAGATGATAACATATTTGAAAAACTTGCTCTGCCTGCAGAAAATTTTAATTTTTTGCTGTATTTTGATCTTTTTGGATATAACGTTTTTAGAGATGAAGGCTAACAAAGTCAAAGACCTTGATCTGCCTGCGTAAAATGCGCAATTTTTGACGAATTTCGATGTTCTTAAGCACTACGGCGTTCGAGATGAAGACTTTCAATGCAATAGCCGAGAAGTTTGTAATCATCTTCCATCATCTTCTAAGATATAATTACAATATATCATATTTTTTATATATATGCATATGTTTTGAAGTTTTCATCTAATGATAAAAGAACTAGGCTGCATTTGGACTGGGAGGTTGTTGTAGTGGCTACGAAATTCTTTTAAGACAAAGATGACATATAATTCCATTAATCTTCCATCATCTTCTAAGATACAATTACAATAAATCATATTTTTTATATATATGCATATATTTTGAAGTGTTTATCCAATGATAAAAGAACTAGGCTGCATTTGGACTGGGAGGTTGTTGTAGTGGCTACGAAATTCTTTTAAGACAAAGATGACATATAATTCCATTAATCTTCCATCATCTTCTAAGATACAATTACAATATATCATATTTTTTATATATATGCATATGTTTTGAAGTTTTCATCTGATGATAAAAGAACTAGGCTGCATTTGGACTGGGAGGTTGTTGTAGTGGCTACGAAATTCTTTTAACACAAAGATGACAAATAATTCAATCAATTTTATTGTTTTTAAATACTACGTTGTCCAAAATGAGGGCTTTATATGCGTTAATCGAGTTGATTGTAAATATTTCCATCATCTTCTAGGTAGAAGTTACAATTTGCTCTGGTTCTGCAATTTTGATCTTCTTAGATATTATTTCGTTTGTTTGATCGTAATCATCTACCATCATCTTCCAAGATACAATTACAAAAAATAATTTTGTTTTATTCTTCTTCTAAGGGTAAAAGAACTACGCATTTTCGCAGAATTTTAACTATCTTTAATACTACATCTTTCGAGTTGAAGAAGTTCACCGTAACATTCGTATCGATCGTAATCATCTTGCATCATCTTTGAAGATACAGGTTATAGTTCAACATTTTGACATTTAAAGTTTTTATCTGCAAATAAGATAACTGTGCCAAATTTTTACTTGCTGAGTTGACCAGATGACGATATATAGAAAATTAAATACTTAAATCATCATCTCTGATAGTCATAATCTTCCACACTATAAAATTCTTCTACATAAACGATAAACTTGAACTGTGCTAAGATTATTCTTACTCCGAGATTCCACTCAATAGTCATCATCATCAAAAAAAGTTTATAAACCTCAAATCTTTATATTTGTCGAAAAGTAGAATATGTCAAAATGACTCCAGTGTGACCACACCTAAAAAGAAAATTTACATTAAATGTTGCCTGTTTTGAGACACTTTTCTGACGCTTTCGATTACAAAGGGGAATTGTAATTGCTCAAGTAATTTCCGTGCCATTTGGAAGCCTTGTCAAGTTCTTTTAAGATTCTTTGATTCGAATCTAGTGCACACGAGGGGCACATTCATATGCAACAATGCAAAAAATGAACGAAAAATGAAAATTTTATTTACTTGCATTGTTGTTGTAGAATTTTAACGCGTCCCTCGCTTTTTATGGCATTTCCTTTACGCTTTTCCTTTTGCGTTTTTGCGCACTGTGCCGTAACGTTTTTAATGAAAAGAAAATGATGTCAACCAAACAGAGTAGAGCGTTCTACTTGCAACTGCAATTGCTACTGGGACTCCGGAATGTAATAATACTTACAACTGCCACACCCCACCCCATCCCAAAAAAATGAAAATAAATATAAATGCAGCAGCTTTCAATATTTAATTAGCAATTTCTGGCAGTAAACTTTTCCGAACTGGAAAATTCTGCTACCAAATGCCAAATATAAGCGATAACTTTGCTAAAAGTATGCAATAAATATTTCATGGCCATTTTATGCATTTCCATTGCTTTTGTCGTCGTTTTACAACACTGATGCGTTCAGAGTTCTCGCTCTTAACTTGCAGCTGCTGCAGTTGCACATCATAAATTTTAAATTGGCTGTAGTAAATATGCCCTTTCACCCAGCCCAGCCCAGCCCACCCAGCTTGCCACGCCCACACAACAGCTCTTGACGACCTCTTATATATACTTATCCATAACTTCCAACTTCTTTGAATATGCAATAACATTTAAAAATTTTACGCTACTTATATGCGTTTTAAAGTATTTGTTTTTATGCCCAGTATGCAGAACATGCAACAAAAACAAATTTACAACAAATTGAGTCAGGTCGGGTAAACAGAGAAAAATTTGAAAGAAGAAACCAAAAATGGTGATCCTGGAATATGTATCGGCTATTAACTAGAATGGGTCCAACAAGTCTACGCTCTGTAGTAAACTTGAAAAAACGTCACAGATTAATGGAACTAAAAACAACTCGTTTTAAGGCTACTTTTGAGGTTAGATAAGACTCGAAATATATTATAAAATTTGATCTTCTCTTTAATGGCTTGAAGAATAATGCTTGAAAATCGCTAGAGTCACAAAAAAAGAAACTTACTCCTGAGAAAAGATATCAATTATATAAATACATTCTTCTAGATTCAAAATTGTTTCAATAGCATCTCTTTGAAAGAGATGAAAATGGTAAGTTAAAAAAACTAAAATACTTTTATTTTACAAACATTAAGGTAAGGATTATTTGAGACTAAAAAATGTATTAGGAAGAATAAATGCATATCCTTGCTCTAGCAAATAGTTTAGAGAATAGCAAATCGATTTAATAAAATAAATGCAGTCTTTCTTATATACTGGCTTAGAAGAATTTATCTGAGAGAACTTTTTGTTAAAGAAGAAATGCAAGTATTATATAAGAATTTATATTTATTTTTATAGCTTGCTGTTTCTATTTTAGAAGAAATAAAACAAAGACATCTCTTCTTCTTCTTCAATCTCCATTTGTTGTTAAACGTCGGGGTAGCCTCGGGATATCCAACTTCTCCAGTTAGCTCCGTCCCGGCTCTCTCTTCTCATCTCTGCCAGGGTTTTGCCTTCCCACATCCTGCATGCGATTTTCCCAAGTTTTTCGGGGTCTTCCTCTCGTTGCATTGCCTTCCGTTCTCATTTCCAGTACCTGTTTGGCTTTTCTTGACTCGTCCATCCATTTTAGCTGTCTCTCCTCGATTTCTTGTATAATCGACTTCTTCTGTCTTACTTCTGTACGTATTCTTTCATTTCTGACCATATCTCTCCTGGTTTTTCCTGGCAACCCTTCGTACGTGCTTCATTTCTGTTGCCTGAGTTTTGATTTTGTGCTTATGTCTCGTTTACCCACTATTGTGTTACTTAGCTGATAGTACGCTGAGACCGCTTTCTTGGTCCGGCTGAGCACTTCTTGGTCTAGTTTTCCCGTACAGCTAACAAAGGTTCCGAGGTATTCATAGGATTCAAATCTCTCTAATTCTCTGCCATTGCATTTTATATGCAGATTCTTTGTCGACCTATCCTCTATAGAGACCCACATTACGTTGCTCTTGGTTACATTGACCTCTATCTCCTTTGTTTTTAGGTTGTGGGACCACTTCTCTAATGCATTTCGTTGCCTCTCCGGATTGTTTGCTATGATAACAAAATCGTCCGCACATAATAGGAATTGCAGGTGGATGGGTTGAAGTCTCCAGTTCCCAATCCTTGTTTTTTCTGTTTGTCTCTTACACGATTTATTTCATCCATGAATAAGATGAACAGTAGTGGGCTAAGACCTTACTTTAATCCTTTGCATATTTTAAATACTTCTGACTTCTCCCGCTTTAGTCTTACTTTCCCCGTCGTCTTGTCATAGACACTTTTAATAGCGTTTATCAGTCTCTCTGGAAAATTTTTAGTTTTCAGTGCCTCCCATACATGTTGTCTTGGCACACTATTAAACGCCGTTTTTAAGTCTACGAACGCTAGGAAAAGATCCTTCCCCTTAGCCATCCATTTTTCCATGATGGCTCTTAAAGTGAAGATGTGGTCTTGTGTTTGTCTACCCTGCTCCTCTTCTAGGTCTTCTTCTACTACTCGCCTAACTCGCTTTTCCAGTACCTTGGTATATAACTTATATAGTGAAGGTGATAATGTTATTGGTCTGTAGTTGTTACAGTCGTAGCTACTACCCTTCTAGTGAATTGGTCTTATCAGATTGTTTTTCCAGTCTTTTGGTATCCTATTTTCATTCCATGTTTTTTGAAACAGTTCAGTTAAGGATTTTTGAATCTCGGGACCACCATATTTAATGAGTTGCGGTGCTATTTCATCTGGTCCGGCGGCTTTTCCAATTTTTATTGTCTGTATGGCATAGTCCACCTCTTCTTCTCTAACTGGTCCTTTTGTTGTTTTGTCTTCAACTTCTAGGAATGGTCCATAAACGAGTCCGTCCTCTTCAGGTATGGTTTCATCTTTTTTAAATTTTTCCCCGCCAAATATACAGCACTTCCTTCTTTTCTATGACCAGCTTGTTTCCATCTTTAATTGTTTTTGTTTGTTTTCCAGATTTTCCTCTCAGATTTTTAACTTTTTTCCAAAAGCTTTTAGTATTTTTCTCCTTAGCTATTTCTTCTACTAGGTTTCCAAATTCTTGCCATGATATTCTCTTTGCTTTCTTAACTGCCTTTTTTTAATTCATTTTTTTTTCCCCCCACTTAGGATCTTCTATCAGTCGTTGCACGGGTTCGTATGTACTTCTTCCATGCCATCTTCTTTTTCTTTAACTTTCTGCCTTATGTCGTTTGCCCATCAAGCCGTCCTCTTTTTCCTAGTGTCGATTTTTGTCTTCCCGCATACTTCCTCAGCTGGTTTTAAAACGGTTTCTTTTATTTTTTCTCCATTTAAGCTCTAGGTCTTCATCTCCTGGGTTCTCTTGGAGTCTTCGTGGATACACTTTCGACATGCACGCTGCTTTAAATTAAATAGAAACCTTATCACTTAATTATGAGTAGCCTTAGATGCAGTGTATATTTTAGTCGGCTTTTCCTCTGCATTGTTGCCTTTAGTGCCATTTTAGTGTAGAATTTACGTCTAAGCGCTTAAAATGAAAATTTCCATATTAACTCAAACAAACAAAAATGTTTTCCACTTTTTTACAACTTATTTATTTTGGCCAAACTTTTCGTATTGTGTTTTGTGGAAAACTCAAAAGTCAAAAGTCACCACAAACTATAAAACACAGTTAAAACAAGGACTAAGAAGAAGAAGAAAAAGACCTAGAAGAAGAAGAAGCAGCAGCAGCAGCTGTAGAAACGTTTAACTGTGCGCACTAACCACAAAATCGGATAAACGTTTCAACCGTCCGTCCGTCCGTCCGTCCTCTCTGTGGCAACAATGTTAAGACGTGAAATTATGGCCAAGCATATTGCAACATTCTTGTACGACAATAAAATTCAAGTTTATTACCTACCGAGTACCTACTACATAGAGCCAAAGTCAACAAAGAAATGTGCCGAAAAATGTAACAACCAAATAAAATGGCATAACTCGTAGAGCGCAGCGTTGCCAGACTACAAAAAAACACTCGTATCTTTGTTTCGACGGCAAAGTGCAGCTGAGCCCAATTCTTGAACACAATTTATATTAAGTAGAGCGACAGTAGACAATCTCTTTAAAAATCGAATCTTAAAGTTGTGACTACAAAGTCTTTGCATTTTACAACATATGCAAGTATTTATGGCTATAATAGGAACGTAGCAATAGAAGAATTGCCTTTGCCATTCTTCTTCAAGTCCTTCAACCCCGGTTGGGGCATAGGGCGGCGACAAACTTCTTCCATCCTTCCCGATCTGCAGCCAGATACTTCAGCTGTGGCCACGTTTTAAGCTGTGTTGCTGCCTCGGCCAATACTGTTGATTTCCAAGTAGTTCTTGGTCTACCAACTCGCCGTGTACCTTGAGGATTCCATTCGAAGGACTACTTCACGATGCTGTCGTTTAGTCTCCTCAAAGTGTGTCCAATCCTAGCCACAATTCTTGTTTCCATATAATTTGCGGCCATTGGATCTTAAGAATGTATCGAAGGCAGCGGTTTACAAATGCCTGTAATCTTCTCGTGCTGGAGGTAGAGACTTTCCAGGTTTCACAGGCATACAGTAGTACACATTTGACATTGGATTCGAAGAGCGTTAACTTGGTGCGTAGGGAAATTCGACTAAAGTTCCATACTGAAGATAACATTCTAAAGGCGTTGCGAGCTTGACTTATTCTGCTGTTAACATCCAGATCCGTTCCTCCGTCTGACGATACAAAACTTCCTAGATAGTTAAACTGTTTGACCTCCTCAATGGGCGTCTGTCTCAGAATAATGGGCTGATGTGCTGAGCGGCCAGTGTGCATTACTTTGGTTTTGTTGCAATTGATCCTAAGACCAGCCATCTCTCCATTCACTTGCAGTGATTGAAACATCTCGTTCATCCCGCTGTTGGTAATTGCCAGGAAACACATATCATCAGCATAATCCAAGTGGCTTAGCCTCTCAAAAGGTCTCCATTGGATAACGTGTCTCTCAGTACCGTAGGTACAGGTGGCAGTCAGTACATCGTCTATCGCCAGTAAAAACAGGAATGGCGACAGAATATCCCCTTGCCTTACTCCCTGTCGCACTTCGAAAGAGACAGAGAGCTGTCCATTATGTAGAACGAAGCATCTTGCGGCATGATAGGACTCCTTTATGACAGCAACAATCTTCGGGGGAATCCCTCTCCTATCTAAGGATTTTCAGATCCATTTGCGGTTAACTCGGTCAAAGGCCTTCTCAAAGTCTACGAACATAAGGTAGAGCGGTGACGTAAACTCAGTTGACTGTTCGAGTATTATACGCAGTGTGTTGATGTGATCGACACAGGACCGATCACTACGAAAGCCCGCTTGTTGGCTCTTGAGCGTATTCTCAATCCTGTCCTTTGTCCGTTCGAGAATGATAGTTGCCATTATCTTCGGGAAAACAGACAAAATGGTAATACCGCGCCAGTTGTTGCAGTTCTTAAGGTTTCCGTTTTTGGGTATCTTAATAATTACTCCATCCTTCCAGTCCCTGGGGTGTTTTTCGTCTTCCCAAACAGCCTGTATTAGTGGTAGGAGGATACAGGCCGTTGTGTCGGGATCGGCCATCAAGTCGAGCTGCTTTGTTGACTTTTAAGAGGTTGATTGCAGTTTTGATTTCTGCAGCTGTTGGGGGTCCGGTGTTAATTCCCCTATAAGATCGACGCATTTCTGGTTGTTGGGAGCTCATAGTTAGGCTCAGCTCATCATTCTCATTAGTCAAGGCACAAAAATGTTGCCTCCATCTCCGCAGTTTATCTTCGATTGTTGCCAATAGTGTGCCGTCCACATCCAAGACAGGATGGTAGGTGTTGCTTTTTCGGCCAACAATATCCTTGGCATTTTCCGCCTTTGCCATTTGGTACACTAAATCTGTCTAAAGAAGGGAGACCATGAACCACGAATGCAATTCTGGGATAGGGCAAGCAATTCTCAAATCCTTTACGTTGATGTCAAAAAGGCTCTTGAAAGAGTCAGACTTAAAGCTCCACTGACAAAAACTAGGATCTTTCTTGCCTAGATGACAGAAGATTTCAAGTTAAAGTTAAGCATGGCTGAACTAAGCAAATTAATTGACTAGGGCAAAAAGATTTGCTTATGAGTCGCGAAGATTTTGTTTAAGATGATCGATCGATGAATCGATACTTTTAATGCGCTGTTGCCAAAATGGTTTTTGAACGAGTCCGAATTGATGTTCTTCTGGCTAACATAATGATTTTGAAATGCTTTAGATTATACCTAGATGAAAGATGATTCTAAGTTAAAGTCAAGAATGGCTGAACTTATCAAATTTTTTCGACCTATATAAGTGTAATAAGTGTTTTGGACTAAGATGATGATGTTATCGATGCCTTTTATGTGGTGTTGCTAAAATGTTGCTTGAAAGACAGTCAGAATTGATGTTCTTCTGGCTAAAATCAACATCTTAAAGCGCTTTAGGTTGTATCTAAATGACTGAAGATTCCAAGTTAAAGCCAAAAATGTTGGACAATACCAAAGATTTGTTTATGAGCTGCGAAGATTTTGACCAAGATGATGATGTTATCTATGCCTTTTAAGCATTGTTGCTTTTGGCTTTTAGGCAACTTTTCTTTAACGCCGCCATCTTCGTCTTGTGCTTCTTTTGTGTTGTCTTCTTCATCATCATCTGGTGCTTTGTAGCATTTAACTGTTACCTAGTCTGCGAATTGGACACGTTTAAACGTGTTCGCGCCACAAAGTATGCTTTCGCTTATTTATTATTTACACGAGTGAAACGTGTGTGAAACCACAAAAAACTGGTGAAAACTTGATGGGGTGTTTGTGTTTGGGTGGGTATGTGGTTGGGGTTGGGGAGGGAGTTGGCTCTTGAGTGGCCGCATGTATTTGAAATGTGCTTCTTGACCCGATTCTATGGATGTTACTTCTGTTTTGCTCCAGTTGTGAGTAAAGCAGGCAAGAAAAAAATCCGGTAGAAAAGTATAAAATTGTGAGGCAGCCACCGGAGCAGGACGCAGCATCACATTATAATATTATTTTGATTAGTCGCAAATTATCCAATAAGTACACTTGGAGCCTAAGGCTCAAAATATATAAGCTTCTAGATGTAAGTCTTAGATATGGCTAATCAAAGTAGTTAGGCACTCTGAGATCTTGAACATAAACTAAATTTTACTCAATTGAAATTGAGCCAAGACTGTACTGCATTTTTTGCTCAATCATAACATTGATTTTTGCTATAAGAAATATTGACTGAAAAGTATAGAATAAATTTGTTATTGCGCATTTATAATTCATAACTGGTTAACAACGCACTTGCCCTCGCAGCTAAAAGACAATTTTTTTAGCAACATTTATTTAATGATTTTATTTTATATACTAGCCGGCCTCCGGCACGCTCGCTTCGCTCGCTCGTCTAGAAACACATTGACTATTTTCTAGATGAACTGCTAAATCGACAACGGTTGGGCGTCGTTCGTGAATTTGGAATGAGAAAATTCGCCATATTGCCTCGTTACTGCTAATGCAACGTCCTATTTGATATTGTGAAATTTTGTCATTCACATTGTCGGCTCTCACACCAAAAATCGCCATATCGCTTCCATTATTGACGTATTTGCAGTTATATTTTATTGATTTTACCGAGTTGCAATACACGACGTTAATGTGGGCTTTATACGTTTTTGAAAATGGAACAACCCAACGATTGTCAATTTCTTGATTTTGCACTTTGATTGTGGTTGATCTGCCATTGTCGTCTGTTGATCTACGGCGATATAATGGGTATCCATCGTAGCCCGTAACAGTCAATGCCCTTGGATATCTTTTGGAGCTTTTGCCGTCGATCATGCGTTGTGAAGTTGGGTTGAGCACACCATATGGTCCGTGGATCATATTCTTTGTGATAACCTCGAACAATTCTGGATCATTTGTTTGAACTGGGATTTCCGCCGATATCACATCATCAATTTCATGCGGTAGAATTTTCTGAACCAACCAAATCAAAATGTGCGCATAAGGTAATCCTCTCTTCTGCCATTCTACCGAATACATCCAGCAGCGAACCTCTCCGAATACACTGCTTTTGATAATAGGCAGGCCTGCTGTTTCATTGGGAAATTTCAGTGCTTGGCACTGATCACATACCTTGTTCATTGTTCCAATTACAACAGATTGACGCGAGCTATAATCGGTCGTATTGTTATATTCGAATGCAGCTCTGTGCAAATTGGATGCATTGCGCATTTGCCTGAATGTTCTTTTGATTAAATTCTGTTCTGCATGGATTTCATCTGATTGATTCTGATAATCCCGATTTCGTCTCATTCTCATTCGAGCATTCGTATTGTATTCATCTCGTTCTTCTGTTGTATGAGCAGAACGTGATCTTGCTTCTCTTAATAGACTCAACTCACTCCTTTGCGAACGTTGTTCCTCAGCTTCAGCTGTTCTTCGGGATGATTGCAATTGAGTTCTACGCGAACGTCTGCCAATGTTACGTCTTTTTGGCGGCATTATGTGCAAATATTGATCTGATCATATATATTTTACACAGAAATCAAAACATGAATCATTTATAATTTTTGTGTTTCCTTACGACAATAACTATTAAATAAAAAATATTAGTTAATCTGACAATGTACACAATGCCAACCTAAATTAAAAAAAAAAAAGTATTGGAAAATCAAATTGTCGTTTTTAGTATTTTCGTCGCAAATTTGTTATATTTTCTCAACCTTAAATAATTTGGACTTCCACGAACATTTTAAGACCAAAATTAGCCAAATCGGTTCAGCCGTTCGTGAGTCCATAAGCTTCAAAGGAACATAACATTGTGACACGAGAATTTTATATATAAGATATAACTATTAATTATGTAATTTTTGGTACTATTTGCTTAAGAATTTGATAATATTTACCATTGTCAATCTTCTGATCGAAAAATATAATTGTTGCATTAACAAAAAAAAATACAGTACTTTACCACGTCTCTTGATATCCTTATAAGTGTAATTGCAGAATATACAAATTAAGAACAAAATTTTTATTTAAACTCTAAAGAGTTTATGTTTTTAATATTATTTTGTTTAAACTTTAAGTTTTAGCTTGCATTTTAAACATTTTGCGTTATCCAGCACTGACAAAGGGAAGCAAAACAAAGAGCAAAAATGAAACCGTTGTGCAACAGTTTTCAATTTCCCTTTGCATAATTTCCAACAACAACAACAACAAAAATATCAACGGACAAAGGCAAATGGCAAAATGGCGCCTGTTTGTATGCAACACAATTGTATCCCATGCCGTGCACATTTATCAACATTTGTGCCACTTTGTATCTGTGTGAGTGCGAGTATCTGTGTGTGTGTGTGTGTGAAATCAGCGCAATCGGCATAAAACCAATGCACTGCAATCGACGCTTGTTCTGCTGCACAGTGGTAAGGAGCACGTAAAAACTACACAAAAAAGAATTTCCTTTGGAGATGAAGAAAAATAAATGAGCAGAAAATGAAAAGTTTAACAAAGTTAATATAAAGAGTGATTTTTTAAGAGGTACAGTATTTGATTTTCAAAAAAAATATAAAAAATTGGAAAAAATTGATGAACTCTTTATTGAAATCGATAGAACGATCAATATAATTTAATGTTTGAAGATGATTTCATGCAAATGTTGGCCGCGGCTCCGCTTTAGATGGCCCATGCGCAAGGTCCAATTTTGGCACACTCTCTCCAACATATTGACCGGTATCAATTGTTGCTGGTTTATCCCTGTAGACATGTGCCTTAACACGGCCCCACAAGATATAATCCAAAGGCGTTAAATCCCACGATCTAGGCGGGCCCCAAACGTGAAATAGACTATTTACCGAAGACGACTCATAATTGGGCCATTGTTTCGCGTGCCGTGTGGCATGTGGCACCATCTTGTTGAAACCATATGTCAGGCATGTCCAATTCCTCCATTTTGGGCAAAAAAAGTCGTCAATCATCCGACGGTAGCGCTCGCCATTCACAGTAGCATTCCGGCCATTGTCGTCTTTGAAGAATTACGGTCCGATGATGCCAACGGCCCATAATCCACACCAAACAGTGACTTTTTCGGGAGCATTGGTAGCTCTTGCAATGTTTATGGCTGGCTAAATGTCTAACAATATAAACTGGATTTGAAATTAGTCTCAAGTTTCCTAAGTAGACCGACCAAACTGCCCATAAATTGGAAGAAGTACGCGATTCACTTTCTTAACCGAGCATTAATTTTGATAGTAAAATTCAAGAATTTGCCAAGCGTTGTTCGTTCGTAAGTCGATTCATGGTTAAATTATAGACCAAACTGAACAAGTTTGACAATGACACAAGACACGACACACGCGTGATCTGTCAAAAACTGTGTTGCCAAAAAGATACCAGCACAAAAAATCACCCTTTATAAAGAGTTTTTCAATAAGAGCGCTACAAAAGTTTTTTTTTTTAAATAAAACAAAAACGGTTTTGGATATCAAGGAAATTCTTTATTTCTGTGAAAGTACATTCCATACCATTATGTATGGAACTCGATTTCTTATGCATGGCCATAACGGGCACGCTTGCAGAAGTCCAGACGCTAAGCCCAATTTTCGACAGTTTTCAAGCGTAAATCGGCCGATACTGCTGCAATTTCACGTTCGATATTCGTACGAAGTTCATCAATCGTCGCTGGCTTGTTGGCATAGACCATAGACTTGGCGTAGCCCCACAGGAAATAGTCCGAGACATATCGGACATTCACACTCGAAACAAATGTTAAATATGGGGTTACGTTAGAATCCTGAACTCCCGAACGTACTTTTTCATAATAGTCGTTGAATATCAATCTCGTATCTCGCTAATGGTTGGAGAAAAATTCTTGGGAAAAAGATGTTGATCAAATGTAATATTACATTTGCATTAAAGAAATCTGAGTATTGGTTGAAATGATTTGTGTAAATATTTTTAGTGGTCTGCCCTTTAAAAGGGATTCCCCAAAGACGATTTCTGTACTGTCAGCTGTTTTCCCTTTTTTAGCTGGCCCTTACGACTTTGAACGATTTCTAGAACTCTTTGAGTGAGCTTCGTGGAATCAAAAAATCACTGACAACAAAAGGCTCTTAAGCATGGTGACCAAAAGGTATTGCCCAAAGACGATTTATGATCTGTCAGACGTTTCCCAATGACGACGGCAATGTGGCTTTTACGGTGATCTCGAGGTAATCAAACAACGCCTCAACAGCTGGAATCGTGGTTTTTAGGTTTAACTGCTATGGTCTTACTTCGCTGAGAGCCTATGTGTCAGAAACCTTGCAAATTTTACGTAGCATATATCATATATGGCGGAGACTTTATGTATTTAAGACCCTACGTATCACATACATAGCAAAGACTTTACGTCGTGGAGACCCTACGTAGCAGAGTAGTTAAGTAAAAGAGACCCCACGCAGCAGATATCCATACATAGCCTTACGTTGAGCAGATACGTATCAGAAAACTTGCGCGACAAGGTAGTTACATAGGAGAGACCCTACGTAGCAGATACCATACCGACCTTTAATGTAACATTGAGTAGGCCATTTGAATGAGATACCTTACGTAGATAATATATTACGTAGCAGAGGCGTAGCGTGGCGGAGCTCTTACGTTTCGCAGACTTTATAAAGTGAAGAGCCTACGTATTAAAGGCCTTAGCTGTGGCCTCACATATCAAAGACCTTTCGCAGCAGAGACCTTATGCAGCTTGAGACCTTACGTAGCAAATATCCGCACAATCCATTACCAGCTTTACAGAGGTCTTGTTGACTGGTCGGTCCATGTTGGTTTCTTTGATTCGTGCTTGGAGCCCTTGGATTCCGTGGGATTCACGTTTTAACAAAACAGCATTTTCGAGATTATCCGCTTTGTGTCCGGGATTTTCAAAAAATTGGAGAAAACGTTCCACAGCAACTCCTTTTTTTTCACATATCTTATGATGAATGACAGCTGATCCATATGAGAAATATCAGGAGAAGAGTCGACAATCATCGAGTAATATTTGGCTATCTTTGATTTTCTCGACAATTTTGTCCAGGACTTTTTTTCCCAGAAGAAGAACATATCGATTTTTTCTCTCGATTTAGGTATTTTTTACTTCTAATGTTAAAGTAAAGTACGTTTTTAAAGATTCCGACATAATTTACCGCCCCCAGGCGACAACTTTGGTGTAAACAAAATTTCAGTAAACTTGGAAGTATTTTTTTCCATTCCCCCAACATTCATCATAACTAAAAAGAACTAAAAAAAATTCATCATATTTGCTTCTAATTAATGCAGATGCAAAAGCGGATAGGATCGTTCTTATATCTAACAAATCGGGAAGAATACAAAATTATTATGAAAGTTAAATTGCATTCAACTGCTTTCCTACAAGATGTAAATACCAAAAGTTTAGCTGAACAAAAAAAAAACAAACAACTGAAGTTAACAAAAAAAATAAGTTACAAATTTGCCATTTTTTTTTTTTTTTTTTTTTTTTATTGGATAGTAGGAGGGGGGAAATCTTCAGAAAGACACCCGGGGAGGGTAGTGTCGGATTCGCATTCTGCGCCTACCGACTAAAAACCCCCTCCTATTTGGTTGCCAACCTTTACGGTTCTAAACCTCAGAGTGTGGGGGTACCATCAGAGGGTGTATGAGGGGGTGCTTGACGCGGTATATTATGTATGATCGGTTGAACCGATCTCGTTTATGAGAGGGGGTGCACGAAGCGGTATATTATGTATGATCGGTTGAACCGATCTCAATTTCCCATTTAGTCGCCTTTTACGACAAGCAGAGGAACACTGAGGTGGATATTCTTAATCCGCCACCTCACGGATAATACAAATTTGCCAACACCAAACTGGCAACTTCATACTAACCACGTTTAAACTCGTTGTGAATTATAAGCTACCAAAAGGAACAATAGCCAAATACTGTGTATTCTTAAACTCGTTGTGAATTGTAAGCACTCGAGGCATAAATTAGTTTTTTTTTTTTTGTCTAGTTTAGAGACAACTTTTTGTTTTTGTTCAAGCCTAAAGCTGTCGGAGTAAAGGCCAAGGACAAGTAAATTAGGGCAAAACCCCCTTCAACCCCGGTATGTCCACGGCAAGCATCCACGCATCTTTGCAAGGAAGAACAAAAGGAAGTGATGGTAAAAAGAGCTCGATAAAGCTCAATACGATCAGCAAGGCCAACACCCGTAAGATTAGCTCTTTTCCTTGGGAATTTGGATGGTAGACTCATCATCAAAGAACGCCACGCCCAGTTGGCGTTGAGATAGTAGTGAGAAGTAGTATTGCCTTAGGGAACCGTCACTATCACAATCGACCATCATAGGTGCATTCCATCTAATAACTTGACGATATACCTTACGGCGGCCAATTGACTGGGCCATTTCGTGAGATAAAACGTTCACCGAATTTGGCTTTCACTAAATCGCGCCGTCCTGTTGAAACCATATATTGTCCAAGTCCATATCATCCAATATTCGGTTATCATTGAGCAGTAGCGATTCCCATTCACAGTAACGTGCCGGTCTTGATCATCACGAAAGAAGTACGGCCCAATGACGCCGCCGGCCCAATGGTGACTCATGGAGTACGTGTAGATTGCTGCCTGAACAATAACGCATATAGCCAGAAATGAGCCTCATCGCTGAAGATGATTTTTCGATGAAAATCCGGTTCATTTTAAAGTTGTTGCTCAGCCCAATTCACGAACATACTGAAGACGCTTCTGGTCGTCAAGTTTCAGTTTGGCTTCAGTTCTTGCGTCAATTTGATCTTGTAAGGATGTTGGACTAGATCTTTTTGCAAAATTCGCCACAATGACGTCACAGAGATGTCCTTCGCTTGAGAACGACTGGGTCTTCCTCAATTCTCGACACTACGGGCACATTTTTGTCTCACTGGCACGGAAACATTTTGTACTGCGCCTGTGGATTCAAATTTTTCAACTAGCTGCTCAATTGTTGATCTGACTGGATAACTATGGCGACCATAAATTGGACGTAGCGCGCTTAAAGTTGAGGCCATTGACTCCGAATTACGTTAGTAAATTTATATAATTTCGACTCGTTTTTGGATCGTAAATCTTTCCATGATGAAATGGCAAAACTTAGTGACGAGAAATGTCAAGAGAGCGGGAAAAAATATGGCGTCGTTTCCGGTCCCTATCGGTCTACTTTTGTAGCGTCCCTATTGAAAACTTCGATATAATAAGTCAACGAAAAACCCGACTAGAAGTCAATTCTTCGTGACGATTTACATGTTTTTAAAAAACATTTTATTTGAAATATAATACATTCATGAAAGTTATCAAGATTTAAGCCAAAATTGTTGTAATGCTGAAAAAATAAAAATTTGTAAAGTTAAAAAAAAAATGCAAGAAAATTATTTACCAAACAAATTGCTAAATACGCTAAAATCTAAATTAAAATGCATTTATTATTTTTGTAACGTTACGCCAAGCGTATACTTCAAATCGCTTATAAAACCTTCTAATAGTTAAGACCGATGATTGCCAGCTAATGAAAGAAATTTGTTTAGCTTTTTACATATTAGCATAAACGTAACGTAACGCCAAAAAGCAATCTCTTTTGTGTTTAAAAAAGTATTTTCCCTTAACAATGAAATGACTATAAAAATGGTCGAGATAGAAATGGTTCATGTTAATTTGCTTGTTATGATATGATGGTTCCGGGAAATTTTTGACGCTGTAAAAAGTCACTTTTTCCAGGTGTTTAATTGTTCGTTTAAACGTCTTAGTGTTAACTTTAAGGATTTATGTGTCTTGAAAGCATTCGGAACCACTGTGCATTGCAGTGACCGAGTAAGAGAGAGAGAGAGTAAGTGCATGGAACAGGAGTAGAGTTCTGGAACAGAGCAGGAGCATGACAGATGTGTGTTTATGTATGGCACACGTTTTATATTAATCGACGCCTGGCATAAACTTTTCTCACCGATTCCAACGATGTTCGCTATTGTGAAGCGGTTTGAGGCGCAGAAGGCGTGGCTCAGGATGACTGCGGCCGGATAAATTGAAATGACAGGACAGCATGACATACATGGCACTTGTATGTATGCTATGTATATATGGTGTAGGCTTTTTTGGTGCATCCATTGGACCACTCTCGCAATTGGAAAGTCGAGTTGGCTGTCATTGTGAATAGTTTGGTTTAACCCTAAGCGTTGCTTTCAACGCATTAACACTCCAAACAGGGTGACCAGATCAGCACGAAAGATTTGAACTGTTTACGGCTCACTTACTTACTTATTTGATTGTTGTTGTTACCTTATGGCTAATCTATGGTCACCCTATATAACACATCACACCCGAGCACACTCACACAGCAGGATGCACACTAATGCAAGGATTTTGGAGCCATCATTTGCAAGTGTTTGTTTGCCCATTGGCTTTGTATCGAGATTTATGGGCAACACTGCATCAATCTCTATTCTCGTTTAAACAAAGCAAAGGATCAACGTGTCAAATCAAAGTGGATTTGAATCCTTTGGGTTTGCTATGTACGATTGGGCGTAACCTATATTCGAATCCTGAACAAAAATGTTATTATCGTTACTATCGGATCGAACGAAGCTCGATATATCGGCTCTTTAAATATATGCATACGAGGTGTGTTCAAAAAGTATCGCGAATTTTGAATTTTCGAGGGTTATGTAAATTCGAATTTCGATTCTTTTGGGGCGTTATGTTGGTACTCATGTCTCTCACTTATGCCGACAAGCTCGGCCATTTTGTATGTTCACTTAATTGTTGACAGCTGCTTTGCTTGCACGTGTTTTGGCTCGTCTTCGATTTTTACCTATTCAAAAAAATGGATCAAAGAAGCTGTATCAAATTTTGTGTGAAAAACGAAATTAAGTGCGCGGATGCATTCCGAATGTTGACTGTGGCATACGGAGAAGCTACTTTGGACCGAAGCAACGTTTATCGGTGGTACAAAATGTTCTCAGAAGGCCGAGAAGATGTGAACGACGATGAGCGTGCCGCACGCCCGAGCACTTCAACAACAGACGAAAAAATTGATGAAGTAAAGAAAATGGTATTGGCCAATCGTCGAATCACCGTTAGAGAAGTTGCTGAGGACCTAGACATATCGATTGGCTCGTACCAATCGATTTTTATCAATGATTTGAGAAATTCGTATCAAAATTGCTCAATTTCGACCAAAAACAGCATCGCATAAACATTGCTAATGAGATGTTGGAGTCTGTCCGCGACGACCCAAATTTGCTCCAGAGGGTCATAAATGGTGATGAATCGTAGGTTTATGGTTATGACGTGAAAACCAAAGCTGAATCATCTCAATGGAAGCTGCCGCACGAACCAAGACCGAAAAAAGCGCACCAAGTTCGGTCGAATGTGATAGTTTTGCTTACAGTTTTCTTCGATTGCAGGGGCATGGTGCATCAAGAGCTCTTGCCGCAGGATAGAACGGTCAATAAGGAATATTACCTGCAAGTTATGCGCAGTTAGCGCATACCAAAATTGGCTTTTGCACCACGATTACGCCCCTGCTCACACATCATTGCTTGTGCGCGACTTTTTGGCCAGATTTGGCCCCCTGTGACTTTTTCTTGTTCCCTAAACTGAAGAAGCCCGATTGACGATATAAAGACGGCATCGAAGGAGGAGCTGCTTCGAAGTGCTTCGAAGATTGGAAAAACCGTTGACACAAGTATATAATGTCTCACGGGGATTACTTTGAAGGGAACAAAATAGATATTCATAAAGAAATAAATAATTTTTTAAAAAACACAAAATTCGCGAATCTTTTTGAGTACACCTCGAATGTATATAACAAAACGATTGCTTGGTGATTGGATATGCCTAAATGAGATCCGATAAGAGTGTTACTCTCTTGTATGAGAGTAAGCCATTAAAATTAAAGGGATTTATTTAATAAACAAGAGTATTACCCTAGCCTAGGCTGGCATAGATTACTGCACGTTTACTTAATACATGTTGAAGTGAACTTCGCATAGTTTTGGGTAAAAATTGTCATTACTTTATGTATGGGAAGTCAAGGGGTTGCTTACGGAAATCATCAAACTCACATATTTTCATGTTTTTGGTTGATTTTCGGATTGGGAGTGCTCTTGGCTGAATTAATATGGCAAAGGGATGGCGTTTATTTGAGACGAGACGCAACGAGACGCTTGCTCTCTGTTTATGACAAGTTTTTAATGTGCTTTTCATGAAGATTAAAATGTCCTTGATAAGGCAAACAGTACACACACGTACACATGTGTGACATTTTCGTAGCCTACTTCACATAAACAGAAGCTCCCTCCTGTATGGCAAGGACTAACGCCCGTCAGCTCTATATGGCTTGTTGTTTTTGGGCTTGCAAAATTAATGGCCATCAGTCGCATAATAAATGAAGTTTTCTTGATATATTTGTTTATGCTGCTGTTTTCTATGGGTACACTAAAAGAAATCTCTCACTTAAAGAGATCACGGCTAAAAGCTTAATTCAAAAATTCAGAAATATTTATATCGATGACGATATTGCTTAATCCATTATCACAATACTAAATTAGTTTAATACTAAAATTTAGTCTTAACTCAATTTCTTACAATTGTAATTTAATTTTTACCCAAATAAGTTGCCTGCATTGAGCATTTTGAGACGGTAAAGTTTTAGAGCAAGATATGGCATATAAAAATGTCCTTTTCGTTGATATTAAAGTCAAAAAAACTAAAGAAATAAACCCGCAAAAGAAATCAAAACAATTTCTAAACGAACGAATTTTGAGTTATTTCCATTTAAATATTTCCAAGTGTAGTCATTGTGGCCTTTGGCCAAACTTCTAAAGTTTTTGCTCACACACTCATACTTTGACGATTGGGGCTAGGTAGGGGTAGGGGCCGGGGCCAGGACGAGTGGCACTCAACCGTCGAGACAAGACAACTCATTTTGTGTATGCTGCACACATGTTGGCCACGCTCGTTTATTCCTTCGAATTATTCCCAAAAGCGCATTTAATTTTAATTATGCGTGACAATGCCTGTAAACACCTCCCCCCCAACCCTCAGGCAACCAGCTACTGACTCAGCTCCCCGTCAGATCAAGCTAGTCTGGATTTCTGCATGTCTGAAGCTCCACGCTATTTAGTAATTGTAGGTTTTAGTAAGGACTATTTTCGAGCACTCATTTTTCTTAAAAGTATTTAAACTAGTCCCCCGAAGGTTAACTAAAGTAAGATCGAGGTGATTTAGATCTCTTCTCCCTAGTCGGGAGACTTGGGCTGACGGCAGTCCCTGTGGAAATCCTCGATGGCAACAATGGTTCGCGGAAAGGGTCCAAAACTGGGCAGGGTCTAGGTGTTGGAATCGTTGGACCCAACACCAGAATCTCGACCGCAATGGGCATCTGGCCCAGCGTCTTTTAGGCGGAGATTCATGTCATAGAGATCTGCGCCCTTAGTAACCTTCTCAAGGGAACTAGTGGCGCAAACATATGCATTTTTTCAGATAGCCAAGCTGCTATAAAGGCATTGTCATCCTGGAGCATCTCCTCCAGGATGGTTAAAGAATGCCATAACTACCTCCAAACCCTGTCCGCCCGGAACAAAGTCGTGCTAAGTTGGGTGCCTGGACACTCGGGAGTGGATGGTAACACCATCGCTGACGATCTAGCACGACAGGGTGCCTCCACCCTGACTACATCTCCTGCGCCGTTTTGTGGTATTGGTTCGTCCACGATCAAAACCATGATAAACAAATGGGCCGCAGGAGAACATAGGAGATACTGGTTCTCCCTTCCGGGGGTTCGTCAAGCAAAAGTGCTTGTCAAACCTCTGGATGCGATCAAGACAAAAAGTCTTTGCAGAGCGGACCTAAAGCTCCTGATAGCTTAGCTATCTGGCCACCACACTGTTAGATATCATCTACAGAAAATTGGCCTATCGGACTCTTTAGAGTGCACGCTCTATCTAGAAGACGATGAAACCACCAGACATATTCTCTGTGACTGCCCAGCACTGGTATGGGACAGAGCCTGTCACATGGAAAAGGAACGGATTAGTCCCTTCCATCTCATGTCAATACCAACAAAAAATCTACTGCTATTCGCGAGGAAAGCGGAAAGCCTTTTGTTTTAATCTAAGGGTGTGACCTTTTGGTCGCAGTGCCCCACCTCTCTGTTAGGTACCCTTTTTAGGGGGAAAAAAAAAGATCAGGGTGACTAGAGAAGTCGATATACCCATGGCTATCCGTCTGTTCGTTGAGATAAGGAAGACAAGCAGACAAGTTTAGCTAACTTTTTTTTTATCGGGGTTACATTATATAGCTACCATAGCGATGTTTCAGACGACCTTGAAGATGTATAATTCGTTTGTTTATGAAAATGAAGATTTCTTTAGTTCCCAAGTGCCAAATTTAAACAAAATCGGTTGACTATATCGTATAGCTCTCATAGACAAGTCCGAACAAAAAATTCGTTGTGTTTGTTTTGTTCGATATTGGAACCAAATTTGATATTCAGAAGCCGGTTGAATGTATCATATAGAACCCCTAGGATCGATATAAAAAATGACTATTTTAATTATAATATCTTTATTTTATAAAAGACGGATAGTCCAAAAGCATTGCCCAGATAAACAATATAACAAAAAATGCATCACCTTGTCTTGAGTATAACTCGTGGTATTTTGGAAAAGAGACGAAATCCCAACTTAAGTTAAGAGTATCAGAGATCTCTAAAGTTTTTGAACACTTTAAAACTTTAAAAAATTAATCACACATTATTTTATTTATTAAATAGCACATTAATAAAAAAATGTGAGCAATCAATCTAAATTATAATTTTTTGTCTCTAATTTGGTACGAAAAACTACGTTAAATATTAAAATTATTAAATCTGAAATTTAATTAGTTAATCTGAGACCTAGGTGGCTACTCTTTGGAGATAAATATAATTTAAATATTTGTCATATTAAATAATAGAGATATAGATAACTCAGAAATCAAATCAAATCTCGCGTAATTTTAATGGACATTCTGAAGGCGAAGTGATATTTATTTCATCTTGGAATTGGAGTTCTATAGAAACAACTTCCTGTGTTTGATCTAATTTAGTTGAAAAGGTTCATGTGGCCTAAACAGGTAGAAAAAAGATATAGCACCGGAATGCAGATGGCAAAAGTCCATCAAATACTCGTTCACTTGGGATTAAAGGTTCTTAATATTTAACTACCTAGCCCAGCAGATGGTGGTAATTAGGGAAAGTGCATTTTATAATATTCTCGGAATTTCCTGACTAACTTGGGTTTTACTGTGAATAATTATGCATCTCTTTAAATACTTATTATGATACGGTCACACTGTCAGCCGTTTGATGTATAAAAGCATTTGTTGACTCACAAATTTCATCAGTCGGAGTTTTTCAGTCAGTGCACGAATATATTAAATACGCGATGTCTACGCAAAGTAATAATAATAATAACCATGCCGACATGGTTCTAAAACTTATGAAATTGCATCTGGATAAAGAACAACTGTGCGATGTGGTTCTCATCTCGGGCATAGACGGAAAACGTGTGCCGGCCCATCGTTTGGTGTTGGCCGCTAATAGTAAGTTCTTTGCGGCCATATTTACCAATCCAATGAATGATGCCAACGACAATGAGGTGACTCTTGGTGAGGTCAACAACGACGTTCTACAAATTCTGGTTAACTACTGCTACACGGGACATCTTGAAGTGCATGGCGAGAATGTTGAAATGCTGTTTACCACCGCCCATAGATGGCAAATGGACTCTGCAGTCACAGTCTGTGAGAAATTTATGGCCAGGAAGTTGGACTACTCGAACTGTTTGGGCATAAGTTTCCTTGCAGAGCAACACAACTGCACGAATTTGATGGAACTCGCTCTGGACTACACCAGCAAACATTTTGTGGATGTAAGTCAGAGTCAGGAGTTCCTACAACTAGATGCTGATCGGTTGGCCAAGCTGCTGTCCAGTGATGATCTTCAAGTGCCATCTGAGGAACATGTTTTTCAAAGTCTAATGGCTTGGGTGCGTAATGATGAGCCCGCTCGTAAAAAGCACATTCCAAAACTGATGGCCAAGGTGAGGCTGCCACTACTGAAGCCTTCTTTTATTGAGAAATATGTGGAGGGTGTGTGCAGTGCCAATGATTGTCAGCATTTATTTATTGAAGCATATAAGTGTCATGCCATGCCCGAGCGACTGTTATCAATTGGCAGAAGGAAGACAACGGCAAGTAATGATTGTTTGCTGGCAATTGGTCAAACTGGATATGATCTTGTCCTTGAGAGCTACTGTCCTATGCAGAAGCAATGGACGCTTGTAAAGAAACTAGAATTACAACGTACTGAATTTGGTGCGGCTGTTATTGAGAATAAGTTGATATTGGTTGGTGGAGTTGAGAGAGGTGGTTGGTCAAAAACAATGGTTAGCTTGGATTTAAAAAGCATGACCTGGACCCAACTCCAACCGATGAGTGCACAAAGGCAAAAAGTGAGCGTGACAGTGTTAAAAAGATTACTCTATGCTGTAGGCGGTTTCCATTATTCACCTTTAAATACAGTAGAGCGATGGAATCCTGGAACAAATACTTGGCACAATGTGGCACCCATGACCACTGCAAGATATTTTGTCGGTGTGGCAGTCCTCAATGATGACTTATATGTTATTGGTGGGAATAATGGAAAAATGAATTTGAGCGTCGTGGAAAGGTATGATCCATGCACAAACCAGTGGAGTCGCTTATCGCCCATGAACGAAGGTCGTAGTGGTTGTGGAGTGGCACAAGTAAATGGGCTTCTTTATGCAGTAGGCGGCTTTGGCAACGCTGGATATTTAAATTCTGTTGAGTGTTACGATCCAAATATTAATAAATGGACAAAGGTTTGCTCGCTGACAGTCAACAGGTATTTCCATGGCTGTGCTCAGTTTGCTAATCGTATTATTGTAGCTGGCGGCTGTGATTCTAATAATTCTAGATTGAATGATGTTGAGGAATACGATCCAGTGCATGATGTTTGGCACAAACTTGCATCATTAAAAACTCCCATGAATCGAACTTTCCTTGTCGTCATACCCAATGATGTCATTAAGCCAAGAGCAAATCCATAAAAGCCACGATTACCAAAATATCATTTCTTTTATTTTTATCACAAAATGTTTAAATTAAAATATTTGAATATATCCATAGTAAATTTATAAAAAATCACGAATATTTGGTTTTGTTTTTAATTCTAAATTTTATTAGTAACTAGGCTGAATCTGTAGCTCTTCAATCTTTACTATATCTATATATTTGTTAAGACAGCTAATATATATGATTATTATTAAAGAAAAATCTTACTGCATTGGTTTGAAGGAAGAAACATTTCTAATGGAATGGAATTTACCTTCATTATGTAATATAAAAATTGAAAATGTTTACGGCAAGGGTGCCCAGGGCAATTGCACGTTTAGCTCTTTTTATTCCCTATGCCGTATGGTACAAAGGGTATATTAAGTTTGTGATAGCCAAAAATGTATGTTACATATTGAAGTAGTTGTCGGAGACCCCCCAAAGTTAACTAAAGTAAGATCAGGGTGACTAGAAAAGTCGATTTGGCCATGTCCATATGAACGCCTACATCTCAGAGGTGGTAAGAACTAGAGTAACCAAACATTCACATTAGATGCCTTATCATTCCATAGAAGACAAGTTTATTTGTATTTTTTGATATCAGAGTCAAATTATATGGCTCCCATGAAAAAAAAAAGTTTTTGATAGGTAATTCGTTGGTTTGTGAAGATATTAGAACCAAATTTGATAGTCAAACGTTTTTTAGTGTACCTGAACTAAATTTGACCAAAATCGGGAATATGCTAAGCGAAGCATTTGAATATGGTAGAGCAGGAAGGGGAAGGAATTTAGATATGAATGCCATTATACAATTAGGCGGCGGTTAGGCCAGCAATGTTACATATGTATAAGGACTTTCACCAAACTGACAATAATAAGAAATGGCGTACGTAAAGTCGGGCGCGGACGACTTTGGGATACCCTGTACCACTATCTTGCAATAAAATCCGATTCCTTCATGAAAAACCAAAAACAGAAGAATTTGTATGCCAAAATTTTTTTTATATTTTTCGATCGTTCCTACCGATTGTGTTCAAATTTGGTACAATGCTTGGGTACTCTAAAAAATCTGGTTACGATATCTTTTTAAAAAATTAAATATAGCGAGTTTTGTATAAAAAAAGTTATTTTGGCCGATCGGTCCTATCGGACTATGATATAGTCCACCGATTTCAATAAAATTTGACACAGTTCTTAAATACCTTAAAAAAGATCTGAATGCCGAATTTTGTTCAAATATCTTTACAAACAAACGAAACACATCGAATTTTCTATAAAAATCGTGTTTTTGGACCGATTGGTCCTATGGGAGCTATATGATCTAGTCAACCGATTTGAATTAAATTTAATACAGTGCTTAGGAACTATAAAAAACTTAAGAATGTCAAATTTGGTCTCAATATCTTAACAAACAAACGAAACACAACAAATTTCGTTAAAAAATCGATTTTTTGGAAGATCTGACCTATTGGAGCTATATGATATAGTCTACCGATTTGGTTCAAATTTGGCACATTGCTTAAGTGGTCTAAAAAATTTCAAAACGCCAAATCTGGTTACGATATCTTTATTGAAAAACGAAATATAGCGAACTTTTCTTTAAAAAAGTTATTTTGGCCGATTGGTCCTATGGGAGCTATATGATATAGTCAACCGATTTTGATTAAATTTGGTACAGGGTTTGGAAACTATAAAAAACTTTCGCATGCCAAATCAAATATCTGCATAAACAAACTTCATCTAAAACTATTAATTTTTTTCGAGGTCGTCTGAAACACGCCTATGAGAGCTATATAATTTAACCCCGATATCAAAAAAAGAAAATAAACTTGTCTCCTATGGAATAATATGGGATCTAATGTGAAAGTTTGGTTACTCTAGCTCTTACCATCTCTGTGATCTAGGCGCTTAAGCGGACAGACGGACATGGATATATCGACTTCTCTAGTCACCCTCATTATACTTTAGGTAACTTTGGGGGTCTCCGACGGTTCCTTGTATATATATGTTACATACATTTTTGGCTTGCACAAACTTAATATACACTTTGTACCATACGGTACAGGTTATATAGATAATGGCGAAAAACAGTGAAAAGGTAAAAACCAAATTGAAAAATGTGGAAACTCTTTTCCCAGTCAGAACTGCCAACCAGAACATCGAAGTTCCAAGAAGAATTGCCAAATTATTGCACCATATCTTGAAATTTTCGCAAAATTCTTGTTTATAATGTCACGAATTCAAAGACATGTTCCGATTAAATAGAAAATATGGTCACACTAAATAAAAAAACAATTTTTTTAACGAGCAAGAGTTTTTATGACGATTTTCCATTTGAATAGTTTTTGTTGAATAGAATCATGGAAATTCGAAAGATTAGAAATACATTTTTTTAAATCATAACAGGTGGGCTGAAAATTCCGTATCGTTTCAATGAAAAAATATTTTTTTGTCAAAATTCGCTTATATTATTCAACATAGTTGCCTTCAAGAGCGATACAGCGATTATAACGGTCTTCAAGTTTTTCGATACCCTTCCGGTAGTAATCCTTCGACTTGTCCTCAAAATAGGCTTCAGTTTCGGCGATGATTTCTTCGTTGGTGTGAAATTTTTTTCCGGCGAGCATTCTCTTAAGGTCCGAGAAGAGGAAAAAGTCGCTTGGGGCAAGGTCCGGAGAATACGGTGGATGGGGGAGCAAATCGAAGCCCAATTCATGCAATTTCGACATCGTTTTCATGGACTTGTGGCACGGCGCATTGTCCTGGTGAAACAAGATTTTTTACTTCTTCATTTGTGGTCGTTTCTTGGCGATTTCGGCCTTCAAACGCTCCAGTAACACTATATAATAGTCGCTGTTGATGGTCTGGCCCTTTTGGAGATAGTCGATAAAAATAATTCCTCGCGCATCCCAGAAAACAGAGGCCATGACCTTGCCTGCTGACCGTTGCGTCTTTCCACGCTTCGGAGGTGGTTCGGATGCAGCCGGCCACTCGGCCGACTGGCGATTTGACTCCGGTGTGTAGTGGTGGAGCCATGTTTCATCCATGGTGACGTATCGGCGAAAAAAATCGGTTTTATTGCGCAAAATCACCTCCAAACAGGCCTCGGAGTCGTCGATGCGTTGTTGCTTTTGGTCAAATGTGAGATTGCGCGGCACCCATTTCGCGCAGAGCTTTCGCATATCCAAATATTCATGAATGATGTGACCGACGCGTTCCTTTGATATCTTTAAGGCCTTGGCTATGTCGATCAACCGTATTTTGCGGTCTCCCAAAATTATTTTGTGGATTTTTTTCACGTTTTCGTCCGTAACTGCCTCTTTTGGGCGTCCACTGCGTGCGTCGTCTTCGGTTGACATATGACCGGTACGAAATTTAGCAAACCACTTGCGAATGGTTGCTTCGCCCGGGGCAGAGTCCGGATAACACTCATCAAGCCATTTCTTGCATTCGACGGCACTTTTTTTCATCAAAAAATAATGTTTCATTAATACACGAAACTTTTGACTTTCCATGGTTTTCAAAAATAACAAAAGTAGCGTCACTCTCGATACGATAACTCACAAACTAATGATCCGACAGCTGTCAAATTTTTACAGGTATCTTTTGAAGGTTGGTACTACCTAAGAAGGGTATAAATTTTATTCTGGTGGCGCCATCTCATAGAAACGATACGGACTTTTCAGCCCACCTGTTATTTTACGCGATTTTTAACTTTTTTTATGTTGAATTAATTTTTGTAGAAAAGCCGAATAATCATCCAAAATCGATGATATGTTCGGTGTATTTGAAGCAAATGGTCACAATTTGTTTTAAACCATTTTCCGACATTTTTATGAAGCATTCATATTTAATTATTTATGCCGGTTTAACTCGATAAAATCATCGAAATTTAATTTAATGGAAAATATGGTCACACTAAATAGAAATACATATTTCTAATCATATCTTACGCTTTTTTTTTGTGTTTCAAGCATTTTCGCAAAATTCTGGTTTGCTTTATGATGATCAGGACAATCAGCCAAATTCGATGATATGCTCCGAGTAAATGGCAGATATGGTCACACTAGCTAGAAATAAAAATTTATTTTTTTTTAAGCACATATTGCGCACATTGCTATACAATTAATTCTTTCTAAATTCCAGCCATCATGATCCAAGACATTTATCCAATAAATGGCACATACGGTCACACTAGGTATTTTGATGAAGCTTTTATAATTAATGAATTCTCGCAGAATTTTAGAATTTTGGGACTCAAATTACGTAAAATATGTAAATAGAAACTAAATTTTACAGCATTGTTCATAGTATAATAATACTAAATAATAATACTAACTACTAATTTGCTCAAGCTTTGTTTCTATTCAATTGCCTGAAAGTGTTTGCAAAGCTTTGGTTGGAAAATTTATAATTTACTATCTACTTTTAAGCGTCATGCATTAAAGGCCCAAAAGGCTTAGCAAAAGATGTCCCAACAATTAAAGTGTGACCATATTTCCAGCGCTCTCGCATGGACTCAAGTGTTGCCAGTGTTGTGCAACATTGAAAACCGCACTAAAGTTGTGTGTTAAGCGGATTAGCTGCGTATTTAAGCCTTTTATGCTTTACATGTAACTACGAAATATGTATGTGTATATGTATATGTATGTATATTTATATTAGGGTGTCCCTTAAATTTCAAGTTCGATATTTTTTTACGCATACCTTCTTAAGAGTTTCGTTATAACCCTATATTGTCTAGAAAAAAATATTAGTTCGATATGATTTTTGAGACTATTAATGCTCCATTGTTTAGTGCGAAGATATGTCGGTGGAATTACGGAGTGATAAACAAAATATTTTCCTTATCGGATTGCCTAGGTACCAAATAAATGGTGCAAAAACAGATCTTAAATTCTGAACTCAGCTTGCCGGAAAAGAGCTAGAAAGAATCTCATAACTCCTAAGCTAGTTGCAGCTTTAGATCGATGCCAGTTAAGCATTAGAGATTCCGTTTACAGTCTGAGCAGCGATGATTTCTCTATTAACTAATCATCGATTCATCGAATTCGTACTGAACCTAGAAAATCAAGGCTGACTTCCAAAACAATGTACCCGACTTACTCACAGTCCATTGGGATGGAAAACTATTATCCGGTTTGTAGAACCCTTGCCAGTTATTGCTTCATTTGACGATAGAGAAGAGCTACTTGCAGTGCCGAAACTAGAAAGTTCTTTTGGAAAACATCCAGCTATGGCTGTCTCAACTACTCTCTTTGACTGGAACTTTCGCGATACGGAAGCTTGTACTATTTTGGAGCAAACTTTAGGAAGAGAATTGTTGCTTTTGCCTGTCGTCATCATGTTTATGAATTAAGCAAATTACTTGTAGCCCAGATATTCCGATATTCAAAAAGTTCAGAGAAAATTGGAAAACATCGATTCTAGTAAAATTGAACCATCTCTTAATTTCGTTAAAGCTTTGTTACTTATTTTATAAGGCAGAATTAGACAAAGGTTTTGTTAGAGATGATTACCGCGAATTGATCGAACTGTGCGTAATATTTTTAGGAGGAGACATTGGGGAAAAATTAAAACCAAGGCCCCCGGAGCTATGCATCAGGCATGCTAGATGGCAAGAGCGATCTATGCTTTACAAATTTGTTTACTTAAGTCACAAAGCAGAGGACAAAAAGGCTGTTAAGGGGCAAAAAGTATGTTAAACCTTGGCTCGAATGTACAGTGGCGAACAAAAACAAGATGATTCCAAGATTTACGCTTCTCGAAGATGTTAAAAGGGTACGAAAAAATTGACGCAACAATTTCTAAAGCTTTAATAAGCAAGTTTAGCTATCACTATTTGATGATGAAGTTGATAACCTAACTAAGACGAAAATGATTGGGAACTTCAAAAAAACCTCAGATTTTAGCAAACGCTATGACCCGTCAACGGAAGAACTGGCCCAAAAGTTTAGTAAATTTTTTCAGACAAAACATTGGAGCATTTCTTATCGGAAAAGAGCAAAATATTTTTATTTTAGTGTCACGACTGCTGAGTGTCACGACTGCAGATCGACGACAGTTTTTTAACAGATTATTTATCTTCTTGGAATAACAATGCTGTTTTACTGGAAGCTAAAAGAAGAATAAGTTATTTGAGAGTTGTAAATGATATTGCATGAAAGGGCTGCGGCATTAATGCAAGACTTTAACGAACTTATCATGGCTGAAGAAGAATAAAAACAGTTCTTTCTGCGCTGTGTTCAGGAACATAGAAAATTGTATTCGGACTGTAAAAAAACTACACTTAAAAGAAGTTACCCTGAATGATTGTTATTACTTTATGTTTTTAATTAAAAATTAATATTCATCTACTTTTATTTACGTAGACCGAAATTTCAGGACAAAACACGTTTTTTACGAAACTTTTAAGCTAGGTTGGCACAGGTTGCAATTATGCTAGATTGATTAGTAAAAAATATAAAGGATATGCACTTTTTTTTTCTCGTATAAGGTACACCCTAATGTGTATGGTATATGCATGTTCCTTCCACACACACGCGTGCACTTTAGACTATATGCGGGCTGGGGCGGGGTAATGCCGAAAAATGATATTAAGCCGATTGGTTGGTTGGTTGGCTGGCTGGCTAGAGTTGCCTGAGTCGCAAATTTATGAAAACTATGCAACAACAATGTAATAAAATATAAAGCTGAAAGAGCATAAAGAGAAAGAGCAAAGCAAAAAGGAAAAATACAAAAAAAAAAAGAAGAAAAGAAAACCCAAACAAAACAAGTAACAACAATAATACTTATGACCAATGCACACACGCGCACGGTCATACTGCATATAAAATACACGCACACGGTCACACTATGCAGAGCATGCCACAGTACAATACAGTACAGTAAAGTAGAGTACAGTAGAGTACTCGATGTACATATTTATTTATGTGCAGAGGATTAAAATGCGCATTAGCCAGTTGAATTGTTTGGTACAAACGCAAAGAGTATTCCAAATCCAGGCGACAATATTTTTCAGCGTCTTGGAACGTCTCAGCGACGTATCGTTAGATTTTGTGTGATTTTGTTTTGTTTGTTTGCCAATAAATTAATGAGCTATCTTAATTTCTTAAGTTATATTGAAAATCGAGGCTAAATTGGTATAAAATTCTTCGGTTTGGTTTTTTCTTTTGCCGAATTTGAGGCAAAAATAATGGCGTAGAAAAGATTTTTAGCACACAGATCTCTGCAAGCCTAGTTCTTGCCGTCCTCAACAAAGATGCAGAAAAGTTTAAGAAAACGAATTAGTTTCAAGCAGTTAATGGCTTATTTTCTAATAATACAATTTTTTTATTTTCTAATAATAAAATCCGGTTCCTTCACAAAAAACCAAAAACCGAAGAATATTTAAGCAAAATTTCAAATATCTTTACAAACAGACGAAACAGAACGAATTTTGTATAAAAAAATGGCGGACTTAAAGTCGGGCGCGGACGACTTTAGGATACCCTGTACCACAAGCTTGTAATAAAGTCCGATTTCTTCACAAAAAACCAAAAACAGAAGAATTTTTAAGCAACAAATTTTTTTTTGACCGATCATTCCTATGGGAGCTATATGATATAGTCAACCGATTTCAATAAAATTTGACACAATGCTTAAGTACCTTAAAAAAGATCTGAATGCTAAATTTATTTCGAATATCTCTACAAACAAACAAAACACATCGAATTTTGTATAAAAAACGTGTTTTTGGACCGATTGGTCCTATGGGAGCTATATGATCTAGTCAAACGATTTGGATTAAATTTGGTACAGTGCTTAGGAACTATAAAATACTCACGAATGTCAAATTTGGTCCCAATATCTAAACAAACAAACGAAACATAACAAATTTTGTTAAAAAATCGATTTTTTGGAAGATCGGACCTATGGGAGCTATATGATATAGTCAACCGATTTTGTTCAAATTTGGCACATTGCTTAAGTGGTCTAAAAAATTTCCAAACGTCAAATCTGGTTGGGATATCTTTATTAAAAATCGAAATATAGCGAATTTTTCTTTAAAAAAGTTATTTTGGCCGATCGGTCCTATGGTAGCTATATGATATAGTCAAACGATTTTGATCAAATTTGGTACAGTGTTTGGAAACTATAAAAAACTTTCGCATGCCAAATCAAATATCTGCATAAACAAACGAACGGCGTCTGAAACACCCGTATGGGAGCTATATAATTTAACCCCGATATCAAAGAAAGAAAATGAACTTGTCTCCTATGGAATAATATGGGATCTAATGTGAAAGTTTGGTTACTCTAGCTCTTACCATCTCTGAGATCTTGGCGTTCAAACGGACGGGCGGACGGATGGACATGGGTATATCGACTTCTCTAGTCACCCTGATCATATTTTAGGTAACTTTGGGGAGTCTCCACAATTTTCGGCTTGCACAAACTTAATATACCCTTTGTACCATACGGTACAGGGTATAAAAAGATGTGGTACAGTCAAGGTGGTATCCGACAGTGGAATACCTTGTACCTTTTCTATCGAAAAAATATTTACTGTATATTCTTACTAAGAACTTTCCAATTGGAATTAATTTTGATATTTAAATATAACCTGAAAGTTACGTCAAAGAAGCTATTTAATTTATTTATAAAATTTGAATGTGGATTTGTTTATTAGAGGCACATAAATCAGCTGATTCGAGATCACTTGTAACAATAATTCGAGTCAAATATTGACGCAGTTTATACGACACGGGTAGGTGAAACCAAAAACCATGTAAATCTGCTGAGATTTAGGTGTTCATACAGACGGACGGACATGGCTCAAACGTCAATAATAAAGATCTTGTGGTCTGCCACGCCTCCTGCTGACCGTTACATACATTGCTCAAATCAAATCTATAATTATGTCGCCTATAAAATAATCGAAAATATTTACAATTCATTATTCTACAAATTTTGATAGTTTTTAATAAATTTTTGTCGCCTGGCCACACTGCGTGAGTGAGTATGTATGTATGTATGCACATATACATATTTGGTATTATTGTATTTGTGTTTATATTCATTTGCAGTTTACATAAATTCATAGAGCTGACAGTACGTACTCGTATAGCTTGACCTGGTACACACACCATAAGCACCGCCAGCTTAATTGCTCAACAAGTTGGCGACGTGGAGCACAGTGGGGCATCAGTTGGGCTTTTAGAGGCATCTGGTTGACCAGCAGCTGCCTAGCCGCCTAGCACTCTGAGCACTTACCTTTTTTTTTTTTTTTAAGGGGGAGGTGCTCCTGCTGGGCACGCTCTATGCGGCCGGACAGCTGCCCCAAAAACTGGTGGGCAGGTGGGAGGAAAACTAAATGCCTGTCGAGAGGGTGGGGGGCAGTTGATGACATGATGGGGGTTTTGTCACATGCTCGGATAATTGGCATAGGCATATAGCTCTTTCATTGAAAATCAATAGCCGCAATAAAAAGATACACTGGCTTCTAAACCAAGTTACCAACCGTTTCGGATGC
The DNA here is from genome assembly GCA_037043745.1 of Chymomyza amoena. Taxonomy (NCBI): domain Eukaryota; kingdom Metazoa; phylum Arthropoda; class Insecta; order Diptera; family Drosophilidae; genus Chymomyza; species Chymomyza amoena. Next base: position 130,850 of record JBAMAX010004542.1, read on the forward strand.
TGGCCAACGCCAACAACAACAACAACGTCATCCACATTCACAGCGTCATCAACAGTTGACGTCAATGTTTCATTTAAAATTCAAATATAAACAGCTTGTGGGCAAGCGGGGGAGTGCAACATTTTTTTAAACATTTGGCGCACTCATTTTGTATCTTAAAGATGCGACGACGTTGTCCAAATCTTTAATGTACACAATCAGCGCAACGTTATGGCGCTGGTAACGTCTGAAGAGAGAGAGTGAGAGCGAGCAGGAGGCGGTGCAGGGACGCAAGGGGCATACAACTCCCACAGCTGCCACAACGATAACGACTGAGCCTGTTTCCACCACAGTACAAAAATATATACCCTGGCTGTTGTGGGAAATTTTTTACTTTCAATAGAGGGATATTTTTTTGAACTTAACTCAGTAAGACCCAATAGTGCCTGCTATAAAAAGTACAAATAAGCTTTATATTTATTTTTTAACAATTTTATTAAACAAGTCATGTAAAAGGCGTCAAACAAATGATCAATTTTATCATCGATAAGGTAAATTTTTTTCATAATAAAACTTTTTACCATCGCTATAGCACAGTTTTTATTCAAGCTTTAAAATTATTTTAAAACTTTTAAACAGTTTCAATTCGAGAGGGTTTTTTGGAGCGATTTAGGTAAAGGAATTTTTTATTATTCAATGTATGCATTGTTTTATAATATAGAACTTTTTAAAAACTACGATGAACTGAATGAACTGAATGAACTGAAAGAACTGAATGAATGAACTGAAAGAACTGAATGAATGAACTGAATGAACTGAATGAACTGAATGAACTGAATGAACTGAATGAACTGAATGAACTGAATGAGCTTAATAAGCTGAATGAACTGAATGAACTGCATGAACTGAATGAACTGAATGAACTGAATGAACTGAATGAACTGAATGAACTGAATGAGCTGAATGAACTATATGAACTAAATGAACTGAATGAACCGAAGAAACTGTATGAACTGAATGAACTAAATGAACTGATTGAACTGAATGAACCAAATGAACTGAATGAACTCATTGAACTGAATGAACTGAACTCTTGGCCTGCCGATGATTGAATGTCAAGCGCTTCCCTGGGAACTCTTGCTTGAAAATGTAACATAATCTAAAGCCAAAAAATTCCTTGCAATGGGACTTGGTCTGGAACTGGTTCCGACAAGTTCCGATATATATATATATATATGTAAGTATAACTTGAGTTGACAATTTTTTTTAACTTCTTTAGCGTCAAGAGATATAACGCGTTGGTTTGGCAACAACTCAAAATGCCTTTTTCTCGCTTGTGTTTCTCAACAAAGTGGGGAAATTTTGCATTCACCACGGCACACACACACACACACACACACACACGCATAGACACACTGAGCAGCTGTCCGGGTGTATTCATTCCACTATATCGCTGTCTGTTGTTGTTGTTTTCGTTTGTACTTTCGTACGCTTCGTTCCGTTTTCGTTTCGTTTCGTTTGGCGTCGGCTTTGGTCTATGCCATTGTCGTTGTCGCTAAATCACAACATGGCATGGAACATGGCAATCAGTTTGTCTTTGACTGCGTAACGCGTTGCGTGCTTTGCGGCGCCTCGGCATTTGTTGCATGTGTTCGCGTTGTTCGCGTCGTTTGTTATTTGCGAGTTGCAAAAGTTGTATGAACGATACAAGATACAAAATATCGTACAATTTTTGCTCAAATGATTTTTTATTTTTTTTCAAGTGTACTACTATCTGTGTGTGTGTGTGTGTAAAGAGTTGAGAGCAAAAACAATTTTATTGTTTTGTTGGTCAGTGTGTGTGTGTGTGTGTAGTTTTGTATTTAAAGTACAATAAATTGTTGCATACTTTGTGGCGCCGCGGTTGCTTTTGTTGCAGCTTGTTTTGTTTTGGCTGCCATTTGTTTGTTTATTGTTGTTGTTTGTTGTTGTTGTCGCTGCTTTTTGTAAGCAGGCAAAAAGTCAAACCTTGTGGCATTGTAATTTATGCAACAATTTCAAAAAAATAAAATAACAACAACAACAAAACAAGCTTTAAACATGTTATATAGAGAATATGGAACAAAACAACAAATTGTTAGGCTTAATAAATAATTTGCAATAGAAATGAGCCGTGGCATAAATAACTCTTTACTCAACTTAATTTAACGATAAATTTAACGATAACTATATTTTTATTTTAAATATTTTTATTTGCTACTTTTAACATGTTCCTAAGAGTTTTTATATATTTATAGATCCTATTCCTTTTTCGAAAAGTCATCATCATAGGATAGTATAGGGGCCATATACTCTATACTAAACCTAAAAAATGTTTATATTTAGTTCAAAAAAGTGTTTTGAAATTAATGTTAAATGACGAGCTCTTAAAAAATATTCCTATTGAGTATAAAATTATACTGTGCATAAAATTCGGTATGTTCAAGAAAGTTTTTACTCAAGTGCTCTTTATCATTTGACGAAGTCTGAAGTTAGGCAAATTTAAGGCCTTATAAAATCTTGTTTTAAGTTGAGCTATATTTTTATATTATAAAAATTTCAGTAATAAAATGACGCTGAAAAACCCCAAAAACAAAAAAAAAAAAAATAAAAAGAAAGTTAGGCAGATTTCATATTTTGACATCTTTGTTTTAAATACCCTGCAAAATCTAGTTGAGGTATATTATGTTTGTGCATATAGATGTAACACGGAGAAGATGCCGCCGAAGACTGCCAAAGTTATTTCCATTAAGATCAAAATACAAAGTAGTAGGATAATACGTCTGCCAGATTTCAAAGTGTTTATTAAGTTTATTCAAAATATATAAAATATTCGGATAATATAGTTGTATCTTCAACCAATTTTGTTAAAGTTAACCAAGTGGGAAAAGCTTTGACCTGAAAATTTAAAGTCTGTTTAGTTGGGACAATAATCGGTATTTTTATACAAAGGGTATATTATGTTTGTGCAATCCGAAAATGTATGTAACATATAGAAGGAGTCGTCGGAGACACCCTAAAGTTAGCAAAAATATGATCAGGGTAACTAGAGAAGTCGATATACCCATGTCCGTCTGTCCGTTTGAACGCCTAGATCTCAGAGATGGTAAGAGCTAGAGTAACCAAAACTTTCACATTAGATCACATATTATTCCATAGGAGACAAATTTATTTTATTTTTTTAATATCGGGCTTAAAGTACATATGTAGACCTCGAAAAAAAAACAAAAGTTTTAGATTGATAATTCGTTTGTTTATAAAAATATCGCAACCAAATTTAACATTTGAGATTTTGTATAGTTCTCAAGCACTGTACCAAATTTGATCAAAATCGGCTGAATATAACATAAAGCTTCCATAAGACCAATCGGTCGAAATAACTTGTTTTTATACAAAATTCGCTATATTTAATTTTTTAATTAAGATATCGTTACCAGATTTAACAGTCAGAAGTTTTTAGAGTACCCAAGCATTTAAGTAAATTCAAACAAAATCGGTTAAATATATTATATAGCTCCTATAGGCCCAATCTTCCAAAAAATCGATTTTTGAACAAAATTTTTTGTGTTTCGTTTATTTGTGAAATTATTGGAATTACATTATTTTTGTAAGTTTTTTATAGGTCTTAAGCATTGTACCAAAGTTTATTAAAATCTGTAGACTATATCATATAGCTCGCATAGGAGGAATCGGCCCAAAAAAAACGTTTTTTATACAAAATTCGTTGTGTTTCGTTTGTTTGTAAAGATATTTGAACTTGATTCGGCATACAGATCTTTTTAGCCCCCGACGCAAAAAGAAGGGGTGTTATAAGTTTTACGTGTCTGTCTGTCTGTCTATGGCATCATAACTCCCGAACGCAAGCAGTGATTTCAATTTATTTTTTTGTATTAAAGGTGATTTATGTGCGAGTGTTCCTAGACATGTTTGATGAAAATCGCTTGAGAAAGTGGGGAGCATAACCGAATGTCTGCAAATATACTCGGATGGGGTCTCAAATAAGTATATTATAATATACTAAAGTCTAACTTAACCTAACCTACCTATAAAAAGTATGAAATAAAAAATTAAATTAAAAATTTAAAAATCCCCCGACACAAGAACTTAAGTAATTTCCCTTTAAAAACAAAAAACTAATAAAAGAAACTTAATGTTAAAGTACCTAAGAATCTATTAATAATTCTAAAAAAAAATACGTCGCGTTGGGGGACCGCTCCTAAACTAACAATTTAAATACAAATAGTCTAATTAAGCAAGAAAGATGAACTTAAAAACAAATTTTTTTTTAATTGAATTTTTTATTTAATGTATTAAAGCAGTGTGTCAAATTTGATCGAAATCGGTTGGCTTTATTGTATAGCTCCAAATTGTTGCTTAAAATTCTTCTGTTTTTGGTTTTTTATGAAGGAACCGGATTTTAATGCAAGCTAGTGGTACAGGGTATTCCACGTACGCCATTTTTTGTTATATAGAAAACGAATTATTCCTCGAATAAAGCTAACAAAGTTGCAAGAGTTTTGGGCTTAAAATTTAGAGGCCGCTCGAGCCAAGATATGAATTTCAGTGAAAAACTACCTAAAGCTACCAATTAAAAAGGCCAAAAATTCATTTTGGAAAATTACCTTTACTCAATTCAAGGTACAAAATGTGTAAAAATAATACGAAATTTAGAAACAATTTACTTTCGCTCAATATGGCCACCTTTTGCCTTCACTATGGCCTTGAGACGGTCCAAAAATGAATCGCAAGCTGCCCGAATGTGACTTGCAGGTTTTCAGCGCCTCGAGACTGTTGTATCTTTTAGTTCGGACCTTGCTCTCCAAAATGGCCCAAAGAGAATAATCCATCGGATTCGCGTCTGGTGAATTCGAGAGCCATTGTGTGGACGTTATGAAGTTCGGAACGTTGTTTTTCAGCCATTCTTGGTTCACTCGAGCTTTGTGAGACGGTGCCGAGTTCTGTTGAAACGTCCATGATCTGCCACCGAAATGTTTGTCTGCCCACGGCTTCAAAGCAACCTTCAGAATACTTTCCCGATAATATTGCGCATTAACCTTGACGCCAGGCTCGATGAAAACGATTGGAGAGCGCCCATCTGCGGTTACAGCGGCCCAAACCATTATCTGTGGCGGGTGCTGCCTCCTGGTGGCCAATCGATGACTCAAATTCTCGTATGAACGGTCCCTCAAGTAAACCCTATCTTTTTGAGAGTTTACGAATTGCTCAATTGTAAAAATTTTCTCCTCAGAAAACACAATGTTCGGCAATTGACCGCTTTCGGCCAAGCGAAGCAACTCCTTCGCTCTCTCAAGTCTGACTTGTTGCTGCTTCGGTGTGAGATCATGTGCCTTTTGGATCTTGTAAGGCTTGAACTTGAGATCATTTTTCGGTATGCGACGGATGCTACGGTCACATATTTTCAGTTCTTTCGCCATTTGATTGGCACTTCGTTGGGGATTTCGCTCAAGTCGGTTCTTCACTTTTTGAACCATCTCACGTGACGTTGCAGTCTTTTGATGACCACCTTCATGACGTTTTGCGATATTTTTGTAAATATAATAATTAAAGTGAATTTAATCAAATGCAGTGTATCTCAAAGTCGTCTTAAATGCACTACATATTTTTATAATATTTTTTTGTTTCTTTCTGAATTTGAATTAAAATAGAAAGCAAGCCTTTTGGCCTCCATGCGCTGCTTTGCTTTATATTATATCTCTAGGCACATAAATATATTGTATTATATATGATATATTATATATATGTACATATATATGTAAATCATCTTGTTGTTGTTGTTGTTTTTGGTCCATTTTGTTTTTCTTTAGAGCTTGCTGACAATGCGTATTGGTTTGTTTGTTTTTCATTTTTCATTTTTCGTCCTGTTTTTGCAGCATTTTGTATGTAGTCGGATTTTTTTGGCGCACAAGCATATTTGATGAATTTTCCGAGAAAATTGTGTGTAATGAAAATATTGCGTATACGACAGTCAAAATTACAAAGACACAAAAATTCAACCACACAGGCGTTGTTTTTGTATACATTTTTAATGAAAATTAAATTTTATGCAAAAGTGCTGCATACTTTCAGGCGCTTAACATGTTTTTGAAAGCCTTTATCCAATATTACTTTATATGTATTGATTTCATATATATACAACTGAGCAAAATCAAGTATTATACTTTTGTATGCTCTTTAAGGTTGCAATTTTTTCTTTAAAATATTTTCTCAACTCAACTAATCTAACTCAGCTCAATTTTCTAACTCAAAACGAGAATTTCTCAAGCAAAAAAAAAGAAAATTTGTAACTTTTTCGACTCGAAGTTTAATCTAAAGTTCAGTATTCAATACTAGACTTCATTTGTTAAAATAAACTAAATAAAATATTAACTTTATAAGTAAGTTTTTATTAAGTATGGATATACATTTTATTAGGTGGACTGTGTTTTTTTTCTTATTTTTTTTTATTTTTTTATCTTTAAAACCTTTAAACGGATTATCTCGTAGATTCTTCGAACTGCAATTATATCTTGCGCCACATAACCGCATATTTTCTGGTAAAGTTTCTGTTGATATATTTTATATAACAAATTTTTAAAGAGCCTATTTAATCACAAAAACAAATTGAGATTAGGTAGGTAGGTAGAAGTGGTTGTCTTCCGAAACTTGGTTTAGTCCTTACTCTTCTTTATCCTCTTTGAACCAACCTGTCGCATTAATCTTATTTAATCTAATTCCTGCGAATTCAGTAATATTCCCAAAAGTTTCGGAACCCAATGTATTCGGTCTCCTCATGCATCCACACAGGAGGTGCTCTACTGATTCGTACAGTAGTCAAAATGCGGCACGCCCAATTTGTTGGCATGCCTACCAATAAGACCATGCCCCTATCATGACTCTTACGTCTAGTCTGATTAGTTTTAACAATTGTCTGGTTCTATTCAAGCTCCATTGCGGCTTAGTTTTCCTACTAATTAGACAGGTACCAGTTTGCTCCCATCTATAGTTTGCATCATTAATGATACTTCTATCTATTAACAATTTACATGTTGTTAGTGGTATAGGTATCAACGCCTTATCCGGCTGAAGTGGTGCCGTTGTGCCCCGTCTAGCTAGATCATCTGCCTGGAAATTGCCCACGATATCTCGGTGACTTGGTACCCAAAGCAGATTACTACTGCTACTATGAATTCTGGAGTCCTTAGTAAAGCGTAGAGCCTCCTGGTTACATTCATCGTGTTGTCATTATGACGTGAAATTAGCACCTCCAAGTCCTCTGTGCCGGCTGCTGTAGCAGGGGGATTGACCAATAATTGTTGAGTACCCCTTATTGACATGTTTCCATTATTTTTTTGTTTCATGTTATTTTGACATCTTTTATGAGAACCGGTGACTGAAGCCGCCCCTGATATGGGAAAACAGACGCTTACCTGATGGCAATTTGGTTGCCAAAAAGGCATCCGGGTTTGTTGTGGACTACTCTTAGCTTCAGAACTCTTCCTCGACCTTACCGGCATGGGTGGCTCTACCGATAGCTATGCTACCGCCGGCATCGCTCTTTGATTCATCGCCCCTAATGAGCCCCCTCTCCACGACAAAGTGGCAATCCCCGAGAGTAGATTTATGGTGTAGAATTTAGTAGCATCTCATTAAAGCTCGTAACATTCCATTACTGTTTTGGATGTGAGCCTAACTGACTGTAGTGCTTTTAGAGCTGCCTAACTGTCAGAACAGATCTGAATTTCCCATTCGGTTAAAACACGATTCTTAATTATGAGAATACTTTCCATTATGGCTATGACTTCTGCTTGGAAAGCACTACAATGATCTGGTAAGCAGAAGGATTCGTTAATGCCCAACAACCCCCTGCCACCTAATCATTGTGTTTCTGAACGGATTGTCTAAGAATAACTCCATTGACTTAGAAAAGTCGAAGGTTCTAGGAATTTGCGGAAATTGGCGCAGAATATTTGAGTGTCCTCTAGAACTTGTGGCTAGATCCGAAGATTCTCTGAGCCTTAAGATGCAGCATAGTGTTCAACACTGCTGTGGGGGTCGTTCACAGGGCGTTGCTGATTGTGAAATTCATGCATTTCAACGCACTATTCTTGTTCAGCGCCGGCCACCATACCAGAACTCCGTAGGTTATGATTGGCGTTGCTATCGCTGTGAGTTCTAAGACCCCATCTTGCTCCTATTGCTGTTTTGCCTGAGTATAGGGCTATCGCCGTTTTTCTCACGCTATCTTCAACATTTAGGTTCCAAAGCAGTTTCCTGTCTAAAATCAGTCTTAGGTAACGTGATTCGATTTAGGCACGGAGGTCTAACATCTGGTAGCTTATGTTTTCTAGTGAACACAATAAGTTCCGTTTTGCTGGCATTAACACCTAGCCCACATGCATTGAACCGCCGATCAACTTCATTCAGTAATCTTTGCAAGATTTCGCAGAGGGTGTTCAGAAATATTTCCCTTGCAACCAAGGCAACATCATCCGCATAGGCGACAAACTTTTGTGAACTCCATTCCTGATATCACAAGAGCTTGTTTATAGCTAAAGGGTTTTCCAATAAGAGGTGTTATTTTGGTATTCAAAGAAAAATTCCATTTTTTGAGACAAATGATCGGCTGTTTATTTCATAATAAAGAGGAAGGTATGCCGTTAATAATGAAAAAAACAACATCAGCCAAATGGCCAACACAACCACGCTTACAGGAGCATATCCTTTTCATTAAATTTTCCATAACCAAATCGCAAAGTGGCTGCCCTATGTCCTCGATAGCCTCACGGATTCTATCTTTGAGGTCTTGAATCGACGCTGGGCTGTTGGCGTAGACCTTATCTTTCATGTGGCTCCAAAGAAAGAACTCGCTCACCTCTTTGAGAGATAACACGATACGGAAACTTTTCCTGTAAAACAGCAATAGTTTCGTTGCTTGTGTGGCACGTAGCGCTGTCTTGTTGAAAGTAAACGTTGTCCAGATCACTGCCATCCAAACCCGACCATAAAAAATCACCGTAACTGTTGATCCAACCTCATTTTCGAAAAAATAAGGTCCAAGACCCCACCGGACCATAAACCCCACCAAACAGTCACACGTTGAGGAGGTTTTCCGAGTCCCAGATGCGACAATTTTGCTTATTGACGTAGCCACCGAGGTGGAAATGGGCCTCATCAGTCAAGATGACTTTTCGATGGAATTCCGGTTAATTTTCATGCATTTCAAGGACCCAATCAGCAAAGACACGACGTTGTTGATGATCGGCCGACTTGAGTTCTTGTGTTAACTGAACTTTATAAGCCTTAAGACCCAAGTCGTTATGCAAAATACGGTGTAATGACGTTTTTGAAATGCCCAATTCCAAAGAACGATGAGGAATGGACAAACCTGGGTTTTCTTCAACACTTTGGGCTACAGCAGCAATATTCTCAGTTGTTCTTGAGCCACGTGCACGGGTTTTCTTCTTCACATCACTAACTTGTCCCAACAGCTCGAATTTTTCCACCATTTTTGTGGTGATTTTTAATAAATTCAATGTGTTGTTGAAGCGTGTATCGTTCCATGTTTAGTAATGGCGTAGTTCGTACTTGTCAAATGTTAAAGAATAAAAGCTTCAAAAGTGACAGTTACCGAAATACCGTGTGATTCAAAATAACACCTCTTGTTGAAAAACCCTTTAGAACCCACAAGAGTGGAGATAGGACCACTGCTTGAGGGGTACCTCCGAATGAGTATACCATCTTACCATTTTCATTTGTCGTTGGAGTTTGAGTTTTTTCAAATCGACCATATATACCTTGTAAATAGTTACTTATGTTGTACATAAGCAGACTTTTAATTAGCAAAACTTGTTACAAATTTGCATAGCATACATTTAAGCGCGTCTTGGCATTAAGTTAAACTCAAGCAGCATATCATTAATATATGCCACCTATGTGGTATGTGTGTGTGTGTGTAAGTGTGTGTGTGTGTGCAGGTGTAACAGTGTGTGAGTGCAAGGCAATTGCATGCACTTCTTGTATTTGTCTATAGTCGCTCTCGCTGTGTATCTGTGTGTGCGTGTGTGTGTGTGTGTGTGTGTGTGTGTGCGTGTTTGTGTCCTGGCAGCCATGCTGTCCAGAAGGCCAGCTGCTTGCTAGCTCGACTGCCAGTCCAGACATATGTATATTATCTCTAGTGAATTATGGTTGCCCATATAGATTCCAAAACGGCTTGTCCTTATAGCAACAACAACAACAGCCAGAGAGCAGCCCAAATACACCCACACACACACACACACACACACACACAGATGCTAAACATGTGACGTAGTCGCTGTGTGAGTATCATCATCATGCATTGTGGCACACATTGTTAAATGGCCGATACAAACTTCAACTCGCACACATGGCCAGTTATCTACATAACTTTATATATAATATACTATATATAGATAAACATATGCAAGCATATATTATATAGGGTGAGCCGACAGTAGTAAACGTAACTGATCATAAGTAAGGTTAGGTTAGGTTAGGTTAGGTTAGGGCGGCAGTTGGGACTGACGTCCCAGCTCACTTAGGCCAAGGATAGGCCCTTTGCGGTACCGCTAGAGTGAGCTAATTCACCACATTTCCCCACTTGATAGGTCCCCTACGAAAGTTGAGGAAGCCATCCGGCTGCCTGAATGAACCTTAAAAGGCATTTTGGACTCTGTTCAGAGAGCTGAGATAGATCGTTTAGAAAATGTGACTGTAGGAACCTAAATCTTTTACTGCCTAGTCCTGGGCAGTTGCAGAAGAAGTGTTCCACTGTCTCCAGCTCCTCTTCATCGCCAAAGCTTCTACAGAAGTCATGGTGGGGAGCATTTAACCGGGATGCGTGGTTTCCTACCAACCAGTGTCCCGTAATGGCACGGATAACAGATGAGCACTGGGCTCTATTCAGACAGCAAAGTTTTTTGGTTCTATTACTGCAGTATGTCGATTAGGTTTGCCGCGAGATTTTACACGTGTTCGATAACAGATTTTATTTGCACAGAGAGCGAAAAAGTTTCGTATTCTCGGCTTAGAGGTGGCCATGGGTATACCCGAGGCCCTCCTTGACTTGAAGGAGGATGCTGGTAGTTTCTTTTCTAGCCAGTTCATCCGCAATGCAGTTTCCCTCAAAGTCCCTATGTCCTGAAACCCATATCAGGTGAATTGATAGCTGCTCAGCCATCTCCCTAGAGACAAGCGGCAGTCATTCACTGACTTCTTACACGAAGTCATCGAAACAAGGGACTTAATAGCCGCTTGGCTGTCCGAATATATACAGATGTTCTTATCTTGAACTTGTAGGTTTTTTATTGTTGTTAAAGCCTCCCGGATTGCTGTGACCCCTGGGAGCCGAAAAGCAATTAGCTTGGAACCGCCCGTGTATACCTTTATCGAGCCTGCTGGGCCTAGTACCCCAGTTTTCCACTCCTCTCTGGTTGGAATATAGGCTCTGAAGTTAGTCGTTAAATGTTGCTGCGGTATGCAGTAGTCTGTACTTTCGAGGATAAGTGGGTTCCCTTTCAGAATCTTTGCATGACCAAAATCTTGATCATTCCATTTTTTCGCCTCCCTCATGCGTAAAGCTGATAGAATGGCTTGTTGTTTCCCTACCTTGTTCAGTGGTAGGAGATTTAAAATAGCATCTAAGGCTTCGTTTGGTGTAGAGCGTAGAGCACCACTAATTGTAAGTGGTGTAAGGTGAGCCGACAGTACAGATAAACGTAACTGATCATAAGTTTCTTCACTAAATCTCAAAGCAGATATAAAACCCTAAAACAAGTTCCTGTAAAAGCTGCTTTAGTTATGCTCAATAGCTCAAACTTATACAAAAAAAAACACCCTATAAAATATACATTCCAATACTGCTCTCTCATGCTCAGCCTGGACTCGACTACTTTACTCCCAGCCCTATAAACATGGCTTCTGGCATTTTACTCAGCTCCGGTCGAGCTGTTTCGCTCGGATTGCTCTTACCCCTTACCCTTTTGCCTCTTGCCACTTGCCACTTTGTTGTGTGTTGTCTCTCTAGTGATTTTTGCTTTTTCCATCCATATTTTTCCAACTAAAGTCAGTTAAAGGAAACATGAAACGCATGCAATGACACTTTCTGTGGCTGCTACTCCTAAAGAGCTTTGCTCACATCCCTGGTGTGCTCCCAGTTACTACGCCGCCTTATATATTGCACATTTATGCATATGTATGTGTTGTGTATCCATGCTACTTGCTACGTGCCGCATTTAACTTATGGACATTTTAAATCATGTCCACTGATCGAACAGCAACAACAACAACAACAAGTAATTAGTTGCAACAACATGTGGCCAGCAGCGAGAGGGGGTGTAAGGATATCAGGTGGCCACATAGTGAGGCACGTCCGACAAGAGCGAGTTGCCACTACAGTCTCCTCCAGCCGCATCCTCTCCAGCTTAACTGTTTGCTCTAAATGCTGCTGCTTTGAAATTTATGGAAGCTGACACTCCGAAAGAGAGAGAGAGAGAGAGAGAGTGTGTTGTTCGAAATTGAGTTATTTATGCGCTGGAATTGATTGCTGCTTGTTGTAAAATGTCTGGAACCCCCAACACCCCGCACCCAGCCACTAACACCCTGGACATAGTTTGTCTACTGACCATCAAGTCAAGCGTCAAGCATCAGCGCATAACGCAAAAAAAAAAAAAAAAGGCGTACGTAAAATCGGGCGCGGACGACTTTGGAATACCCTGTACCACTAGCTTGCAATAAAATGCGGTTCCTTCAAAAAAAAACCAAAACAGAAGAATTTTTAAGCAAACAAATTTTTTTGACCAATCGTTCCTATGGCAGCTATATGATATAGTCAACCGATTTCGATCAAATTTGACACAGTGCTTCAATATTCTAAAAAAGATGTGAATGCCGAATTAAGTTCAAATATCCTTACAAACAGACGATTGGTCCTATGGGAGCTGTACGATATAGCCAACCGATTTTGATCAAAGTTAGTACAGTACTAAGGAACTATAAAAAACTAACGAATACCAAATTTGGTTCCAATATTTAAACACAACAAATTTTGTTCCAAAATCGATTTTTTGGAAGATCGGCCCTTTGGAAGCTATATGATATAGTCAACCGATTTCGATCAAAGTGGGCATAATGCTTGGGTACGATATCTTTAAAAATAGTTATTTCGGCCGATCGGTCCTATGAGAGCTATATGATATAGTCAACCGATTTTGATCAAATTTGGTACAGTGCTTAAGAACTATAAAAAACTCTCGAGTGCCAAATATCTTCATGAACAAACGCATTATTCATCTAAAAAATTGTTTGTAGTCTGAAGCACTCCTATGGGAGCCATATAATTTAACTCCGATATCAGCAAAATAAAATAAACTTGTCTCCTATAGAATAATATGGGATCTATGTAATGTGAAAGTTTGGTTACTCTAGCTCTTACCATCTCTGAGATCTAGGCGTTCAAACGGACAGACGGACGGACGAACGGACGCACAGATGGACGGACAGTCGGATATGAGTATATCGACTTCTCTAGTCACCCTGATCACATTTTAAGTAACTTTGGGGTGTCTCCGACGATTCCTACTATATGTTACATACATTCTCGGCTTGCACAAACCTAATAAACCCTTTGTACCATACGGTACAGGGTATAATGATATACGATATATATATATAATATAATACCTAACTATAACATATAATAGCAACAGCAAGTAAGTCCAACAAGAGCGATAAACAGTGACAGCAGAAAAACCAATAGAGAGACAAAAATATAAAAATAAAATCAACTAAATGAGAAACATAAAGAACGTTGGAAATGCCCAGATACTCTTACAGCTCAAAAACGTATACTTAATGCCGATTATAGCTAGACAAGAGATCTTGACAATTTTGCATTCGCCTTAGGCACTCCGAAAGAGTTGTAGCTGTTTTTGAAAGTATTTTCGCTATTCCAAATTTGGTAGCTGCAAGGAAAATTGGAATTTTCCATTGGGCACATTGTACATTTTTTGTAGCCAGTTTTCGGAAACAAACAACAAACACTCCGAAAGAGTTGTAGCTGTTTTCGAAAGTATTTTTGTTATTCCGAATTTGGTAGCTGCAAGGAAAATTCTGTAAACTTTTCACTATTTCGCAAACTTTGCATTTGCTTAGGCCAGATTTTGACAATACTTTTGCCACTCCTAATATGCTAGCTTCAAATAATTTGTGCAAAAATTCTTTTTAAAAATTTGACTAAAGTTAGTTTTTTGAAAACACTTTCGCAACTTTATTGCGCATCAAAAATAATTTCATTTTTTCGCAAACAATTTTCGAAAGCGCGTTTTCGAAAATGCTTTGGGTCAAATAAATACAAATATATTTTATGGAAGAGGTTTCTATTTTTTCGCAAAATATTTTATTCTCCTTGAAGGCAATGGAGCACAGGAAAAAATTTTCAAAACAACTATTGCAACTCCGAAATGTATTTAAGTTGTTTTTTCGAAATGTTTGGCAGCTCTAGGAATTCCTACAGTTTTTGCTTACAACATCTTTTGAAAGTTGCTTTAAGCAATTCCAGAAATATTTTCGTCGCTCCGAAAAATGAAGCTAAACAAAACACACTTTTTTTTAATGGAAAATTATGGTATTATATTCAACACCTGGACAGCTAAATCCGAGGACCCAAAACCCCGATCTAATGATTCTTAGATAATATACAAATTATCTCGTTTTATGAGATTTTTTATTGATTATCCATAACCCATGTTGGGGTGGACTTGGGATTCGCTCTGTCACCTGTTAAGTTTACATCACTTACGAGGTGTGTTCAAAAAGTAACGCGAATTTTGTGTTTTTTCAAACATTATTTATTTATTCATGAATATCTATTTTGTCCCCTTCAAATTAATTCCCGTGAGATATTATATGCTTGTGCCAACGGTTTTTCCAATCTTCGAAGCACTTCAAAAAATAATTTTTTTTATCTTGTTCAGCTCCTCCTTCGATGCCGTCTTTATCTCGTCAATTGTAGCGTAGCGTCGTCCTTTCATGGGCCTCTTCAGTTTAGATCTGGGGGCCAGATCTGGGGAATACGGTGGCTGCGGCATCATTAGTATGTTGTTTTTGGCCAAAAAGTTGCGCACAAGCAACGATGTGTGAGCAGGGGCCTTATCGTGGTGCAAAAGCCAATTTTTGTTCTTTCACAAATCTGGGCGTTTCTGCCGGATTGCAGGTAATATTCCTTATTGACCGTTCTACCCTGTGGCAAGAACTCATGATGCACCAAGCCCCTGCAATCGAAGAAAACTGCAAGCAGAACTTGGCGCGCTTTTTTCGGTCTTGGTTCGTGCGGCAGCTTCCATTGAGATTGTTGAGCTTTGGTTTCCACGTCATAACCATAAACCCACGATTCGTCACCAGTTATGATCCTCTGAAGCAAATTTGGGTCGTCGCGGACAGAGTCCAACATCTCATTAGCAATGTTCATGCGATGTTGTTTTTGGTCGAAATTGAGCAATTTCGGTACGAATTTCTCAAATCATTGATAAAAATCGATTGACACGAGCCAATCGATATGTCTAGGTCCTCAGCAACTTCTCTAAAGGTGATTCGACGATTGGCCAATACCATTTTCTTCACTTCATAAATTTTGTCGTCTGTGGTTTACATCTTCTCGGCCTTCTATGCTTGTCGGCATAAGTGAGAGACATGAGTACCAACATAACGCCACAAAAAAATCGAAATTAAAATATACGTAACCAGAGAAAATTCGAAAATTCGCGATACTTTTTGAACACACCTCGTATACGTATTATAGATTTAAAGAAAAGTTTAACTATCGATAGATTGATAGATCGATAGCTCGATAAATAATAGATATTTCGAAATTTGTTTGTTTTGTTTTTTATTTTATGTCAATGTTAAGACTTAAGCTTGTACGTCGCATAATGCCGGACCAAATCAATGTACTCGTTTCGAACGTTTGATTAAAAAAAAAAAACCTAAAAACAACAACTAAGCAGACGTTGCACAGACAACCGACAAGCGACATATTTTGTTGCATATTTAGCGGCGTGGCAGACATCAGGCCACATAATTTTGTATATATAATATTGCAAAGCATAGCGCTTGACTGAGCGCCAATGGCCCTGGCAATGGCTTTGGCGTTGGCCATGGCTAAGATATATAGTAGTAGTAGTGGGTCTGGACTGGTCTGCCATGTTTGCTCAAACATACGCTCGGCTGCTTCCAAATGTGGCGCTTAGCGGGGTTCGATTGACGGACGAACTAATACTATGGCTGGTGCTGGTAGATACATTCCAGAGGCTTTAAATATCTGAGCTAAAGTGCTTATTTTTTTTACTATTATTATTATTTTTAAATTTATGCTCTTAGTTTATGGCTGGTTTATTGGTTTATGGCGTTTTTATTTGTTGGCCATCAAGAGGTAAATGACAAAAATCTGTTGTTTCTGTTTCTGTTTTTTTACCTTTTTCTTCCACCACAATAGTGGTTAAAATTCACGTCAATTATAATCGAGTTATTCATCATGCCAAGTGACAGAAATTTTTATCAAAAATATACAATTTTAAGGCAACTGCAAAATTTAACTATTTCTATAAAAGTTGTTTATAATTCACAACTGCTTAAAGCAAGCTTTGCTGTTGCAGTATTTTTGTTTTATTTCTGGCTTTAAAAGCGCGACGCCTAAAAGTATGCAATAATTAAATATTTCTATTTAACACAAAAAAAATTACTTTTAGCTTTTAAGTCGAGTAGCAAATTATATAAAAGAGTTTAATGGCGCTCATTCAAGTACTAAACAAAATGTATAAAACAAAATGGCGCGCCTAAAGTGGAACGTTTATAAACAATAAAAAAAAAAAAAAAGTAATTATCCCGACAACAATAGTGCCAACAACAAGCAGCAGCAGCAGCTAAACTTGAAGTATTCCAGCTATAATAGCTACACTTGAGCCTGCCGCCAGTTCTAGCTAGCAAGGATTTGTTATGGATGCCGGCAGCTTAATGCTGGTGGATGCAGCCGCAACAGCGGAGACGCACAAAGCTACAGCTGCAGCTGCAGCGGAACGTCCTTTGAGCAGCAGCAACCTTGCCAGCTCAACGCCAGCAGCGGCATCCTGCACAGCAGCTATGGCGGCAACAACAACAATGACTACAACAACGACTACTATTGAGACCATGGAGACCAGCATTGAGTGCATCAATGGCGGCAGCGCAGCCATGGCCACCACATCGAATCTCACAACGGCTGCTCCTTACTCGCAACAGCAGCAACAGCTGCAACAGTTGCAGCAGCATCATCATCATCATCTGCAGCATCATCATCATCATCAGCAGCAGCTTCATACAGCGCCGCCCTCGCCGCTGGCAGCAGTGCGTCAACAGCAGCACCAGCAGCAGCAGCAAACCTGTCTGCCACAGCAGCACTGCTGCAACAGCTGTCTGGTTGGCGTGGGTTTGGGCGTCGGAGTGGGCATGTCCGGCACTGCTGCCACACAGCATCATCATATGTCGCCACATCATGCGCTCTATCCGCTGATGGCCGCACAGCTGGGCTATAGCTCGAGCGGACCCAGCTCCTTGGTCAATTCGCCGGCACTGGGCAGACGCAAACGTTATACAAGCAATTCGTCCAGTTGTTCCAGTCAGTTTAATAACAACTATGCAGGATTGGATGTGGATTCCCTGGATGATATGTTGCGCAAGGTAAGAGCAATAGAGATAGTATTAGTGTGCAACAGTGACAGACTGTGTGTGTGTGTGTGTGTGCATGAACAAACACATTAATGCCAAGGCATAATTTATACACACATACACATGCGCGTTGTATCTGTGTCTGTGTGTGCGTGTGTGTGTGTTGCGCCTAAAGGCATGCAAAATATGTGTGTGTAGTAAATTGTGCCGCAGGCAACCAAGACATTGTCAGTGTCACAAGCCTAAAAGTAGACACCAAACAGCAACAACAGCAGCTGTGCTACACTGAGCGAAAATTTTGCGTAATTTGCTTAAGTAAGTGCTTTATCAAAAAGTCAGCCATGCGGAGTCTACTACGTATCCAGATCACATCTGGACTCCTAACAAGTGACACTGGTCATGCCGCACTTATATATTCCCTTCCTGACATATCGATCTGCTCTAGATCAGATCTTATGATCACGGAACTTTAAAACAACAAGAAATTTAGATCTCTTCTCTCAAGTCGGGAGACTTGGGCTGATGGCAGCCCCCTGTGGAAACCCCCGATGGCAACAATTGTTCACGGATGGGTCCAAAACTGAGCAGGGTGTAGGTGTTGGAATCGTTGGACCCATCATCTGGCCCAGTGTCTTTCAAGCGGAGATTCATGCCATAAAGATCTGCGTCCTTAATATCCTTCTCAAGGGCACTAGGGGCGCAAACATATGCATTTTTTCAGATAGCCAAGCTGCCATTAGGTCATTGTCTTCCAGAAGCATATCCTCCCGGGTGGTAAAAGAATGCTATAACTACTCAGGAGTGGATGGCAACACGATAGCTGACGATCTAGCACGACAAGGTGCCCCCACCCTGACTACATCTCCTGCGCCGTTTCGTGGTATTGGTTGGTCCACGATCAAAACCATGATAAACAAATGGGCCGCAGGAGAATGTAGGAGATACTGGTGCTCCAAACCTCTGCATGCGACCAAGACAATAGGTCTTGACCGAGCGGACCTAAAGCTCCTGGTAGCTTACCTATCTGGCCACCACACTGTACGATATCATCTTCAGAAAATTCGATTATCGATTTTTTTTTGTTTTGTTGTGTTGGTACACTCTTCCCGAACATTTGTACCAAATTTCAAGTGAATCGCATTTTTTGTTTGGTTGTGAGAGGCGTAAAGGTTATATGGGCGATTTTTTTTTTCGGTCTTGGCTCTTCTGGCCGCTTCCATTGGGACTATTGGACTTTGGTTTCGATATCATAAGCATATACCCATGATTCGTAACCGATTTTTGAACACACCTCGTATAATTATTATTTGCTATGAAATGTAAGAATTTTATCCTGGATTTAACCTAACTTAACCTCAATTGGAAAAACCAGGAAGCTTGTTTAATGAAAAATCTAAACAAATTTCCTGGCATAGATCTCAAGCAGAACTTATTGGGTTAATTGAATAAAAACGTTTCAGAAGCTTCTAGTCAATCTTAACTTGACTCTGCAAAAATGCAATTTTTAACAATCGATAACTCCATAAGTAATCGGAATTTTGCAATAAAATGTGATGTGCTAGTAAAAATCATGAGAATCGAATTAGTCGATTATAAGAGTTTCAACATCAGTTGAAATCTTTTCGAAAAATCGAGCATTACGAAAAACCAAATCATTAGGAAACTTAACGTACACTTTTTTTTTGCAGTGTATACTGGGCTGTTAGGTCTGTCCGCCTGCCGCAAAGTCATAAATCTTGAAGCCTAGTCCAAAGCTGGGAGTAAAGTCCACACACACACACACACACACACACACACACACACGCACACACCCAGCATGTGGTCGCGCCGCAATGTATGCAACACTTTTTGCTTGTTTAACATTTTTAAGCTGCTGTAAAAAACAAAAAGTATAAATAGTCATAAATAATTTGCGACATGTTTATGTAAATACGAGGGCTGGCTAAAAAGTACTATTTAATAAAAATTAAATATTAGAATCTTTTTTTTAAAAAAGACATTCATAGCAGCTTTAGATTAACACATCTGGCTATACAAATTTTGGATATGTAAAATTGGGGAAAAAGTGATTGTGGACTTCACTTAGATTGGCTCTATCTCTACCCGCTGCTGAACATTAGGTCTAAAATATAAATCCAGACCATTTACTAAGCTGCCTGCCTATGAATTGTTATTTCAAAATGTTGCATGTGTGCAACATGGTGGGGCAACTGGCTAAAAAAAAAAAAAATAAATTTTCCTACAAATATTGCAATGCATATGCAACGCCATGGAATTTTAATCAGCTTCAATAGTACCGTGAGTCATGTCAATAGCTAGATACTGCAACGTGCCACATGCTACATGATACATGCTAATGCTAAACCAGGCTTCTCTAACACACTTACCCCTTCCGCCCGGGTAGCGGCCTTAGACGCTCTCTTTAGCCAACTTTAGCCAAACGTGTATATATATTGTATGCACCAACGTGCAACATGTGCAACTAATACGCCAAAAATGCCAGCAAACGAGCGTGTGGCACAGGAAAAGCGCATTAGACAGACCCGCAGCTTGCAACACACATGTGGTATACGTTATTTGCGCTATCGTTTTTGGGTCTTTGCATTTCGTTTGGGTTTGGGTTGCATTTTATTAGCGATAATGAACTCGACACGTGCGCCATTTCAACGTGCAACATACATAATGTGTGTGTGTGTGTATGTGTGTGCTGCGCCTTGTGGCTGCCCCGCGCGCGCTCACCTGACTTTCTTCTTTCGCTGTCGCATTGCCGTTACTGCAATACATTTGCGGCTGCCATAATGGCTGTGGCATACTTTTAGGCGTTGCCATACCACTGTTTGTTGCCACCTAGTTGCAAGTCGTTATTGCTGTGGCACGGTTTACGGGTTAACTGGTTGCAGGTTGCAGGTTGCTAGCTGCCACTAACTGCGACGCGTGCATAATAACAATTTGAATAATGTGCAAAATATGCGGACATTTTATTGTTTGCGCGGCTTGCCGATGAATGCCCCATATAGGAGGAAGAGCTGAGCGCGTGAGCCAAGCAAGGTGTCACGACTAGGAGCTTACCTTACGAGATCAAAAAAATTCGAAAGTGTTAACTCATTAAGCAGCCACGCGCTGTTAACTCGTGACTCACGAACAGCTCAGCTCTCTCAATCAAAGATAACAATTTGAATAATGTGCAAAATATGCGGATATTTTATTGTTTATGCGGCTTGCCGATGAATGCCCCATATAGAAGGAAGAGCAAAGCAAGATGTCACGACTAGGAGCTTACCTTACGAGATCAAAAAAATTCAAAAGTATTAACTCATTGAGCAGCCACGCGCTGTTATTTCGTGACTCACGAACAGCTCAGCTCTCTCAATCAAAGATAACAATTTGAATAATATGCGGCTTACCGATGAATGGCCCATATAGAAGGAAGAGCTGAGCGCGTGAGCCAAGCAAGGTGTCACGACTAGGGAGGAACGCGTGTTTCTACCTTAACGCAAATGGCTAAGCTAAGAGATCAAAAAAATTCGAAAGTGTTAACTCATTGAGCAGCCACGCGCTGTTAACTCGTGACTCACGAACAACTCAGCTCTATCAATCAAAGATAACAACTTGAATAATTAAGCTAAGCTAATTAAAAAGTCGTGCTTCAGAAATGAAGTACGTACGAAGGGTCTCAGGAAAAACCAGGAGAGAAATGTTCAAAAATGAAAGCATACGTTCAGAAGTAGAACAGAAGAAGTCAATAATACAAGAAATCGAGGAGAGACGGCTAAAATGGTTTGGATATTTACATCGGATGGACGAGTCAAGAAAAGCCAAACAGGTACTGGAAATAAGATCGGAAGGCAATGCACCGTAAGGCATACTCCGAAAAACTTGGGAAAATCACATCCACGATGTGGGAAGTATGAGGGGCAGAACCCTGGCAGAGATTAGAAGAGAGAGCCGGGATCGAGCTAATTGGAGAAGATGGATATGCCGAGGCTACCCCGACGCCTAACAGCAAATGGGAATTGAAGAAGAAGAGAAGAAGAAGAAGCTATCACGACCAGGGAGAAGCGCATTTCACTATCTTAAAGTAAATGGCTAAGCTAATTAACTCAGTGTTATCTCGTGACTCACGAACAATTCAGCTCTAACACTCAAATCAATTACACGAAACACAAAGGACAAAAATCTTAAGAAGCGAAACTTTCGATTTGTAAACCAATTTGTCATAAACACGCCCACAAATTTAGACATAGGCGTAGAAAAAATACAAAACAAAACCAAAGTCAAAGAGAAGCAATAGAATTAGAGGAAAAAAACCAAAACGTCGCAGCAATAAATGAATGCGTAGCAAAGCAAAGTAAAAGTTTGGTTGGTTTAGTCTGGGCGGGCTTAAAGTAGAGTTAAGAGCTCCCACAAAGTATGGTCTTTGACTGGGGAGGGGAGCAGGGCACATTTGGAGTGACGAAGTAAAGTGCTGGAACTTGTAGGAAACTTTCAAGCCAAAAACCCAGAAAAGAACTTAAATCGAATTGACGAGCACGCTGCCAATGCCAAGTGGAGTTTTGGTTGTTTTTTGCTGGTTTTCGTTCGTGTTCTTGGCCTGCTTCGTTTCTAGATTGTAGCTTTTGTAGGTTAGGTTGGTTTGTGGTATGAGTTTTTCAAGTTTGAAGCGCTCGGAATTGAAGGTAGAGCAATAGAATTCCGAATTGGAACGCAAAACGAGTGTGTTCAAGTGTGGCCCAAACTTGTTAAGGTCTTTGGGGAGGTTTTGGTTTGTTTTGGAGTGGGTTATTTGCATTGAGTTACACTTTACTGCCACGCCCAGCATACCTTCTTTAGCTGTTTTTTGTGTGTGCTCTAATGTCAAAACTTTCAATTGGCCCAGGCATAAGATTATTGTTTATTAAATTTAATTGCATAATGTCATTTTTTTTTTTTTGTTTTGGTAGCGCAAGTTCATGAGCCAGCTTGCTCACGAAGACAACTAAGTGGAGGCATTCGATTTGGGTCGAATCGTAGCCGTCATAGGCTTAAAATGAAATGTATCGAGTTTTAACCAAATCGGTTGACTATATCATAAAGCTTTAATAGGGCCGATATGTTTTTGTTGACTAATTCTATGTGTTTTGTTTGTTTTTGAAAATATCGTAATCAGTTCCTAATCAAATTGCTGGATGTAATTTTTCCAAATTTTTCTTTGTTAAATATTGAAATTTTTCCGAAATCCAATGCTATAGCATAATAGATTTCATGGAACACTCATGAGTTGCATAATTCAGTACTTTTTTCGAATTTCCATTTCCATTGAAAGATTTTTTGAAAATCGTTATTAGAAAACATATTTTTTAAGATTTATTAACCTCTCTAATGTGAGAGTGCTAGATGCTAACTTTTCTCTGTCAATCTCTAAAGTTTGTGCATTTCAAAAAAATAACTCAAGTTAGTCTTTGGCTAGGTACTACTGTAATTTATTTGCGTGCAGCTTAAGTACTGTAAATATCTTGGAACACTATTTTTGGGTACACCTTAAAGTATGCTACAAAAATGGAGCTATAGCTCCGTATAGTATGCAACAATTTTTGTTGTAACTGCTACGCCCAGAGTGCTCGTTAGAGAGCGTAGTACACACCCAAACAAACACGCACATATAGGCAATTAAAGGGTGTCTTTTTGAGAGTATTTTTTTTTTTGGTTTACTGCACAAGGTCTATGTACTTATATAAAAACGTTCTGAAGCTCTCAGCGATTTTGTTTCTTTGGCCTTATTATTATTATTGGGTATATTGTATCCCCTTCATGGCTTAGAGCTCTCCCAAAGGTCCTAAGACCTGAAGGTATTCCAGTATCTTATTTCAGCATAGTAACAATAATCCGGTGGGAGAATGTACATGCCCGGGAGCTTATTTCTTTTACCGGCGAGTGCCATACATTCACATAATACATGCGAAGAAGTTTCTTCATCCATGCTACTAAAGTGCCTACTATATATACCAATTTTGTTTAAGTGGATTGGGAGCCTACAATGTCCTGTCAGATGGCCCGTCAGGATTCTCACAAAGTTCTTCCCGTGAGTTACCATGACTATGAACCCTCTGTTGTAATTGGAGAGGAGGGTTTTAGACTGTTTAAGCCCTGGTATTTGTGCCCAGTGGAGCAGTCGCTTGTTATTCTTCTCTATGTATTTACAGTAGGTACTGTACCAGGTGGTTCCCAATCCCACAGTGTAGTTCAGGACCGATTAGCGGTGTTGCCGCACCCGTGTACCACTTTATTGTATGTGGCTTCATAGGATGAACTGCCCCAAGAGAGGTTCAAGCCTCTTTTGATTGAACTTAAACTTGAAATGCTCTGTCCCATACCAGCAGCCACAGAGAATATGTCTGGTGGTTTCATCGTCTTATAGACAGAGCCTGCACTCTGAAAAGTTCGATAGGCCTATTTTCTGAAGATGATATCTAACAGTGTGGTGGCCAGATAGGTAAGCTACCAGGAGCTTTAGGTCCGCTCTGTCAAGACCTTTTGTCTTGATCGCATGCGGAGGTTTGACAAGCATTTCTGCTTGACGAAGCCCCGATAAGGTGAATCAGTATCTCCTATGTTCTGCTTCTATATCATATAGCTCCTATAGGGCCGATATTCCCAAAAATCGATTTTTGAACAATATTTGTTGTGTTTCGTTTGTTTGTGAAGATATTGGGACCACATTTGATTTGACTATATCATATAGCTCCCATAGGACGAATCGGTCCAAAAAAATGTTTTTTATACACAATTCGTTGTGTTTCGTTTGTTTGGTAAAAATATTTGAACTAAATTCGGCATTCTGATCTTTTTTAAGGTATTAAAGTACTGTGTCAAATTTAACCGAAATCGTTTGACTATATCATATAGTTCTAATAGGAACGATCGGTCTAAGAAAAATGTTTGTTTAAAAATTCTTCTGTTTTTGGGTTTTTATGAACGAATCGGATTTTATTGCAAAATAGTGGTACAGGGTATCCCAAAGCCGTCCGCGTCCGACTTTACCAACGCCATTTTTTTGTAACTAAACTGTAGATAAGTGATCAATTATACTTGGAGAATATTTTTGTAAAATTCTTAATCATAAATTGAAATATCTCAAAATATTTTATTATTGTCAGTTTGGTGAAAGTCCTTATACATAAGTAACATTGCAGGCCTAACCGCCGCCTATTTATCTGATGGCATTCATATCTAAATTCCTTCCCCTTCCTGCTCTACCATATTCAAATGCTTCGCTTAGCATATTCCCGATTTTGGTCAAATTTAGTTCAGTGATTGGGTACACTAAAAAACTTTTGACTATCAAATTTGGTTCTAATATCTTCGCAAACCAACGAATTACCTATCCAAAACTTTTTTTTTTTTTCATGGGAGCCATATAATTTGACTCTGATATCAAAAAATACAAATAAACTTGTCTTCTATGGAATGATAAGGCATCTAATGTGAATGTTTGGTTACTCTAGTTACTATCTCTGAGATGTAGGCGTTCATACGACTTTTCTAGTCACCCTATCTTACTTTAGTTAACTTTGAGGGGTCTCCGACGACTACTTCAATATGTAACATACATTTTTGGCTATCACAAACTTAATATACCCTTTGTACCATACGGCATAGGGTATAAAAAGAGCTAAACGTGCAATTGCCCTGGGCACCCTTGCCTTAAACATTTTCAATTTTTATATTACATAATCATGGTAAATTCCATTCCATTAGAAACATATTCCTTCAAACCGATGCAGTAAGATTTTTCTTGAATAATAATCACATATATTAGTTATAAAACAATAATGTATCATATAGGTATATATGCACTTATAACAAAGTAGAAATACCTCACTAGGGTGGATCTCTTAACAAATATATAGATATAGTAAAGATTGAAGAGCTACAGATTCAGCCTAGTCAGAAATAAAATTTAGAATTAAAAACAAAATCAAATATAAATATTCGTGATTTTTTATAAATTTATTATCGATATATTCAAATATTTTAATTTAAACATTTTGTGATAAAAATAAAAGAAATGATATTTTGGCAATCGTGGCTTTTATGGATTTACTCTAGGCTTAATGACATCATTGGGTATGACGAAAAGGGAACATTTTTCCATTGGAGTGTTTAATGATGCAAGTTTGTTCCAAACATCATGCACTGGATCGTATTCCTCAACATCATTCAATCTAGAATTATTAGAATAACAGCCGCCAGCTACAATAATACGATTAGCAAACTGAGCACAGCCAAGCATCCACCTGTTGACTGTCAGCGAGCAAACCTTTGTCCATTTATTAATATTTGGATCGTAACACTCAACAGAATTTAAATATCCAGCGTTGCTATAGCCGCCTACTGCATAAAGAAGCCCATTTACTTGTGCCACTCCACAATTTCTACGAGCTTCATTCATGGCCGATAATCGACTCCACTGGTTTGTGCATGGGTCATACCTTTCCACGACGCTCAAATTCATTATTTTTCATTATTCCCACCAATAACATATAGGCAATCATTGAGGACTGCCACACCGACAAAATATCTTGCAGTGGGCATGGGTGTCACATTGTGCCAAGTATTTGTTCCAGGATTCCATCGCTCTACTGTATTTAATGGTGAACCATTGTAACCGCCTACAGCATAGAGTAATCCCTTTAACACTGTCACGCCCACATATTGCCTTGGTGCACTCATTGGTTGGAGTTGGGGCGAGGTCATGCTCTTTAAATCCAAGCTAACCATTGTTTTTGACGGAGCACCTCTCTCAATTCCACCAACCAATATCAACTTCTTCTCAATAACAGCCGCACCGAAACCATAACGTTGTAATTCTAATTTCTTTACAAGCGTCCATTGCTTCTGCATAGGACAGTAGCTCTCAAGGACAAGATCATTGTTACTTTTACCAATTGCCAGCAAACTTGCCGTTGCCTTCCTCCTGCCAATCGATAACAGTCGCTCGGGTATGGAATGACACCTATATGCTTCTATAATTAAATCCTGACAATTATTCGCCCTGCACACGCTCTCCACATGTTCATGAATAAAAGAAGGCTTCAGTAGTGGCAGCCTCACCTTGGCCAATAGTTTTGGGATGTGCTTTTTACGAGCGGGCTCATCATTACGCACCCAAGCCATTAGACTTTGAAACACATGTTCCTCAGATGGCACTTGAAGATCATCACTGGACAGCAGCTTGTCCAACCGATCAGCACTCAATTGTAAGAACTCCTGACTCTGACTTACATCCACAAAATGTTTGCTGGTGTAGTCCAGAGCGAGTTCCATCAAATTCGTGCAGTTGTGTTGCTCTGCAATGAAGCTTATGCCCAGGCAGTTGGATGAGTGCAACTTGCTGGCCATAAATTTCTCACAGACTGTGACTGCAGAGTCCATTTGCCATCTGTGGGCGGTGGTAAACAGCATTTCAACATTTTCGTCATGGACTTCAAGGTGTCCCGTGCAGCAGTAGTTGACCAGAATTTGTGGAACATCGTTGTTGACCTCACCAAGAGTCACCTCATTGTCGTTGGCTTCACGCATTGAATTTGTGAACATGGCCGAAAAGAATGGACTATTGGCGGCCAACACCAAACGATGGGCAGGCACACGTTTTCCGTCTATGCCCGAGATGAGAACCACATCGCACAGTTGTTCTTTATCCAGATGCAATTTCATAAGTTTTAGAACCATGTCGGCATGGTTATTATTATTATTACTTTGCGTAGACATCGCGTATTTAATATATTCGTGCACTGACTGAAAAACTCTGACTGATGAAATTTGTGAGTCAACAAATGCTTTTATGCATCAAACGGCTGACAGTGTGACCGTATCACAATAAGTATTTGGTGACCCCGACGTAATTGTGTTAATTACTTATGTATTTTTTTTTCCGAAATGGGTGGTCTTTTGTACCATACCCTAAGATTAACACAAAAGACTTTCCGCTTTCCTCATGAATAGCAGTAGGTCTTTTGTTGGTATTGACCTGAGATGGAAAGGACTAATCCGTTCCTTTCCCATGTGACAGGCTCTGTCCCATACCAGTGCTGGGCAGTCACAGAGAATATGTCTGGTGGTTTCATCGTCTTCTAGACAGAGCCTGCACTCTGAAGAGTCCGATAGGCCAATTTTCTGAAGATGATATCGAACAGTGTGGTGGCCAGATAGGTAAGCTACCAGGAGGTTTAGGTCCGCTCGGTCAAGACCTATTGTCTTGGTCGCATGCAGAGGTTTGGAGAACCAGTATCTCCCACGTTCTTCTGCGGCCCACCATATGCAGTGGTGTGAGTCCGAGGACTGACTCCATGACAGCTGTCGGACAGGTACGCATCGCTCCCGAGAGAGATATGCATACTAGTCTTTGAAGCTTGCTGCCACAGTTTGCTGCGTCTTGGGCCACCACACTAGGGCTGCATATGTGACGATAGGCCGTACCATCATACAGTATATCCATTCGTGTTATTCTTTGGCTTATTTTAGGCAAAACCCAAAAAAAGCACCCTTTAAATATATGCTGCAGCAAATTATATTGTTGTGGGTGGGTAGGCAAAGCAATAGTAAATAAGCCAAGTGTGAAAGGCAGCAGATACTGTTATGCAAGTCTATATATATATAAATGTATATATATATATACACATCTATATATATACATGTGTACGCGTGGGACTATGAAATAATGTTTTTATAAGTCACCTTTATGTAATGACAATGGGGAATCATTAAATGTCTATTTGTGTTTTTTCTGGAACGCTGCTCTTTCTTGTCCTGGCTACCGAAAATCCCTCTTTGAAGAAATATAGAGCACAAACTAAGGTCTCTAAGTCATTGTCCTGTGACAATTTTTTTTGTGCTACAAGCAATTAAAAGTCTGATTAGTAGCTGACATGGCATTTATTTGCTTAGTCTAGAAAAAAAATGAGGACAGTAGATGCGGATTCTAACCAAATGAAATCTTTGAGCAACTGCAGCTAACAAATTCCAGAGAAATTGAAATACAACATATAGTCAAGGGGGGAAGAGCAAAGGATATGGGCAAAGGGTATGTTAAGAAGAGAAAGAGCCAGCTTGTGTGACCAAGTTGCTTTGAAATCAAGGCTAATTCCAAGAAATGCGCATTTATCTTGTGCCACACACGTGGACCGACACACACCCACACAGATACACACACATCCACACTCATACACACAATATGGCTTAAAGCGCTTAAGCTGTAGTCTACAGTGAATACACTACAAAAAGCTGGTCCTGACCGACTTCAAAGTCAAGGCGTCAAGGCAACCAATAAAAAAGATATTTCTAATAAGACCGATCGGCCCATAGGAACGATCGGCCGAAACAACTTTTTTTATGACAAAATTCGCTATATTTAATTTTTTAATTGAAATATCGTAACCAGATTTGGCATTCAGAAGTTTTTAGAGTACTCCAGCATTGAACAAAATTTAAACAAAATCGGTTGTCTATATCATATAGCATCCATAAGACCGATCTTCCAAAAAATTGATTTTTGAACAAAATTTCTTGTGTTTCGTTGGTTTGTGAAGATATTGGACTTAAATTTGGCACTTGTATGTTTTTTATAGGTCTAAAGCATTGCACCAAATCGGTAGACTATATCATATAGTTCCCATATGTCGAATCGGTCCAATAAAACGTTGTTTATACAAAATTCGTTGTGTTTCGTTTGTTTGTCTCTTTTAAGGTATTAAAGAACTGTGTCAAATTTGATCGAAATCAGCTGACTATATCATATAGCTTCAATTGGAACGATCGATAAAAGCAAAATGTTTGCTTAAAAACTCTTCTGTTTTTAATTTTTTATGAAGGAACCGGATTTTATTGCAAGCTAGTGGTACAGGGTATCCCAAAGTCGTCCGATTTTCTTCAATTTCAAACAACAGATTAAAGAGACTTAAGACTTAAGAGCATAGACAAAAGGTATAACCCCTAAGGTAAAAAGTATTGCAAATATCGTTTAACTTCAGAAACAAATCAACGAGATCTTTGCTTTCAAACAGACTAACGAGCATTTTCGTATAACATCAGCTTGCAAGGAATTGATGGCACAATTTGTACCGCCTAAATTTAGCTTACATCAGTAAAACAGTTTTGAAAATCTTTTTTAGATTCAGAATGATAATATTTTTCTTTTTCCATTTCTGATGATAACCGAATACAATGTTTGGTTTTGTTTGCCAAAAGTAATGCATTCGTGTCAGGAAAAAAACTATTTTAAAAATATGGTTTCTCAAATAACACAATAAAAGTTGATCCAATTGTAATAATGGAGTTACTTAAAAATATCAGCCTATAATCCAGTTGTTATCGGGATTGTTTACCTCTTACTGCTGCAAGCATTCTGATAAGCCGAATGTACTCTTTAATTTAATGTCTAAAGAGTATACAAACAACACACACACACACACACACAAAATCATAAAATGCCAAAACTAACGAACTAAAAAACAAAAAAAAAAAAAAAAGTCTGCACATAACAAAAACAATGGAAAAGGCAGCAAAAAAAAGGGTTACCACGCATTGTAAAGGGACTTGGGTACATATATCTGTATATATATCCACACACATATATGTATGTTTGTATGCGTGTGTCCATCTAGGGATTTCCCTTCAATTAGGATTAATACTCAAGATACCAAAACACAAAACTGCTCAGAGTCAAGAAAAATGCTGCCAATGCGCTTAACTAGGGTAATGTGTTAGTCCCCG
Source organism: Chymomyza amoena (assembly GCA_037043745.1). Lineage (NCBI taxonomy): Eukaryota > Metazoa > Arthropoda > Insecta > Diptera > Drosophilidae > Chymomyza > Chymomyza amoena. Next base: position 161,309 of record JBAMAX010004542.1, read on the forward strand.
GCATTGGCATAGGGGGTAACCCTAAGCCAAATGCAATAAACCGGGCCCAGTTCCCAATGGTCCACACACACACACACACACACACCCACACGCACATAACAAAATGGCGCACAATTGAGGCATTATTAGTAAAGTAGTTTTACATTTTTGCTGTGCGTAACCGAAACAAACTCGAAATTCTCTCTCCCGAAAAAGGAACGAAAAAAAGGAACTAAAAGCATGTTATTTTTTTGTTTTTTTTTTTTCCTGGTTTCTGGTATCTTGACTTTGATGAGGGACCATGGCGATCTGGGTTAACTTTTTGTTTTCTTCATTTTCGGGCGAGTTTTTTGTTTTGGGTTTAAATTGCTTAAAAGTACAATTTATCACAATTGGCAATTGGATTGTATTGTGGCTGGCTACGTGTGTGTATGTGTATGTGTTGACCAACAACTTGACCGAGTTAGCAACTGGACAGCTGTGAACGCTGTCCAAATGAGTTTGCATTGTTGCTATACGGATGGTACGGATGGTACAGGCCCTTTTTTTTCGTTCTTATTTTGTTATTTCTGTATGAAATTTACTGTCTCGCTTGTTTATACCATATTAGAGATGGGCTCATTTAAAACTTTTTACTTTTCTTATACTCTGTATTTTATGCAACCAAAGTTAGTTCAAAAAAGTGTAGAAATGATCCAGAATGATTGATACAAATTTCGCTGTTAAGTATTCGTGATAGATACTATGAGGTCTGTCTATCGCGTGACTATTCTGATCTCTAACATATGTCTTTTACGAGTTTTAAAAACGTTTCAATTATTTATTTCCCGGGTACCTATGACTACTGTCATCTCTAACCAATGTCTTTTACGAGTATCTCTCTTGTATTTTTCGGGTATCTGTCATCATACTTACCACGCTCTATTTCGTGACTACTCGCATTTCTGTCACGAGTCCTTCACGAGTGTCTTACTTATCTAACGTTAGCTTAACGTTTCCTTTACGTGTACATTGCGTATCTATCGTAAGTTTCTGTCACGTTACTATGAGGTCTGTCTATCACGTGACTATACTCATCTATAACATATGTCTTTCACGAGTTTTAAAAACGTTTCAATTATTTATTTTCCGGGTACCTATGACTACTGTCATCTCTAACCAATGTCTTTTACGAGTATCTCTCTTGTATTTTTCGGGTATCTGTCATCATATTTATCACGCTCAATTTTGTCTGTTACTAAACGATTTGTCTATTATGTGACTACTCGCATTTCTGTCACGCGTCCTTCACGAGTGCCTTACTTATCTAACGTTAGCATAACATTTCTTTCACATGTACATTGCGTATCTATCGTAAGTTTCTGTCACGTTACTATGAGGTCTCTCTATCACGTGACTATTCTCATCTCTAACATATGTCTTTCACGAGTTTTAAAAACGTTTCAATTATTTATTTTCCGGGTACCTATGACTACTGTCATCTCTAACCAATGTCTTTTACGAATATCTCTTTTGTATTTTTCGGGTATCTGTCAGGAGTCTTTCACAAGTGTCTAACGTGAGCATCACGTTTCTTTCACGTGTATATTGCGTACCTTTTAAGTTTCTGTCACGTTTCTATGAGGTCTGTCTATCACGTGACTATTCTCATCTCTAACATGTGTCTTTCACGAGTATCAAAAACGTATCATTAATTCATTTTCCGGGTACCTATAACTACTGTCATCTATAACCAATGTCTTTTACGAGTATCTCTCTTGTATTTTTCGGGTATCTGTCATCATGTTTATCACGAGGCCTTTACTTTTATGTCAATGCTCCAATTTGTGTGTATCTAAAAGATTTGTTTATTACGTGACGACTCTCATCTCTATCAGGAGTCTTTCACGAGTGTCATACTTATCTAACGTGAGCACCACTTTCTTTCACGTGTATATTGCGTATACCTATATCACGTGTCTATTAGATTTCCATTAAATGTTTATCACGAGGGCTTAAACATATGTGTCTATCTTTCACGTGTCAATCACATATAGTATAGTACCTAACTATTATTACTTCTTGTCTAACACGCTTTTATCACGAGTATCTTGCGCGAATGTCACATATATATAGTAAATCGCTTCACTTAAACAAGTGATAAACATCACGAGCACTTCACGTTGCTTTCGCTTGACAACCAATCACATGTCTATCAAATCTGTCATACCTATCACATGCCACTCACGAGTTTATCACGAGTCTCTATGAAGTGTTTAAACACGCCTATTACTTGCCTATAACATGTCTCCCACATTAAGGCATGTCCTTGATAGCTTGCTGCCATCTCCGAGACATTCTATTTAAAATTCTAGCCAAAGCGAACTTCCAAACTCCTACGATTCCACAAGAGCAGAACTAGAGAAGCACTGCTCCCTAGGTCTTGTGGCAGAGAGCATGCATGTTCCCCACAATGATTTCTGTCGCAGCTACGGAAATGACTTAGAGATAGAAAGCATCCAGCAGCTGGCATGTCATTGCCGTGTATTTGGAAAAGCTCTTCTTTAAAGACCTCAACAGTCTAGCGTACCTGGCTCTTTTTATCGAATCCTCAAGCAGCATGATTGTCCGAACAATGAACTAGCTGTTGTAACTGCCTAAAAATTTCGATTGGCATCACTTCTTTATATATTCTTTTTTTTGGCTAAACCAATTCCAGTTCTCTGAATTAGTTTTTACGATTTGCCTCAACAAAAGATTTAACGAAGCTGCGTCTTGAGAAGTCCTATACGAGGTGTGTTCGAATTTTGAATTTTCGCGGATAACGTATTGGCGTTATGTTGGTACTCATGTCTTTTACTTATGTCGACAAGCTCGGCCATTTTGAATGTTCACTTAATTGTTGATAGCTGCTTTGCTTGCACGGAATGTTGACTGTGGCATACGGAGAAGCTACCTTGGACCGAAGCAACGCTTATCGCTGGTACAAAATGTTCTCTTAGAGAAGTTGCTGAGGACCTAGACATATCGATTGGCTCGTGTCATTCGATTTTTATCAATGATTTGAGAAATTCGTATCAAAATTGCTCAATGTCGACCAAAAATAGCATCGCATGAACATTGCTAATGAGATGTTGGACTCTGTCCGCGACGACCCAAATTTGCTCCAGAGGGTCATAACTGGTGACGAATCGTGGGTTTATGGTTATGACGTGGAAACAAAAGTTTAATCATCTCAATGGAAGCTGCCGCACAAACCAAGACCGAAAAAAGCGCGCCAAGTTCGGTCGAATGTGAAAGTTTTGCTTACTGTTTTCTTCGATTGCAGGGGCGTAGTGCAGCATGAGTTCTTGCCTCAGGATAGAACGGTCAATAAGGCATATTACCTGTAATCCGCCAGAAACGCCCGGATTTGTGGAAAAACAAAAATTGGCTTTTGCACCACGATAACGCCCCTGCTCACACATCGTTGCTTGTGCGCGACTTTTTGGCCAAAAACAACACACTAATGATGCCGCAGCCACCGTATTCCCCAGATCTGGCCCCCTGTGATTTTTTCTTGTTCTCTAAACTGAAGAGGCCAGGCCCATGAAAGGACGACGCTACGCTACGATTGACAAGATAAAGACAGCATCGAAGGAGGAGCTGAACAAGATAAAAAAAAATTGATTTTTTGAAGTGCTTCGAAGATTGGAAAAACCGATGCCACAAGTGTATAATATCTCATGGGGATTACTTTGAAGGGAACAAAATAGATATTCATGAAGAAATAAATAATTTTTGAAAAAACACAAAATTCGCGATACTTTTTGAATACACCTTGTACTTGGGTCTGCTCTCGTTACAGGGTATTTTTTTGGCGGTATGTTCCGATTGGTATATTTTACTTTTCCAAGAAGTCAAAATTTATGCGCAAAAATTGACACAATTGTTATCGCCCTTTTCCATTTTCAGCATAGCATTTTATTAAAAATCGATAACATTCGTTGCTGGGGTTATGCTTTGGATGATGCTCAGGTTTGAGGCTGAATAAAAGTTGACATAAAGCTGCAAATATAATTAAAAGAGTAGAAGGAATGCAAAGGTCTGCAGAAATAGAGAAATACTTAAGCACAATCCATTTGCCATAGTTGGTTTATCAAGCCTGCGGCAACATAATTTTGATAAGCAACTTGGACTCGCCGCCTTTGTACAACCAACAACACTAATGCCAATAACAATGCTCAAGTGCTTTGCTTTGCTGCTAAAAATATGCAAATTTAATATGATTTTAATTTGGCCAACGCCAGGCGAAGCCAGTCAAAAATCCTCAGCTAGTGCTCCAGCTTAAACGGGGGCTGGAAACTGTTGAATCTGCGGCACTAGCGGCACAGATTCAACGGCTTGGCAGCAAACGTTGACAGCGTCTACGTCATCATTGTGGAAACTATTCAAAAAATGAGTAAAGCAAAGAAAGGAAACGACCCCACGACACTCTCTTCTCTTTTTTTTTTCTCCCACTCTCTAGCATATTATTTGATTTTTTTTTCGCTTTCTGTTGCATACTTTTGTGCGCGCTCAGTTCATGTTGATGTGGCTGGCATTCATGTGGTTGCCTTTTGTGTGCGTGCGCGTGTGTGTGTGTGTGTTGGTGTGTGTGTGTTTGTGTGTCTCCCCGGGTGCACCCCTCTGAGTCCGGTTGCCTTTTGTCGCATACATATACTCCAAACGTATTCATATTCACGTGTAGATTTTATTAAACATATGAATTCATTATGTAAATGCCCCGTATCCCAAACCAGAACAAAATTGTATGGAAATCGTTTTTCGCAGTGTATGTATATATATATATATTATGTGTTCATGTGTGTGTGTGCGTTTAATGGGTTACATTCGAGTTGACTGCGATTTCCATCGAGCTGAATCGACTTGACTTGACTTGTCTTCAGCTGAGTTAAGTTGGCCTTTTGTTGATTTATTGCAAATTGATGCGCTATAGAAAACTTTATATGCATTATTATAACTGTATATATGTATATTGTTATATATATTTTTTTATTTATGCAAAAGAGCAAAAGAAAATAAAATTGTACTTTATATAAGCATAATTAAATTGCGTATTGTTAAGCAAAATTCTTTTTAACTCTTTGCAGGTAAGAAGCTCAGGCGTTCCATTCCATTTGTTGCGGCAGACATCTTGTTTTGAGAGCTTAATGCGCTCAACGCAACTGTACTTTGTAGAAGAGAGACGAGACGTGACGGGTTAGTAAAGTTTAGTATTAGAAATTGCTGCTGAAAGTATTGCTGCCTGCTTTAACTGCGTGACACGAATTTTCACGCACGCAAGATTTATTTATTACTTTTGCTTTTGTGCCTTTTGAGCCTTATGATCCAGGCTTAAGATGGCATTCGTTATAAAATCCTGATTGTAAAACACATCCGTATAGATATCGGGTAGCTCAGAGCTGCCACAAGACGACGACATTGCCACTGCCAGTCCATATACTTCTTTATTATAGATCAGCGGATTACCTGAATCGCCATAGCACAAGCCAGTGCCTTCAACCGGTTGGCCGCACAGCACACCACGTGGCACCTCATTTAGTACCTCATCTAAGGTAGTCTCGCATTGACTCTGCTGCATGATGGAAACCCTGGTTGAACTCAGTGGCCAGCTCATGTTCTGTGTATTCCAACCCGCAACTTGCAGCACTGCAGCCGTTTTTAGCGGTTTGGAGCAGACGGGCGTATAGCCAATACGATGATTGTACATAATGGGTTGCTCCAAACGCAGCACGGCTATGTCATGCAGCATATTAAGCGCATCATACTTGGGATGACGTTCCATGGCCAGTACTGGTGTGCCCTTGAAGCTGGGCAGGATTTGTCGTTCACCAGCTCGCACTGACAGTGGTATCAGGCGTGCATGAACCCGATAACAATGTGCCGCGGTGAGCACGAAACGAGCGCTGATCAAAGTGCCAGCACAGACATATTTTGGATCGTAGATCTGCACTATGGACTTGTGTCTTTCGATATATGACACTTGGCCCCTTTGAATGCTACTTGCTGCTGTGATAAGCAGCAAATGGAGCGGCAGTTGACAATAGACGCTGTATGCCATGATTCCCTGGTTATTATTATTGCCAAAAGTTCGGAGTCGTATTGCCCTAAATCGGCATGCAAAATGCAAATTTGTTGCGGTGTATTAACAAACTACCATGCTAAATGATATAGGTACGAATATCTGTGGACAAAATTCTAGGAATTCAATTGTTTAAGGTGACGTGAAACTACAATGATAATCTTTCGATGCGTAAAACTAAAATAAGTTAGTGGACCTCAATCACATGATTCCAAGAATTCAATGAAAATCTTTCGAGGCTCTGAAGCTGCTGTAGCATAATTGTCACTCAAATCACGACCCTATTAAGTCAGTAGGGCAGCACTTGCGTCTAGCTGTCGTGACGTCATTGTTCTGCTTGTTTTCGTTGTTCTCACACAATTAACACTTGAAACGCTTAACAGGCTTAGAGCTCATGTTGAAGTATCTTACCAAAAGCGAGCAGCTGTCATTTGTCTGCACTACCAAGAACTGGCTTCTAGTACTTGCTCCCATATGCGTTTCTTGGTATTCACTTGCCACTTAATTTCATTTCTTTTTATTTTTGGTAAGCAGCAGCATGGTGAAGACTACATGCACAGTGGTTGAAATTTATTTACAATGCTTTCATCTCATCGCTGATTCAGAATTTCAAAATGATCACACTTCCCAAATTTATTTCGAATTTTTTAATCATCATTTGTTTGTTTGGATATGTGACTGAGATCAGCCAGAGACCGTGAGGTTCATTGTGTTGCCTAAAAGAAGGGAACGAAAGGAATTGAAGAAAGCGAGGAATATTGGAGGTAGATCAAAAACTGTACATCCCTAATCGCCATGTTGTAGAACCATTTTGAGGATTCGACGAAAGCAGCCAGTTCCGCTATGGGATAGACTATCTAGATACTCAAAAATGGTTTACCCAAAAACTGGGTTTGTCTTCTAAGAAGCGCCGGGCAGTCGCATAGCATGTGTTGGATGAGTCTCTTGCTTATCTCTGCAGCTGCGGCAGAAATTGTCATTGGGCACGTGCAACCATGCCCCGTTACAACGCCTAGCACCGTTCTAGACCTGTTTTTATGGAAGCGCAGGAGTTCAGATGTTTGCTTTGGATCATATCTCGGCCAGAGTGCTCGGGAGTAGCGACAACCCGACACCAGGGCCCATTCTCTTTACGCCAGAGCTCTAGCCGTCTCCCTTATTTGCAATACGACGTCCTGAAATGGTCTTTCTACGTCCGTAACCGCGGCCAGTGCTGAGCCGTTCGTGGCACACTCGTTCGCCGCCTCGTTACTAGGGACACCTGAGTGACCTTGAACCCAGCAGAGGGTTAAGAGAGTGGTGATGGATATGGTTGAGCGCTAGCGTCGTGTTACGAATTAATTTACTCTTTATGGTGTGCAATGACAGCTGTGTGATAGCAGCCTGATTATCGACAAGAATTACAATGTTCCTTGCACTTTCGTCCTAGGTTTCAATAATTCTAGCCGCTTAACGGTAATGCCTGCTCCTGTGCGCTCATCTATCTTCGAACCATCACCATAGACTATATTTATCAGGTGTCGCAAAAAACTGTGAACGAATTTTTTTAATTTTCAGGCAGTTCCAGGCGCGAATACTTTTTTTCTTTCGTTTCCTTTTTTCACAATGAGTTTCTGCAATATTTTGCTCCACTCGAAGGACAAGTCTAAGATATCAACAATTAAAATATCGCTAAAAACAATCAACTGTTGATTATTTAAAATATCGTATCGTATGCACTATTCGAAGACAAATCTTTTCACTGCATTATTGAGAAAAATCGTTCATTGCAAATGCGTTCGTTTTGAGCACTTTCGGCCCACTGTGCTGTTGTTGCCTATTGTAGTTGTTGTTGTTGCTGCTGGTTGTCATAAAGCGGCGTGAATGTAATCAAATCGGCTATTATTCTTAGATTTGAAGCACAAATGAAAACGCCAAAGAGACAAAAGTCGACGTCAGAGTAGCGACCTGATGACGTCGCTACTCGGCATCGCGTCTCCTTTGCTCCAACTCGCTGCCAATGCTCGAGGTCTTTGGAGCTTTGGTTCAATGAGCGCCAAACAATGCCAAGAGCCGGGCAGCAGTTGGCCCACGTACACCAACAATACCACACCCACACACACACACGTATGTGTGCTTCAAAAAGGCATCAGTGTATGTGTGTGTGTGTGTAAGTATCTGTGTATGAGTAGCGAGAAAAAAAAATGGCAAACGCGCTGTCGGATACAAAGGCCTCATTGTTGCTGCTGGTCCTGGACTGCTGCGAGGCCCAAAAGAGCCTGCAAATTATGTGGAAGGAGCGACACACACACACACACAGATACACACCAACACACATACATATGCGCACTGTTATTGTTTCTTATGCCGCCTTTCACACATTTTTAAGCAACTTGAAGGGTTCTCCTGCTTTCTTTTTATTTTCATATTTTATTTGCAATTCGTGTGTCATATACTCGTTGTTTATATGTATAGTATATATGTATACGCCTACCTACATATACATATGTACATACTCGTATGTGTATGAATGTATTCACTTTGTACTTAATGAATGTGCAAGTGACTAACTGAGTGAGCGGTTGAATGAGGGACTGGTGGTGAAAGTGGTGCGTTTCGGGTGAATGCTTTATTGTCACCGAACTGTTTGTTGAGTGTTTAATGCATAGTTTCCAATTCGAACAAGTTGTGGATTTTTTTTTAATTCCGAGCTAAGGAGTTTTTTAAGAGCAATTTTATCACTAAGATTCTGGTTCTGGTTTGTCTTATAAGAAATGACACTAAAAGTTAATTTCTGTAGTTTAGCAACACTTTTTCGAAACATTTCTGGCTCAAAACTCGTCTATTTTTGAATGTTTATGCAAGTATCTTAATATAACATGCAACGGCAAAGAATTAGAGAGAGTTGATTCCTATGAACGCCTCGGAACCATTGTTAGCTGTAAGGGCAAAAATAGACCAAGAAGTGCTAAGCCGGACCAAGAAAGCGGTCTCAGCGTAATATCAGATAAGTAACACAATAGTGGGTAAACGGCAGATATGCATAAAAACAAAACTCAGGGAACAGAAATGAAGTACGTACGAAGGGTCGCCAGGAAAAACCAGGAGAGATATGGTCAGAAATGAAAGAATACGTTCAGAAGTAGGGCAGAAGAAGTCGATTATACAAGAAATCGAGGAGAGACAGCTTAAATGGTTCGGACATCTACATAGAGGTGGAGAACTATCGATAGTCGGCGCCATCGATAGTCGACGATAGTAATTTCACAACCATCGATAGTTGACGATAGTACTATCGATAGTCGACGATAGTCCCGTCCACAATAATATACAGATTTAGTCTTAAATTTAAAGTTTGTTTAATTTTTAAACAACAAAATTCATATACGATATTAATGTTTTTTGATCCAAAAGTTTTGGTTCAAGAATTAAGGAATGTTCACATTTTCTTCCTTGAGCCTGGTTTGCCTCTCCGCAACAATTGGGCGCAGCTACAGAATGCATCGACGATCTACAACTGCCGCTTGACGATGCGATATTGTCAGTATCCACCGAAATAACTGCAGCTGGAGTGCTGGAATCTGGGACATGGTTTTCCAAAGCCAGGGTGGAATCTTTTCAGAAGATCGTGCAAAGAAAAACTAATTCTTCGTAAAATCTTCGGACCCATTCGATTTGAGGACAACTATCGCATACGGATGAAACACGAGCTGCACGAGCTCTACGAGGACATAGATGTTGGCATGATAAAGTTATTTAATAATATAAATCTTTGATGAGACTCTTTTTTTCTGTGTCTAATTATTATACCCTGTACTTACAAGTACAAAGGTAATACTAGATTGGTGCAATGTATGCAACGGACAGAAGGGGGCGTGGCAGACCCCAAGTCTTTTATATCAAAATGATTATAGTAACCTCGGCTAGCGATTGAGCCATCTGTATGAACACCTAAATCTCGGCGACTATAAGATCCAGAGATACGAAACGCACATTTCCTGAGAAGTTGATGTTTGTCGTTTTGTAGATCTTTGCGGTTTTTAGCCAAACTGTTTAATATTTTGATCCTAAACTTGAAGTAAGCTGCAAGGGATGAAGATTATTGCAAAAAATTTTGTTCGTAAGGCCCAAGCTGAAGGTTGCTAATGAAGAAATAGTGAAGTCACTTTTGCATAAAGCTTACATTTTTTATCATCGTTAACAAAATCGTAGCCCTATTTTATATAGCTACTATACAAATTTAAATCCAAAATTCATTACATCATGCAGAACAATTGTAGCCCAACAATATAGAAACTTAAGCAATCGCGGCCAGCTTAGGATACGAGCTAGTGCATCCTGCCGCAACTTTTTGAAATTTTTCTACTCTCGGCACCACTCAACACTGACAAAATGTCGAAAATCTTGCTTAAACACGCCAACAAAACGCTTGTCAAGTGCGCCACCTTGCTTCTTGGCGCACCCTAGCCTCCCTCTATGCTCTCTGGAGAAGCTCCTCTCTTGTCGTAGAGTGTAAAAACTTGGTGCAACTTTTGCTTGATTTGCCATGCAAATTCAATTAGCGGCGGTTTGGCAACCACCAAGCGAGAAGAAGCATTGGCGGGAACAGCAAAACGAGAACTATGAAAAGTATTACATATATGTATATAGTATATATATATATATATATATATGTATATAGTATGTATATGTTTATAAGCTGGGGGTAACCATATGTACGCCTAAAATTATGCAACAGTTAATAAAAGCGCACACACGTAGAGACCTTTTAAATCGATAATGGACAGACGATAATGGCTAGTAGCCGCTCAGTGGAGTGGCAGAGAGGCGAATAGCGAGGCACTTGGTGTAGTCCTCGTCCTCAGCCTCATCCTCATTCTCATCTTCATCTTCTTCCTCATCCTCAACGTCATCGTCGTCGTCGTTCGCGTTGGTGGCACTTGAGCGTGAAAAGTCAATGTGGCAGCAACTGTAACGACGATGACGTCACTGGTATGGGTGCTGGTGGTGCAGGTAGTGCTGGGCTTGTCGCTGGCTTTGGTTTTGGTTTTGGCGTCGGCGTTGGCGCCATGCAGTCTACATGGACACCCAAGTGATTTTGTCTGCTGTCTGCCATTGACTTTTTAGCCCTGTTTGGTTGCTTTACTTGCCACCATGTCTGTCAATGTGTGTGTGTGTGAGTGCAATGAGCGCCAATTGCAAACAATTGCATTGTAATTTTTCAGCAGACACACACATCCACACACACACAGACGACGTTGCACTTGCGTCAATGCCACAGAAGCCACTCGATATACTGCTAGTACAGTGATCATTCGCATAACACAACTAAAGTGACGTGCTTGCAAAAACTCTCTCGTACTCCAAATATTGTGACAATATCTTTATAAGCAAAGAAAAAACGCTCTTAAATATTTTTACTTTAGGAAAGAAGATCCGTTTGATAATCTATATATGTATATAAAAGAGGCTTATGTTTTACGTGTTACGGGTGTTCTCATGAACGCGTTGACGAATTTCAAATGTGTGTTTTTGCGTGTATTAGAGTTTGTCAATACGGAGGTTTTAAGCCTATTGCGATGTGTTTGTGTGTATTGCTTCGTGAAATATACTATCGTGAATATAGCATAGTAGAAAATTATTCAACACCGCTTATTGGCCACTAAATGTAGACAGAAGCGTAGTCGTAAAGGGGTTGAAATGTAGTTTCTATGGGATATGAATTTATTAGAGATGCGAGCTCTCTTAAGAATACTTAGGTTCGTCCCTACGGCTTTTTAAAAAGTCATGAAAGTCAACTAATCCAAAAATCTTACGATTTTCTAGATAAGCTTACGATGCTTATACACTTTAAGCGTATTCAAAAAGTTTGGGCAGGACAACGTCTGTCTAGTATAATATATAATAATAATATAGTATAACCGATATCAAAATAAAGAAAGAAAATTGTGTTCCGGAACATGAAAGAGGATCTGACTCGAAATATTGCTTGCTTTAGCTCCTATCATATTCAACAACTTATCTAGATAAATATATCTAAAGTGAATTTTGGGCTCAATCCATTACTAGGTCACTTTTAACGTCTTCTTAATAGACGTACTTCGTTGTGATAACACAAATGTTTTTATTTTAAATTGCATCTCTTAGATATTTTTACTCAGATTTTGGACAGACTTTGTCGTCGGCCACTCCATAAATGCAATATTTTTAATCCTAAAGCATAATTTTGGAGCTTCTGCTCCGTGGCATAAAGCCTTACAAGGCTAAAATATTCTGTTTCGCCAGGTAGATCATTCGGATATGGGATCGAATCGTAGCTGATGTAATTTAGTACATTTCTGTGCATATAAAGAGTAATTTTTTAAGAGGTATAGTATTTGATTTTCAAAAAAAAATCACAAAAAATTTGATAAAATCGTTATTGGAATCAATAGAACGATCAATAGAATTTAATGTTTGAAGACGATTTCATGCAAATGTTGGCCGCGGCTCCGCTTTAGATGGCCCATGCGCAAGGTCCAATTTTGGCACACACTCCTCAACATATCGACCGGTATTTCGCGAATAAATGCTTTAATATTGGCTTCCAGTGCGTCAATCGTTGCTGGTTTATCCCTGTAGACATGAGCCTTAACATGGCCCCACAAGAAATAATCCAAAGGCGTTAAGTCCCACGATCTAGGCGGCCAATTGACGGGCCCCAAAACGTGAGATAAACTGTTCACCGAAGACGACTCTTAATTGGGCCATTGCTTCGCATGCCGTGTGGCATGTGACACCATCTTGTTGAAACCACATGTCAGGCATGTCCAATTCTTCCATTTTGGGCAAAAAAAATCGTCAATCATCCGACGGTAGCGCTCGCCATTCACAGTAGCGTTCCGGCCATTGTCGTCTTTGAAGAATTACGACCCGATGATGCCACCGGCCCATAATCCACACCAAACAGTAACATTTTCGGAAAATGCTCTTGCAATGCTTCTGGCTGGTTTAATGTTCAATATTGTAAACTAGGTTCGAAATTTAGTCACAAGCTTCCGAATAGCTCCTTCAGTAGGTCGACCTAACTGCCCATAAATTGGAAGAAGTGCACGATGCACTTTCTTAACCAAGCATGAATTTTCATAGTAAAATTCTATAATTTCCAAGCGTTGTTCGTTCGTAAGTCATGGTTAAATTATAGACCAAACTGAAAAAGTTTGACAATGACACAAGACACGACTCACGCGTGATCTGTCAAAAACAGTGTTGCCAAAAAGATACCAGCAAAGAAATTACTCTTTACTTGGATCCTTCCACATAACGTTAATATCAGACTATATTATGAAGGCTTTTGGGCAACCGAATCGCTCTGAACATATTTTAAAATTATACCTTATATCTTGCAATTCTTGTTAAATACCATTAAAATCATCCAAATTAAATGTTTTTCATCAAATTCAGTGTTCTTTGATTCCTTTTTATAAATATGATCCTTGGCATACTTTTTTTTTATAAGATTCCTGTCTATGGGACCGCATATTACGATTCGGCCCAACTCACTGTTTTTACACTACATGCAGTCTAGTAACTATAAGAATTGATTCCGATGTAATATTTTTTAAAGTTATCATGTCATAAGTAGTCAACTGCCGGAAACTGCCCATTTAGATCATTCTCCAATTTTAGGAGATGCGCAGGGGAACTCGTAAAGCAAATAACTCTCTATGCACATATACCTATTTGTTGTGAAAAGTTAAAATTTAATCCTGGACTTAACCTAACCTTAACCCAATTGACAAAATCAAGAAAGATTGTTGTCTCCAATAATCTGAATACTCAAAATTAACGTTCCTCTGCTCATAAGATATATCAAATAATGATGTATGCACATATAATAATTTCCATGAGTTATATCAAATCGATTCTAAATGATATACGTATACTTCCAGCTATTTTTATTTATAGGCAAATCTTCTTTGGTCCTTAATCATTTGTGAGTCGGTCGCATCCTGCTAGGCCTTACTGTAGTACAATTATGTACGTTTGTGTATGTATGATGACTGCAAACAGAATTATTGAAGCGCAGCGAAGTCCTTGCCCTCTTTGGGCTAGGGACCCATTGTCCCTAGCTGTTCTTGTGGTTGTTGTATGTGGTGCTTGTTGAAATTCGAAAATTCGTTGTCATTTTGGGGGAAACTTTCTGCAGTTTTTACTTGACGGTGGCTCTCTCTTGAAGTGAAATTAAAAAAACTGAGATACGCAGTTTACCAATGAAAAATTTAAGAAGCAATTAAGCCTATGAAAATGGTGGAGAACTTCGCAAGCAATGCGAATCTTCAAACGACTTATAGGCTGGTGTATAATTTAATCTAATCTATAATCTATAAAATGCATTCTAATTATTTAACTTTCAAGAATATTTAAGAAATGTAAACAGTTAATAGAATAACAAACAGCTGCCTGCCTATAACCAATTAATAATTTCGAGCCAAAAAAAAAACACCCTATATTTCTTAGCTACTGAGTCAAGGCTGATTAACAAAAAAGTATTTTGGCCGCCTTTGTCAGCCTTTTCTGTCAACAGTCAACAGATTGCATCGTTCATGGAGCAAAATTTCCGTCAACCTTTTACTTGTCTTTTTCTGCGTGTGTATACCCTATAATTTATAAGATTTGGAGTATTTAAGAATTGTGGCATCGAAAAAATAAATAATAAGTTGGTACATAAACAGTCACATTTATTTTGTAGACCATCAGAGGCAGGAACAGCAAATATTATAGATCTTCTCACCCTAAACTGAATATATAGAGCTAAGATACTATAATATTATATTTCACAGCTCACAGCCTAAAAAGCATAAATCTTTTGAACCCAAACACACGATTTTCTTTATCTTTGTTCCCAAAGTTAAATATAGTAGGCCTATACAAAACTTACTTTTTCATGAGCGATTTAAAAATATCACTTCTAAATCAACCGAAATTGAAAATCTTATTTGCTGAACTGCGTTTAGGCACATTTTGCTAACAAAAATTCTGTCTTGGAATGTATATGATCGAAAACTGCTTGTTAGACTGCAAAACCGCTAAAATTCGGCTTAAAAGCTTTTATTCCAAGCTCAAGTCCTTATTGGGCTGGGCTAAACAATATATAGTACGATTTTAAACGTTACCGAAATCGTTAAGAAAGTTTTTTACTTAAAAAAATACCTTTTATTTATTATTAAAGACGATTTTCGATTGAAAACTGCTTATTGGGCAACATTGATATAATATAATATAATATGAATATATATTTTTTAAAAACAAATTCGTGTGTAAAAAAAATCTTTTTGATTTGAAATAAGATTAAATCGCTTTAAAGTAGAATAACAAAAGATTTTGGTATTATATATTATTTCCGATTAAATACTGCTTGTTAGCAAGCTAACTATAATCTTTTATTTCAAGAACGCAAATATTTTGGGCATCAGATGAAAATTCTCTAATCTATAAGGTTGTCAAAAAAGTCTTGCGGTATTTTTATTGAATTTTCAATTGTTCATAAAATTGGTTATAATAATGCGATTTAAGTCAAATATGCGCCGTTTTGTTCGATGACGAGTTCCCAACGAGATGCCAACTTCATAATGCCCCTCTTATAGAAGCTCGCTTCCCTATTGTCAAAAAACTCGGTGAGCCAATTTTCACAGGACTCTCTTGTGGACAACTTCCGATTACCAAGCGCGTTCGTCATGGACAGAAATAGGTGGTAATCACTAATTCGAAGACAATTCGGCCTCTGTTGATCAAAGATGGCCTCTTCTGCATGAGTGCTGCATTCAAGCGGT
This sequence comes from Chymomyza amoena, assembly GCA_037043745.1. Taxonomy (NCBI): domain Eukaryota; kingdom Metazoa; phylum Arthropoda; class Insecta; order Diptera; family Drosophilidae; genus Chymomyza; species Chymomyza amoena. Next base: position 177,182 of record JBAMAX010004542.1, read on the forward strand.
CCAGTTGTTGGCAGTACAGGTCCGAATTGAGCGTTTGGCCATAGGGGAGCAGCTCATAGTGGATGATTCCCTGCCAATCCCACCAAACACACAGAAGAACCTTCCTGGCCGTCAATCCAGGCTTGGCCACCGTTTGGGCAGCTTCCCGCTTTTCAACCACGACCGTTTACGCTTCACGTTGTCGTAAGTGACCCACTTTTCATCGCCAGTCACCATCCGCTTCAAAAACGGGTCGATTTTGTTGCGATTCAGAAGCGATTCGCATGCATCCATACGGTCAAAAATGTTTTTTTGCGTCAAGTCGTGTGGCACCCATACATCGAGCTTCTTTTTCAATCCAAGCTTCTTCAAATGGTTTATAACGGTTTGATGACTCATGCCCAGCTCTTGGCCGATGCTACGGCTGCTACTATGCCGGTCTCTTTCGATCAATTCAGCGATTTTATCGCAATTTTCAACAACAGGCCTTCCGGACCGTGGCGCATCTTCGATCACCTCTGCACCAGAACGAAAACGTTGAAACCATCGTTGTGCGGTGGAAATGGAAACTGTATCGGGTCCATAAACTGCACAAATTTTATTGGCAGCATGAGATGCATTTTTGCCTTTATCGTAGTAGTACTGTAAAATATGCCGTATTTTCTCTTTATTTTGCTCCATGTTTGCGACGCTATAACTCACGAACGACTAAAAGCAAACCACAATTAATCAAACACGTGTTAGCACGTGAAAAGAGCTTTCCAAAAAGCTCTAGCATGAACCGATGCGACGAATACAACTAGAACTACGCGCTTGCAAAGACAAGCTTGCGGAAATACCGCAAGACTTTTTTGACAACCTTATATATATAAAAGAAATTGATGTTTTACGTGTTACAGATGTTCTCATGAACGCATTGATGAATTTCAAATCTGATTGTTGCGTGAGTTAGAGGTTGTCAATACGGAGTTTTTAAGCCTATTGCGATGTGTTTGTGTGAAGATATACTCCTTCGAAACGGCTAAACCGATTCTCATGAAATTTTGTGTGCTTATTGTATAGGTCTGCGAATCGACCAACATCTATTTTTCATACCCCTAAGAGACAAGGGTTGCCACTCCTAACATTTTTATTAATTTTGCAACAAATTTTTTTTTTTTGTTTGTGTGGCATTGTGTACATTTTCAGATTAACTAATGTTAATGTTTTACATGTTACGGGTGTTCTCATGAAAGCGTTGAAGAATTTCAAATATGATTTTTGCGTGTGTTAGAAGTTATCAATCTGGAAGGTTTTAAGCCTATTGCGATGTAATTATGTGTATTGGATCGTGAGATATTTGCATTTTTGTGAATATCGTAAATATAGCATAGTAGAAAATTGTTCAAGGCCGTGTATAGGACATTAAGTGCAGACAGAAGCGTAGTCGAAAAGGGATTGAATTGTAGTTTCTGTGGGGCATGAATTTATTAGAGAAGCGAGCTCTCTTAAGAATACTTAAGTTCGTACATACGGCTTTTTAGAGAGTCATGAAAGTCAGCTAATCCGAAAATCTTATGATTGTCAGATGATAAGCTTACTAGAGAATCTTACAATGTTTATAAACTTTAAGATTATTCAAAAAGTTTGGGCAGGACAACGTAAAAAAATACTTATTTTTCCTGAATCTAGCGTTTAGAGTATTCAAATGTCGACTTGATGCCTGGACTGTCTCACATTATTTTCAACTTTTATTTTATTTTTTTTTTGGCTGTATTGTGTTCCAAACTTTTGACTGCTCAGGCAGCAAATCATATTTTGTTGTTGTTGCTGTTGCTGCCTGTGTCTTTGCTTAGGCGGCGCCACGTCCTGCTGTCCGCCTTGGAACCCCACCCCCTTAGCCCTAAACTCTATTGACAATTCTGCCGCCAAACGTAGTTGAAACTTTGTCAACAATGTTGAATAATTAAAATGCTCCCTTGACATGAAGTCTTTGGCAAGAAAAGACGACGACGACGATGTTGTCCCCATCCTAGTCACCGTCGTCCTTGTCAGCGTAGTTGCCGTCACTTGATGCTGTTACTGCAGCATCATTGTTCCTGCCTGCCTGCAAGTTGACAGTTTCTTGGGGAGTACCTACGTTGTAGACTGCTCCAGCCGCCAAGCCAGAGTCGGGCAAAGCTCATCAGCAATTCTCAATTGCTATTATAATATATATATGTATATTTTTTTTTGTACTTTGCTGTCCTGGCCGCCTAGCCTGGGTAGTAAACACCTGATGTAATATAGGCCAGAACAGAGCTTGGCGGGACGGGGGTTCTACTGAGGCCAAGTTTTGCTTAATGCGTAGTCCCTTTGCAGCGGAGAAGTTCTTGCCAAGCTAAAAATTCATCAACTTTGTTGCATAATATTTCAATAAGGCCGACAAGGCAATGTCAGGCTGCGCGTGTGAGCGAGACAAATACAGTGTCATCAGATTAAAGCATACTTTGGCACTGTACAACACCGACAACAACAAACAAATCAACTTCAAGTTGTTGTAGTTGTTGTAGTTGTTGCTGCAGCAGCCCTAAAACAGCCCTACAATAGTGCACTAGGGAGTGTTTTGTCTTTGTGCAGCCAAAAAAAGAAAAAAAAAAAAGTATTATACAACACTGCCAGTGAGTTACTTTGCTTGACAAAATCACACACAAGCACACAAATTGCTGTATACAATTAATTGAAGCGGCCTTTTTTTATATATAATATATATATGCCTCAAGAAGTGCTGCACAATGGACTTGGGGAATACACAGCCGCTGCTCAACACTAGGAAACTGTTGAAGCTTGAAATACGGCTTAGATGGTTTAAATCTTTCCCGACTTATTTATAACTTTAAAAATTTGGTTTGACATCGAAAGAGCCTACTTCCAAAAATCGGAGAGTGGGATTTGAGATCATAATTCGGTAAATGTCTTGCGCAGCTGCTGAACCGTCTGAAATTATAGTTAAAGAATTTTGTTCAAAAATATAGGCTGGACTATATAAAGTTAGTGAAAGAAAATTCGATAAAATCGACTAAACTTCTTTCTTTCTTTCGACTTCTTTGTCTATTAATAATAATACTGACATTACCTAGAAGTAAAAATTTAAATAGTCTAGTTTGTTGCTTCTACTGTAAGCTTTGCAATTATTTTACTTTCTGGCTTATGTTTGGGATCGCTCAGGATTCGTTTTCAGCAATCCCAAATAAAAACTCTTCAAAAATGAGAGAAGCAAACGCCATAAACTTCCAAGCTAACGTAGACATATCTGAGCGTCTGACTGTCTGTTTCGATGAACTAAATCTCGAAGATTATATGATCGCTAATTCTTTTATATTTAAAAATGGCGTACGTAAAGTCGGACGCGAACGACTTTGCTATACCCTGTAGCACTAGCTTGCAATAAAATCCGGTTCCTCATAAAAAACCAAAAACAGAAGAATTTTTAAGCAAATAAATAAATAATAATAAATTCTTTTGACCGATTGGTCCTATGGGAGCTATATGATATAGTTAACCGATTTTGTTCAAATTTCGTTTATTGCTTAATTACTCTAAAAAACTTCGTTACGCCAAATCTGATTACGATATCTTTATTTAAAAACGAAATATAGCGAATTTTGCTTTAAAAAAGTTATTTTGGCCGATCAGTCCCATAAGAGCTATATGATATAGTCAACCGATTTTGATAAAATTTGCTGCAGTGCTTGGGAACTATAAAAAACTTACGAATACCAAATTTAATTTCAATATCTTAACAAACAAACGAAACACAACAAATTTTGTTCAAAAGCCGATTTTTTGAAAGATCGGCCCTATGGGAGCTATATGATATAGTCAACCGATTTTGTTCAAATTTCTTTTATTACTTAATTACTCTAAAAAACTTCGTTACGCCAAATCTGATTACGATATCTTTATTTAAAAACGAAATATAGCGAATTTTGCTTTAAAAAAGTTATTTTGGCCGATCGGTCCCATAAGAGCTATATGATATAGTCAACCGATTTTGATCAAATTTGGTGCAGTGCTTGGCAACCGAAAAAAACTTTCGAATACCAAATTTGGTAAACGAATGAGTTATCCATCTAAGACTTTTGTTTTTTTTTCGAGGTCGTCTAAAATATGGGAGCTCCCTATGGGAGCTATATAATTTAACTCCGATATCAAAAAAATAAACTTGACTTCTATGAAAAGGAATAAAATGAGGGAGGACTTCGAAAAATTATTGTTAAACTTACAATAAATTTTCTCGAATTCGTGTGGGTTCAACAAAAGCCCAGTGTTGGTGAACATATAATTATATATAATTTTAATCCAATTAAGGTTAATTAACTTGATGCAACTGTAGACAGAACTGTAAACCAAACTGCTGTTGTTAATTTTGTTAGCCAGCCATAATTATTAGCACTTAAGGCTAAATACTGGATACAGGCAAAAATTTGTAACGTTGCCCAACACCAGCAACACAAAGTTTGCCAAAGCCACAAAAATTTCGCTATCAACATACAAAAATAAACACATAAAGCAGCGTTGAGAGCGAGTTGGATATTTATCCAATGCCAGGAAAGGAGCAGGAAAAAGTTTTCAGGGTTTTTGGGGGATAAACTTTTGTGTTAATACTTTCACTGCGTCGCAAACTTTAAGCTAAACTTCAACTTGGACTTGGTGTTGGTCTTGGTCTTGGCCAGTTGCAATAATTTATTTTTTCTTTTTTGTTTTTGTTGCCAGTTTTTAGGCGCATCAAATTTATGTCCGAGCTCCAGACAACAAAAAAAAAACAAAATAAAAACCGGAAACATAAATCTTTGTTATGGTTTTTCGGAGGCACAACGAAAAATCACAGCAAAGCTTATGCTCCAATGTTGGGTAATTATTTTTGCACCCTTTTCTAGCTGACTCTTTCGCACCAGCTGTCTTGCCGTCTTGCCGTCCTGCTCTTTTAATTAATGTTTGCTGTACGTTACGGTAAACATTTAACCTGACTTTATAATGAGTTTTAATAGCTTTACGCGTGCTGAAATTTTCCTAATGCCTTTTGCAACAATGCCATATTGTATTTTTCAACACTGCAAAAGTTCAGCTTTAGCATTTTTGCGTACGCTTATGGGCCCAATGCTTTTTTTCAACACTGCTTTAAGTCGTAGCTATTGCTTTTTCCAACACTCTCGAAATCAATTTATTTTTTAAGGCTTTTTGCTAAAATATTGTTAAGCACTGGCAGCTGGGCTTACGGCATTTTTGAACACTAAAAATAAGCTTCAAGTCAGCAGAAGAGATTATTAATTTGAAACTTATCTTATCTGATAAAATTCAAGCAAATTTTGTAGCTACAGTTACAGTATATTTAATTCTTAGACATTTTGCAACACTAACAAAGAAGTTATTAAAATAATTTGTAGATAGCAAAAAATTAGAATAACAACAGAATTTTGAGCACTATTTCTTGTAAACAGTTTTTAGTGCATTATAGAAAATAAAGTACTGAAAAATGCTCTAATTAATATAAATAGATATATTTGTGGGACTTGGTTGGATGGTTTGGGTGCCGTTGCGCCATTTTGTTACACCACCTATGGGAACCACTGCTGTTCGGTTTACTCAAACCATCTCGATCCGTTAATAAACCTGCTCAAGTCGTCTAAGTTCTTTTCTGCCAAGTCACGTAGGCTTCCTAACGCGAAGCTTCCTAGTGCTCTGTGGCGTAAGGACCCCAATCGTGGGCACTCACATAAATAATGGTGAACTGTCTCTTCTGTGTTCTCCTGGTCACAGCTTCGGCATCTGACATTGTAGGGCCAGCCCATTTTCCTAACGGCCAATGTCCGGTTATTGTCGATGCTATTCTGAAGATTATTGTTCTTAGCTTGCTTAGCAGTTCGGCCGTTCTACGCTTGTCGTATCGCGGCCAAATTTCTTGCAAGTGCCAATATTATTCCATCTGGTTTCAGCCTTGTTCTGAGCTCACAGAAGAAGTTCTCTCTTGATAGCGCTGATGGGGTATTTGACAGCTACCTACGCTGCTTCGCCATCTAATGCTCCTTTTCTCGCTAGTTCATTAGCCTTTTCATTCCCGTATACGTTCCTATGTCCGGGAACCCATACGAGAGCAATGTTCATTCTGCTTGCAAGGGCATTTAGATCTTCTTTGCATTGTTTGATGATTTCTGAGTTTACGGTTGGCGATTTGATCGCCAGCAAAGCTGCTTGACTGTCGGAGCATATACACACCTCCGCCAGCTGACTCGGATGATTATTCAGCACCTTACATGCTTCTCTGATGCCAAAGACTTCCGCCTGAAAGATGCTGTTTCTGTTGCCTAGGCGATAGGAGAGAGATACTTCGAGTTCGTCCGAGCAGACCCTTGCTCCTACACCGCGATCCATCTTGGATCCGTCAGTATAGATTGCAGCTGCGTTTGCTCTTATTATCCTGTTCATATGCCACTTCTTTCGCGTCGGGAATCTGACGTCGAACCTCTTCTTGAAGTCCATTACTGGTGTTATGTAATCTGTTGATTTGTTAGTCTCTTGACCCTTCAGAATGCTGCCATGTCCGAAGGTACTAGTCCTCCAGAGTCCAGTTTCTTTGATTCTGGTGGCCGTGTTTGCTGCAGTTAGCTTTAATTGGATGTCAATCGGAATCATATTCAGGATCACATTTAACGCCTCTGCTGGGCATGATCTAATTACGCCCGTGACACTTGCACAGGCCGCTCGTTGCAGTGTACTTAGTACTTACCTGCCCAATGCTGGCCACCATACAAGCGCACCATATGTGATGATGGGTCGTACGATGGCTGTATACATCCATAGGGCAATCTTAGGGTTCATACCCCAGTTCCTGCTGATGATTCTTTTACTGGTGTAATATGCTATATACGCTTTCTCTATCCTTTTTTCCACATTATCCTTTGCCGTTTAGGAGGAGTATATCTTCACACTTAAGGCTTAAAACCTCCGTATTGACAACCTATAACAGACGCAAAAATCAGATTTGAAATTCATCGACTCGTTCATGAGAACACCCATAACACGTAAAACATAAGTTTCTTCTTATATAAGGTTGTCAAAAAAGTCTTGCGGTATTTCCGCAAGCTTGTCTTTGCAAGCGCGTAGTTCTAGTTGTATTCGTCGCATCGGTTCACGCTAGAGCTTTTTGGAAAGCTCTTTTCCCGTGCTAACACGTGTTTGATTAATTGTTGTTTGCTTTTAGTCGTTCGTGAGTTATAGCGTCGCAAACATGGAGCAAAATAAAGAGAAAATACGGCATATTTTACAGTACTACTACGATAAAGGCAAAAATGCATCTCATACTGCCAATAAAATTTGTGCAGTTTATGGACCCGATACAGTTTCCATTTCCACCGCACAACGATGGTTTCAACGTTTTCGTTCTGGTGCAGAGGTGATCGAAGATGCGCCACGGTCCGGAAGGCCTGTTGTCGAAAATTGCGATAAAATCGCTGAATTGATCGAAAGAGACCGGCATAGTAGCAGCCGTAGCATCAGCCAAGAGCTGGGCATGAGTCATCAAACCGTTATAAACCATTTGAAGAAGCTTGGATTGAAAAAGAAGCTCGATGTATGGGTGCCACACGACTTGACGCAAAAAAACATTTTTGACCGTATGGATGCATGCGAATCGCTTCTGAATCGCAACAAAATCGACCCGTTTTTGAAGCGGATGGTGACTGGCGATGAAAAGTGGGTCACTTACGACAACGTGAAGCGTAAACGGTCGTGGTCGAAAAGCGGGGAAGCTGCCCAGACGGTGGCCAAGCCTGGTTCTTCTGTGTGTTTGGTGGGATTGGCAGGGAATCATCCACTATGAGCTGCTCCCCTATGGCCAAACGCTCAATTCGGACCTGTACTGCCAACAACTGGACCGCTTGAATGCAGCACTCATGCAGAAGAGGCCATCTTTGATCAACAGAGGCCGAATTGTCTTCCATCAGGACAACGCCAGGCCACACACATCTTTGGTGACGCGCCAGAAGCTCCGGGAGCTCGGATGGGAGGTTCTTTTGCATCCACCGTATAGTCCGGATCTCGCACCAAGTGATTACCACCTATTTCTGTCCATGACGAACGCGCTTGGTAATCGGAAGTTGTCCACAAGAGAGTCCTGTGAAAATTGGCTCTCCGAGTTTTTTGACAATAGGGAAGCGAGCTTCTATAAGAGGGGCATTATGAAGTTGGCATCTCGTTGGGAACTCGTCATCGAACAAAACGACGCATATTTGACTTAAATCGCATTATTATAACCAATTTTATGAACAATTGAAAATTCAATAAAAATACCGCAAGACTTTTTTGACAACCTTATATATAAAATTCTCGTGTCACAATGTTAGTTACCATACGGTTCTCATGAAATTTTATTGCAAACCTCCTTTAAAGATGCAATTTTATTATTTATATGAATCATATTTTGAAACACTTTGGACTCTAGACTTATCTTTTATTTTGGTATATAGTATATATCAACATATATAAAATTTGTTGGCATTTTACAAAACTGAACAACAATAAATAAATGAACTTCGGCTCTATTTAGCCTTGTGATGAGTTTAGGCAGCTCTAGCATCGTTTGCCTGAGTGCTTTGCGATGTATTCCAACACTAAAAAGGTCAGCTGTTGACCCTTGGCCTTTAGGATAAGAACTTTAACAGACATAGCCTTGCCCTGGCGCTATCAATCAATCAAAACCCAATTGCTTTGACATAAACAATAAATTACAAGCTCCCAAGTGATATGGATATCCATCCAGTCGTTTGGTGTAAACGAACCAGGCAACACCTGACCACACTCCATCCAATCTCTCAATTCCGCTCGTTCCAACAATTCTGCTGAGCCTATTGTTATGCGTGCGGTAATAAACTGCTAGCTGTTGCCGGTTTCCGTTTCCGGAATGTTTTGCTCTGGTCGGGACTGTCCTGTCCTGCTCTGGCCCGGTCTGTTCTCAATTCTACGCTACTCCGCTTGATGTGGTCGCTGGTCTGGTCCGGTCTGGTCTGGTCTGCTCTGGTCTGGTCTCGTGTGTCCCCAATAATGCCCATTGAAATTTCATACCTTCAATGTGTCTAGTATATGTGTATGTATGTATATATATCGACTGTATATACATACATACAAGTGTGTGTTTGTATATAGACCATGTGCTTTGTAACTGGTTTTCATTTTAATGTTTGGCACGCAACCATCTCACACACACAAACACAGAAACACGCACATACATATACACACATACGTTGTCGACATTGCCTGCACTATGGGCCAACTGAGCTATTTGTTGCATACAAAAAACATACAAAAACGATTTGTTTTATAACACTGAAACAATGTTTTTTTTAAGTTTTACAACACTGCCTACACTATGGGCAACTGAGCTATTTGTTTTAATTTTTACTGCTCACCGAGAGCTATTAAGTATTATCTAGCACAAGAGTCTTATATTTAATCAATTTAGAATGCCTTTTGATATACAATAGCGCAATTTTTGGTATTTTTCAACACTCATTGCAGTATCGAACTAATATTGCAAGCTAATTCTTACAAAATTGCCTTAGTTCAGTCCCAGTTTTATGGTGTAGAATTTTAAATTGCCAAAGTATACTTGAGTGCTGAAAAAGAGACTCTATTACGATTATTTCATAAGAGATCTGTGAGATCTTAGTAAAAAAAACTACTGCGAGAAAAGAAAATAGTTTCAGATGGAATTGGAAAAGGCTCAGCAAAATCGTAGGATTTCACAAAAGCTGCAAACATTTTCCGCAAGTTTAATGCTCTAGCTAGATGACTGACACGTTTTTTTTTTTTGATAAAAATTATGTTTTTTTTGGGTAGTTTAGTAGCCGGGGGTCTTCAAAGAGCGCAATTAATAGTAAAAAATGCAGTGCAGCGTTCCCAAAAATATTATTATTATTATTCTGACTAATTATTATACCTATACTTACTAAAAATTTTAGCTATTCTAGCTCTTATAGTTGCCAAGATCTACGTATTTATACAGACGCCAGAGACTAGACATGTCGGAATACATTTCTCTTGTCTTTCGGATCGTATTAAAAGTACTATTAAAGGTTGTCCGATAACTGTTTCTATTTATACCCTGTACTTAAAAGTAAAAAGGGTATATGTACTAGATTTGTGCAATGTATGTAATGGACAGAAGAAGGCGTGGCAGCTTCCAAGTCCATTATACCAAAATGCTTATTATAACCTCGGGTAGCGATTGAGACTTCTCCGTCTTTATGAACACTTGGATCTCGGACTCTATAAGAACTAGAGATACGAAACTTTACCAACTGATGCGCATATTTTCGGATAAGATGAAGTTTGTTGAATCATGTTAATATCTGCCCAATTTGTCGATTTTGCACGGCGATTGTGAACTCATTTAAAACAAAACACTCGATAAATACCAGCGACAGTTCAGATCTGGCCCCGTGTGACATTTATATCTCTCCAAAACTAAAATTGCAACTCCGGGGAACCCGTTTTGACTCCATACCGATCAGAAAACAGAAAAAAAGTTTCGAATATTGGAAGAAGCGTTTTGGCATACGGGTATTGCTTCAGAAGGCATATTTTAAAGGAGACAAAATAAATATTGTAGAAGATTAACTATTTTTTGACGTAACTTTCGGTTCTCATCAAAATCGGTATAAATTTAGAGCTTGTAGGTATGAATTTTTTCAAGAAAAATGGTACAGGGTATTACACCGCCTCCGACTGTATTACATATTTTTTTACATAGAATTCTATAAACTTTACTAGTGGGCCCGGCAGACGTTGTCCTGCCCAAACTTTTTGAATTATTTTAAAGTGTATAAACATTGTAAGATTCTCTAGTTAGCTTATCTAGACAATCATAAGATTTTTGGATTAGTTAACTTTCATGACTCTCTAAAAATCCGTATGGACGAACTGAAGTATTCTTAAGAAAGTTCGCATCCCTAATAAATTCATGCCCCACAGAAACTACATTTCAACCCCTTTCCGACTACGCTTCTGTCTGCACTTAATGCCCTATACCCGGTGTTGAACAATTTTCTACTATGCTACTATATTCACGATATTCACAAAAATGCTTAAATCTCATGAATCAATACACACATCGCAATAGGCTTAAAACCTTCGTATTGACAACCTCTAAAACACGCAAAAATCAGATTTGAAATTCATCGATGCGTTCATGAGAGCATACGTAACACGTAAAACATTAGCATTAGTTAATCTGACAATGCCACACACAAAAAATAAATAAAAAAAAATTTGTGAAATGAAAATTGGGGTATGAAAAATAGATGTTGGCCGATTCTCAGACCTACCCAATAGGCACACACAATTTCATGAGAATCGATCCCGCCGTTTCGAAGGAGTATGTTCACAAAAATGCGTATATCTTACGAACCAATTTACACAAACACATCGCAATAAACTTAAAACCTCCACATTGACAAACTCTAACACTCGCAAAAATCAGATTTGGAACTCATCGACTCGTTCATGAGAACAACCATAACATGTAAAACATAAGTTTCTTCTTATAGACGGCTGGACCGATTCTCATTTTGTGTGCCTCAATAAAATAAAATGTAAAACGTTTATAATTCTTATGTGTTACATTTCGACAAAAACAATTAACTAAAAATATAAGTTTAAAAAAAATGTTAGGGGTGGCAACCCTTATCTCTTAGGCGTATGAAATATAGCTGATTACTTATTCTCAGACCTACCCAATAGGCACACACAAAATTTCATGAGAATCGATCCAGCCGTTTTGGAGGAGTAAAGGCACTAACATTGTGACACGGGAATTTTATATTGTATAAAATGTAGCACTTACCTTAAGCCTCAAGGCTTAAAAAATGATCACAAAAATTTCGATTTCCTCAAAAATGTACCCAAAATGAAAGCTATAAACAGCTAGAGAAGCCTGTGTACAAATAAAGATTTGCCTTGAGTCTACACTTTGTGCTCATTTTGATTTTTTGATTTTTGTCGAGGTAACTTTACAACTGGCCCACAGTGCACTGGGTCGGTCAACTTGTGCTTGGGGCGGCCCCAAAAAGTTTGTCACTTGTCGTTATTAACGCATTTAGCTCGTAAATTAAATAATGCTAAATCCTTAAAACCAATTGCCGCAACATGTTGAACTAACGTTCGAGAATCTACACACCCCCTCCCCGACCCCTTTGACGTGACAATATTTATCGATAACTATTACCAGCGATGCATGAAATGCGATAACATTAATTAGCCAAGGGAATGTTGGACAATGCCAAACAGAGCTAGAGTCTAGGATACTTGGAAACTAGTTGTTGTTGTTGGTGTGCTTGTGAGTGTGTGTGTGAGTGTACATGGGTGTGTGTGTTTGTGTTTGTGTGTGTGTGTGCTTTGAAATTTAATTGTGCCTAGCAATAATAAGCAGGTACCATATAAAATAAGCTCCAATAAAATGCTCTAGTATATTTCACACGATTTCTCTGCCTCATAAAGTATATAGTATAGTTGTTATATGCTTTAAGCTATATACATTTCTATGTGGCATACATATTATATATAACTTTAAATGTGGCATTATTTTGGGTCACACACACACACACACATGGATTTGCTTGTTTGGATTTTTGTTGAAGGTTTCTTGTAGTTGGGGGGCAACCTTTTCAAAATCAGAAGATGTGACATCGTTTTACAAAGCCAAAATGTCTGCATGCTATAGCCCCTGACTACTCTAAGCCAGTCCCTACCGTTGCCCCCCCTACCAAACATCTAGGGGTTTTATCGGCTATGTCGTTCAGTCTTTGGATTCTGTTATTTTTATTTAGCCAAGTTTTAAGTTTTTGTCAAGTATTTGACGAAGACATTTTTATGCCTTTTTATAATCTTCCAGTTGTCTGGATAGGAATTAGCGTGTGACAGACACTACAAAAGCAAAGTATTTGGTTTTGAAAATTTTGGAATTGTCAGATTTGATTTTTCCACGTTTACGGCTTACCAGTGTTGGAAAACAAGCTCTAACAAAGATATTGTAAGCACTTTTTGGACAAAACATGCACAAAATTCGTGAGTGTTGGAAAACAGTCCGTGAAAATCTTCAATTATTATCAACACTTTGATTTTAGTCAAATGTGTAATATTTGAGCTAGCTCATAATTCGTAAAAACTCGTTTTGTAGCACTAGTCGCAGTTCTCTAAAACGAAGTAGTCGTACGGAATCGCAATATTGAATGGTTATCTATGTACTAGTGTTGCAAAACAATCTCTGAATATCTTCAATTATTATCAACACTTTTTTGTTAAGCAACACTTCGATCTTATACTTAGTCAAATAAGTAAAAAAAATTAAAATGTATTAGCCAACACTCACAATTCGTAAAGATGCGTTTCTTAGCACTAGTTGAAAGTCACTTTAGCGTATCAAAATACTCTTTCGTTATATAGGAAATAATGGAACACATGTAGGGGAAATTAAAAAATTAGTAGAATACATTATATGGAAAAATTCGTTTTCAGAAAAGTTCAACTGTATATCGATTATGCAAGCCGGTATTTAAAAAACGAAAAAAAAATTTATGAAATTGGCTTTAGTTGGATCTTTTTTGAATTTATAGATACAACAAGTTTGAGAAATGTCAATAAATTTTTCCAAAAGCGCAATGAATCATCATCATTGATCATAATTTTCCACTGCGATCGGATGGCTTTTATATTATTTGACAAGCGGAAAGGGCATCAAATATCAACAGGACTTGCGTAACAATAATGCTATATTGGTAAAATTTCAGTTAAATAATAAATAAAATAATGGCGATTTCGAATTTTAATTTCAAAATTGTAGTGCAAAAATTGCATACCGATATATAGTAAAGTGTAAGTTCCGCAGCAGGAATCAGAATTTTGATATTTTGAAAAAAAAGAATAGAAAAATGCTAAAAACTAAAACTACTGTCAAGTTCACAAAAGAAGTCGAAGTGCTCGAAAGAAGCAAGCAGGGCGCGAAACCCTTTGATTATAGTTATAATAGCAGTCTTAATAATTTTATTTTGTATTACTTAGGCTGCGAAGTTTATACATTGTTGCATAATATACGAATAACAAACATATCCACAGATGACCCATCCTATATATGAGCTGATTTTTGTCAAAATTCCGCACAAAAAATTATATTCAAATATATTTTGTTTATATTATGCATTGTTGAATAGTCCGTTGTTTTTCTTCAGGGTTCCTACTTTAAAAATAATTCCCTGTTTTAGAGTATAAAAAATTTGTGCTTTGGAAATGTCAGCTACTTTCATCGTTTTCTTAAGCTTTAAGGAAAATTTGAAGAAAGTGCGAGCTGCGTCTTACGCATATATACATATATACTTTGTATACACTTGGTATGTTTATATATAATATGGTTGTATATAGCCAACATATACATATACATAAACATATATATGTATATCTAGCTGACACAAATATGAAACGACAGCTGCCACTTGTACGCAGTGCAAAAGAGACAAAGAGTGTGGTGTGCGTGTGTGTGTGTATTTGTGTGTGCGTGTGTGTGTGTGTGTGCGTGTGTGTGTGTGCAAGCATGTCAACACTTATCTTTATGAGTTTCCGCTTTTTGTAAAGTCATTGACATGTATTTTTTTGCCAGCGACCCCAGTAAAAATAGAGAGACCCTCTGTCTCTCTCTCTTTCTGGATCTAAAGGCAGTTGCATACTTACAGGCGCACAAATAGCAAATACATGCATAAGTAGATGTAGTTGTGCAGACGGTGGCGGACTATAAAATGTGAGGCTCCTAGCATGTTCCCAGTGTTCCATTTCTTTACGTATATTAAGAGCAGTAATTACGGTACGGTGGGGCAAATCCGACCTAGTAATTGGTTTTGACAAAAAAGAAGGCACTAACGTGTCCAATTAAAAAAAAAAAAAGGCGTACGTAAAGTCGGGCTCGGACGACTTTGGGATACCCTGTACCACTAGCTTGCAATAAAATCCGGTTCCTTCCCAAAAATTCAAAAACAGAAGAATTTTTAAGCAAACTTTTTTTTTGACCGATCGTTTCTATGGCAGCTTTATGATATAGTCATATAGTCAACCGATTTCGATCCAATTTGACACAGTGCTTTAATACCTTAAAAAGATCTGAATGCCGAATTAAGTTTAAATATTTTTACAAGCAAACGAAAAACCACGAATTTTGTATAAAAAACGTTTTTTTGCACCGATTGCTCCTATGGGAGCTATATAATATAGTCAATTGATTTTGATCAAATTTAATATACTGCTAAGGAACTATAAAAAACTTACGAATACCAAATTTGGTCCGAATATCTTAACAAACAAACGAAACACAACAAATTTTGTTCAAAAATCGATTTTTCGGAAGATCGGCCCTATGGAAGCTATATGATATAGTATACCGATTTCATTCAAATTTGGCACATTGCTTAAGTGCTCTAAAAAATTTTCAAACGCCAAATCTGGTTACGATATCTTTATTAAAAAACGAAACATAGCGAATTTTGCTTTAAAAAAGTTATTTTGCCGATTGGTCCTATGGGAGCTACATGATATACTTGACGGATATTGAGCAAATTTGGTACAGTGCTTGGGAACTATAAATACTTTTGAATACCAAATTTGGTTACTGTATCTTCATGAACAAATGAATTATCCATTTTTTTTTGTCAAGGTCGTCCCAAACACCCCTATGGGAGCTGTATAATTTATCCCCGATATCAAAAAAATGAAAAAAACTTGTCTCCTATGGAATTAAATGGGATCTAATGTGAAAGTTTGGTTACTCTAGCTCTTACCATCTCTGAGATCTAGGCGTTCAAACGGACGGACGGACAGACGGACATGGGTATATCGACTTCTCTATTCACCCTGATCATATTTTAGGTAACTTTGGGGTGTCTCCGACGACTCCTTCTATATGTTACATACATTTTCGGCTTGCACAAACTTAATATACCCTTGGTACCATACGGTACAGGGTATAAAAATTGTACATTAATAAATTAAGCAAGCCATCTTTTAAATACTGAATATATAATATAATAATAATTTCCATGAGGTATATAGATTAAATTTATGCCATTTTTGAGTTTAAGGGGGTCTTACTATGTAACAGTTTCAAAAAATCCTTTGTTTTTTAAAAAAAATTTTCATCTAAATAGCGTTAGAAATACGCTGGTAAAAGGATTTAACTGTGGACGGGCTCGTTTGGCAGTGACTGAGTATTTCTCACGGTCACGCGCGGTCGTTTTTTGTGTTGCTGCTATATATATAATATTATATATATATATGGTGGCCATGCAAAAGATAAACATTGAGAAGGATATACAGGGCGTCAAGTTATTAGATGGAATGCATGTGATAGTGACGGTTCCCTAAGGCAATACTACTTCTCACTACTATCTCAACGCCAACTGGGCGTGGCGTTCTTTGATGATGAGTCTACCATCCAAACTCCTAGGGAAAAGAGCTAATCTTACGGGTGTTGGCCTTGCAGATCGTATTGAGCTTTATCGAGCTCTTTTCACCATCACTTTCTTTTGTTCTTACTTGCAAAGATGCGTGGATGCTTGCCGTGGACATACCAGGGTTGAAGGGGGTTATGCCCAAATTTACTTGTCCTTGGCCTTTACTCCGACAGCTTTAGGCTTGAACAAAAACAAAAAGTTGTCTCTAAACTAGACAAAAAAAAACTAATTTATGCCTCGAGTGCTTACAATTCACAACGAGTTTAAGAATACACAGTATTTGGCTATTGTTCCTTTTGGTAGCTTATAATTCACAACGAGTTTAAACGTGGTTAGTATGAAGTTGCCAGTTTGGTGTTGGCAAATTTGTAACTTATTTTTTTAACTTCAGTTGTTTGTTTTTATCTTAGCTCCGATGCAGCTTCGTTTTTTTTTTTGTTCAGCTAAACTCTTGGTATTTACATCTTGTAGGAAAGCAGTTGAATGCGATTTAACTTTCATAATAATTTTGTATTCTTCACGATTTGTTAGATATAAGAACGATCCTATCCGCTTTTGCATCTGCATCAATTAGAAGCAAATATGATGAATTTTTTTTAGTTCTTTTTAGTTATGATGAATGTTGGGGGAATGGAAAAAAAACTTCCAAGTTTACTCAAATTTTGTTTACACCAAAGTTGTCGCCTGGGGGGAAAAGTGAGCATTTTGTGGTCAATGTGTTTTTTTTTTTGCAATGCTCTGGTCATGCACTAGGCGCAGGCCCGGATTTATATAGGCAACTGCCTAGGGCGGCAAGAGTTGGGGGGCGGCAAATTATGTCGGTATCTTTAAAAACATACTTTACTTTAACATTAGAAGTAAAAATACCTAAATCGAGAGAAAAAATCGATATGTTCTTCTGGGAAAAAAGTCCTGGACAAAATTGTCGAGAAAATCAAGATAGCCAAATATTACTCGATGATTGTCGACTCTTCTCCTGATATTTCTCATGTGGATCAGCTGTCATTCATCATAAGATATGTGAAAAAAAAGGAGTTGCTGTGGAACGTTTTCTCCAATTTATCGAAAATCCCGGACACAAAGCGGAGAATCTCGAAGATGCTGTTTTGTTAATGCGTGAATCCCACGGCATCCAAGGGCTCCAAGCACGAATCAAAGAAACCAACAAATACTCTGCTGCTCTATCCTTGAATTTAATAGGAAAATATGCGGCAGAAAGTTGGGTTCAGAATGTACTTTCACAGGAATAAAGAATTTTATTGATATCGAAAACTGATTAAAAAAACTTATGTAGCGCTCTTATTGAAAAACCCTTTATTTTGTTGCAGTATTGGTTAATATCTTCATATGACAGTATTTAATCTTTTGTTGGACACAACAAGAGAGATACAGACTACCACAGAGGGGGAAAACTAAGTTTGTTTTCAACGTCTTTCTGTTCCATGGACCAGTCAACAAGACCTCTGTAAAGCTGGTTATGGATTGTGCGGATATTTGCTATGTAAGGTCTCAAGCTACATAAGGTCTCTGCTGCGAAAGGTCTTTGATATGTGAGGCCACAGCTAAGGCCTTTAATACGTAGGTTCTTCACTTTATAAAGTCTGCGATACGTAAAAGCTCCGCCACGCTAGGTCTCTGCTACGTAATATATTATCTACGTAAGGTATCTCATTCAAATGGTCTAATATTACGTTGTCAATCTTTAAACGTGTTCTTCCGAATGTCGTCTATTTAGAGCTGGGATGAACGTCTTCCAAAAATCGATCTTGTCATACTTAACATTTTTATCATCAGAAAACATGTCGCAACAGATAGGCACGAGCTTTTTTTGAAATTCTTGTCTAAAAATTTTTAACAGCCTTGAATAGCAGAAAAAAAGTGAAAAAAAATATTTTTTTTTTCAAAATTCTATTATAAGAATTTTTTGAATTTTTGAAAAAGCTCGTGTCCATCCATAGCCAAGGGGTTGAGAAAAATTAATTTTAAAAGTTTTTTGGTTTCTGATTATCTGATCGGTCAAAATCGTTCACCCCGTGCGCCCTGGACACTTTTGACGAGGACGCAGTGAAGGACGTGTAGCGGTCGCATACGTAATTTTTATGTAAAACCAAAAAAACTATTTAAAGTTCAATAATGAATGATAACAATACAAAAGAACTGCTTCCCGAAATCATTTGTAGTTTTCTAGTAATCAATTTTTGAATATAGCGCTCGGAAATAAGGTATTACATAGTAAGACCCCCTCAAGTCTACACTTTCGGAGCCCAAGTTATTGGCGCGCTATATGAACGCCTTTGGGCGCCTAATGTCTAAATCCGGCCCTGTTCATCTTTATAGTCAGAATATGAAGCAGCAACATTGTAATATACGCGCAATGCGCGTGTTTATTTGCTTGTTTCTATGCTCTAGGTTGTTGTTGTTGTTTGTTTGTTGCCTATTTTTTTCGTAACACACCAATACAGACACACACACACACACACACCAACACCAACTTCAGCAACATCATCGACAAGCATCGAGAACAAAAAAAAAAAAAAGAAAAAAACAATCGCAAGCAACTGCGTCACAGTTGTTGCTGTTATCGTTATCGTTTTTGTTGCTGCTGTTGTTGTTGTTGTTGTTGTTACACAAATTGCTGAAATCGCAAGTGTGCTTTTAGGCGTTAAATGCTATAAATTACTTTTCGAATAGTATAAATAACAGTAAAGTCATTGAAATTTCGCAAACATGTTCATGCCGGTCTGATGCGCTCTCCTCTCCCACTCTGGCCTTTGCAGCGCGGAGGGGCCGCCGGCACAGATGTTGCCATCCGCCGCCGACGCGTTCGCTTTGGGAGCAACCAGCATAATCAGCTTACATACACATAGATACATATTGTATTTGTAACCGTGTGTGTGTGTGGAGCATACTTTTGGGAGCAAAAGTAACGCGTTGCAACATTCAGTGGCAATAAATGATGATTTGCTGTTTTGCGTTTGGGGTTATAAATATTTTATGATGGAAACTCAATAACTGATTACGATTGTATGCATATTTTTGGTATAAAAAAAAATATCGTTACCATACCACATTTTTGGAGATCTTATGATTGTTATAAAATTCTCCAACACTTGACATTTTCAATTAAAGGCAATCAGCGTATTGCAGCAGTTGCTCGCAATCTGGTCACACTGTTTTTTGCCTTTTAGGTGCATTGCGTAAAAAACAAAAACAATAACAACAACAACAACCAACTGACAGCTTGTCAATGTATTGCTATTAATTGTTTGTGCCGCAATATGCTGCATGTTCAGCAAACAACAAAACAATGACGTCATCACGACACCAATACACTGAAAACAGCAGCTGTGTCAACGTCATGTCAATAACTAGCCTGCATTTGCTTGACTCTCTCTCTCTCTCTCTCCCTCTCTTTTCACTAACTTGCTCTCTTTTTGGCGCTCTGTCTGTCCGTGTATGTGTGTGTGTGCATTTTTTATAGCTTCCGTTTTTGTTTTTTTTTTGGCTGCTGTGTCAACTTCAGCATCAATTTCCGGCGTGGCTCCATCGACTGCCAACAGCCGCCATTTTGCTGCAGCAGCTGCAGCACTCACACACACACACACACATCATTGGCAATTTAAAGGTTTAAAGCACTGCTTGCCTTGCTTTTCACTTTTATTATCTTTTATGTGCGATTTCACACCTTCACACACACTCACAACTGCACGAAGACACTCTCTTACACACGCACACCGACACACGGACACCCACACACATAAGCCCGCAGCGCACGTAGCAGCAAATCAAAATCTTGAATTTATTCCACATACAAAGCGCATGAATTTCAAATTACTGTGAGAACACACACACACACACACACATACATAGATACAACGCTGCTCACACACACACACACACACACACACAGTTACTCTCATACACTTGCCGCCGTGCTACTTGTGGTCGTTGGCCATATAAGCTAAGCTAACACACCCCCCGTCCCTTCAATGCTCCTCCACCAAAACCATTTGATAGTTGAAAAAAAAACCAAAAAAAAAATTTCCTACTAAAAATGTTCATTGCAATCTTTAACGAAATTTTAATACACTGCAATTTAAAACTACTTGGCTAAGCTTTTCAAAATGCCCACAGTACAGGCTAAAAATTATGGATACCCCTACAAAAATAGCTTTATATTGTATCAAAGTAAAATCAGTTTATTTTTGAACAAATTGGATTGATCTTGTTTCTCGAGTTTGTAAAGTGTTTTGCTACGTATTCGGATACTCTAGGAGTCGAGTCATTGCCATATACGAGGTGTGTTCAAAAAGTATAGCGAATTTTGAATTTTCGCGGGTTACCTATATTCGAATTTCGATTCTTTTGTGGCTTTATGTTGGTACTCATGACTCTCACTTATGCCGACAAGCTCGGCCATTTTGAATGTTCACTTAATTGTTGACAGCTGCTTTGCTAGCACGTGTTTTGCCTCGTCTTCGATTTTTACCTATTCAAAAAAATGCATTAAAGAACCTGTATCGAATTTTGTGTGAAAATCGAAATTAAGTGCTCGGATGCATTCCGAATGTTGACTGTGGCGTACGGAGAAACTACCTTGGAACGAATTAACGTTTATCGGTGGTACAAAATGTTCTCAGAAGGCCGAGAAGATGTGAACGACGAAGAGCGTGCCGGACGCCCGAGCACTTTAACAACAGACGAAAAAAATTGATGAAGTGAAGAAAATGGCGCTAGAACCTAAATTTGCTCCAGAGGGTCATAGCTGGTGACGAATCGTGGGTTTATGGAAACCAAAGCTCAATCATCTCAATGGAAGCTGCCGCACGAACCAAGAGCGAAAAAAACGCGCCAAGTTCGGTCGAATGTGAAAGTTTTGCTTACAGTTTTCTTCGATTGCAGGGGCGTGGTGTATCATGAGTTCTTGCCACAAGGTAGAACAGTCAATAAGGAATATTACCTGGAAGTTATCCGCCAGCAGCGCCCGGATTTGTGAAAGAACAAAAATTGGCTTTTACACCACGATAATGCCCCTGCTCACACATCGTTACTTGTGCGCGACTTTTTGGCCAAAAACAACACACTAATGATGCCGCAGCCACCGTATTCCCCAGATCTGGCCCCCTGTGACTTTTTCTTGTTCCCTAAACTGAAGAGGACAGGCCCATGAAAGGACGACGCTACGCTACAATTGACGAGATAAAGACGGCATCGAAGGAGGAGCTAAACAAGATTAAAAAAAAATGATTTTTTGAAGTGCTTCGAAGATTGGAAAAACCGTTGGCACAAGTGTATTATATCTCATGGGGTTTACTTTGAAGGGGACAAAATAGATATTCGTGAATAAATAAATAATTTTTGAAAAAACCCAAAGTTCGCAATACTTTTTGAGCACACCACTTACATATGAGGAAATCTAAATGGTCGCAGTTTGCTCACGTGAAGCGCTATAGAATTAATGTCTGGTGGTTTGGATGACGAATCCAAATTCTTTTCGAAATATGTTTTGGAATACTTGAACAGCAAAATAATTCTCCAGCTGAGAATAGATTGTTAACGTGATAACGTCTTATAAATCGATAAACATTGGTTCGATGAGCATGCACGAAAAAGTGTCACGTTCCATTTGTGTCACGCACCTGTAAGTGAACGGTACAAGCGATAGAGCAGCAAGATCGGCCTAAACGTTTGGTCATGATTGAACAACAACAACACGATAGTCTAAAAAAACTAATCCTTCGTTTTTCTTGGAATAAGTTAACTTTTAAAGATATAGCAAGCACTAGATTGATATTTTGAACATCATCTAACTATTTTCTAAATAAACGAACCTTTTTGTAGGCTTTAAATCCGATACATGAAGTCATAGCTCCGCCATTCGTCTATAAAAAGTAGCCAGGAAATCGAAAATTTTCAGCTTAAAAAAGTTAATTTATTTGTTGGCGGGTTTGATAAAAAAAGGTGTCATATAAAATATAAAGGGTGTTTTTTTTTTTTAATAGGGTTCGGATTGGCGAAAGGGATGTCTTTGAAGCCAGCTGTCACTTTTGACAAATGTCGATGTCATGTGTAACAATTTAGTACCAAAGATTTACGTCTTTAAATTTTCGAGATTTATAATTAAATTTAGTTTTATACTTATAGAGCTCATCGTTCAACTTGTAGACCAAGCGTACGTGATAATTATAGTAAGTTTTTCGTGTTCTTGATAATATTCAATGTCCGACCACAATCTAAAACGAGAACATCACAGTCCGAAGACAATATCACTGTTGTAGAGGCCATTGTAGAGGAATATCCAAATTTATCGATTCTTGAGCGATACATGGCGATGCTTAACGAATATTTGTTTCCAAATCTTTCTAGTAAAGCCATATTTGGAAAACGCCTTTTATATATATTTTTGCTTTATTGGAGCATGTATTATTCAGTATTTTTGGGCATTATAAGTTATTTCCAATTTTAATTTTTTTTTAAAGACTCAGATATGGCTGGGAGCAGGATCTACGATTGACTCTTGGGGTAGTTATTCACTTCGAAGTGTATTTATCAGGATCTGCAAAAGACTTTCCAACCCTTTTTCCAACTTTTGGGAGGTCCGAAAACCCCTGCGGAATCATCTGCTACTTTAACTCTTTTAGATCAGTAGGTTTTATACTCTAGCATTATTCTTCTCTGAGCATTTTGCTCCAACTTGGAATCTAATATAGAACAGTTGCAAATGAATGAACTTGGAACAGACGTTGAAAAAGTTAAATAAAAGTTGCATGCAAAAATGGCTCAAATTGAACATTCTAAGTCATCATCTTCTGTTTCGGCAATCTTCAAACTTGCCACAGACCGTTCTGTCAAAAACAAACTTGCAGATGTTCTCAGATCTAGTTGTTATTTGCTAATTGTAGATTTGTGCCAAGACACCAATTCGTTGGGTCTAAAACTCTCATTAGGTTTGCTTTCTAGCTCATAGATTGCTTCTACTTAGTTTTGTAGTTCCAATTCTTCTATGCCCCTATAAATATCAACATCTTTTTATAGTACTACCAGAAAAGTGTATCAAAAATGCTGCATGTATACACTCACATCTTGTAGCTTATATCATTGGACGTAGGAACCTTACGTTGCTCCCAGTTACTGCCCCCCCTTCCTGAGCTTTTATCATCGACGTTTATCAGCCAAACAGAGCTTAACTCTCAAGTGCAGTATTCCTTATAGTTTGGGGTGTAGCAATTTTTAGTCAATTTTCCAGTAACTAAAGTAATGTTACAATTTTTACGCTTGTGTTGCTCTGTCCTAGTCCGAACCATTTGAGCTTACTCCCTCGGTGGCTGCCTAGCAATTTTATACTCTTCTACCGGATTTCTTTTTTGTGAGTAAACAACTGGAGCAAAACAGAAGAAGTAACATCCATAGAATCGGGCCAAGAAGCTCATTTCAAATTCATGCGGCCACTCACTGGGTGCATAAAGCAATCAAATCAACCACAAGAGGCAACTCCCCCTTTCCCACCTCACCCAAACAGCCCATCAGGTTTTCACCAGTTTTTTGTGGTTTCACACACGTTTCACTCGTGTAAATAATAAATAAGCGAAAGCATACTTTGTGGCGCGAACACGTTTAAACGTGTCCAATTCGCAGACTAGGTAACAGTTAAATGCTACCAAGCACCAGATGATGATGAAGATGATGGCGGCGAAGAAGAAGAAGAGTTGCCCGAAAGCAAAAAGAAACAAAACAACGCATAAAAAGTATCGATTTCACCATCATCTTAGTCAAAATCTGCGCAGCTCATAACCAAGTCTAGCTAACGGCTCTTTTCCACACGCACACATAAACAGTTAGCACCCTCTGTTTCTGGAAAATACGCCTAGGCCCAAGTACCAAAGTTCTACCATGATTTATGGGCTGAAGCCGAGCGAGCATTCAACATTCAACTTATTTGCATGTTTAATCAAAGCCATTTGCATAGATCATACGCCTTCGTCTTAAGGGGCGTGGCACTGTTCCAAGCTCCCACTAAAGCCATATGTTAAGCATATAAATTTAAGTATTCATTGGTTTATGGAAAATACGAAATCTTTAGCATTTGAAAAAAGTTTGAGTTGAGAGCTGGTTGATGGTAGTTTTTTTTTTGGTTGTTCAGATTTAGTTTAAAGAAAGATTTCGGTATATAAGTACATACGCTATTTTAGTTACTTTAGCCTTATTTAGAATTGTTTCAAACAAACTGCTTTGTAAAACTATCTTTAGATTTCGATTTTCAAGATTATAGAAGATTTGCAACAGCACTGCTTCTAAGCTTAACTTCGTAATTACTCATACTCAGTTGGATAACAATATATAGTATTACCGATTTTCTAGTTTACATAAAAATAAACCTATTTCTGAGATGAAAGTTGTAGAAAATATTGAAATTTTGAAGTCAGACTCAACAATTCAGTTCAGTTGCTAACGATATGAGAATCTATGCACATTGTCTTCCAGATAACTTAAAATAATTTCGGAAAATGTGTAGAAACCTTGAAAACACCTATAGAAGATTTATCGAAGTCTTCAAACCTAAGTCGCATAAGTGGGTATCTTGTTACGAGAAATCTGCAAAGTTCTTTTAAGCTACATATATAAAAGAAATAGATAATTTACGTGTTATGTTTGTTCTCATGAACGCGTCGATGAATTTTATATATGATTCTTGCGTGGGTTAGAGGTTCTCAATACGCAAGTTTTAAGCCTATTGTGATGTTTTTGTGCGTCTAGGCTCGTGAGCTTTAAGCATTTTTGTGAATATCGTGAATATAGCATAGTAGAAATTTGTTCAATACTCGAACTTAAAACTTCAACTTAGAAGCTTCAAAACACCTTTAGAAGATTTATCGACATCTTCAAACTTAAGTCTCATAAGTAGGTTTCTTGATACGAGAAACTTGCAGAATTATTTTAATCTATTTAAATAAAAGAAATTGATGTTTTACGTGTTACGTATGTTCTCATGAACGCATCATTGAATTTTAAATCTGATTTTTGCGTGTTTTAGAAATTGGTAAAACGGAGGTTTTAAGTTTATTGCGATGTTTTTGTGTGTCTAGGTTCGTGAGCTTTAAGCATTTTGTGAATATCGTGAATATCGTGAATATAGCATAGTCGAAATTGGGTATTGGATATTATGTGTAAACAGAAGCGTAGTCGCAAAGGGGTTGAAATGTAGTTGCGATGCGAGCTCACTTAAGAATACTTAAGTTCGTCCATACGGCTTTTTAGAGAGTCATGAAAGTCAACTAATCCAAAAAACTTATAATTGTCTAGATAAGCTAACTAGAGCATCTTACGATGCCTATACACTGTAAGAGTATTCAAAAAGTTTGGGCTGGACAACATCTGCCGGGCTCACTAGTCTATTATAAAAATAAATGTCAAAGTTGGTTTTTTCAAGAGTTACTTAGATAAAGTATGCCCTGCAATTACTTTTTTTGGGTAAAAATTTTTAAAGGATGCTGTTAACGATTTCTTTCCTTTAAGACTCGCATGATTAGTTTAACGGAAAAAAAGTTAAAAAATACGAACTTCTTATGCGGTTACCGTCAAAGATCTCAAAATTTCTAAATTGCATTTAACAAAAATAAAAGTAAATCTGATACAGTGTACATTAAAGTCCTTAAAGTCCTTAAAGTCCTTTTTTTATTGTTTTTTTTTTCAAACCAATTAGTAAAGTGCAATTAATGAAGCCAGCTTGTTGAAAAGGAGAGTGAGATTTGGACGGAAAGTGGGGAATATACTAAATCAGCGTAATTCCAAAAAGTATGCCAAGAGAAAATAAAACTCTTAAGTATACAAAGAGAATGGACAGAGAGATGTGGATGATGTGGGAGCTGTGAAGGCAAACTCTTCGCGTTTTGCGCAAATAGCAATTTGTCTACTCATTAATTATTTGGACACCAGCAAAGCAGACATTGCAATAATGATTGAAAATCTCTAGAAAAATGTATGGGATAGGTTTTGAGGATTGCCGTGAACTGCTGTACAAATATTGGCAGTTAATTAATTGAATCATTTGGAGAGCTGGCAAACTGGCTCCTGGTCCCTGGTGCTGGTACTGGTACTAACGTGTTGCATGGGCAAAGTTTAAAGTAGAATTGTTTAAAAGTTTCCGTAGCTGGCGCATATCAGATTATTCATTAGGAACTTGAAAAAAAATACCAAACTGGTTGGAAATGAAAATTTTGTACAAATTAATCAGGCAAAAGTAAGCAAAAATTTGTTATTCGAATTACACGGGAAAGGACACGAACTTTTATGCGTCAACTGTAAACTGCTTAGTCGTGATAAAAATGTCATTACCTCGAAAGGAACGCACCTGAGTCGTTTTTCGAGTACAACGCACAAATTGAATAAAATAATAACGAGCTGTAGAGCGATATGACGTAGGCACTGTGGTACAATTTGTTTGTTTTTGTGGCAAAAATTATTAACTATACGATGATGATAAATTTTCTCTCGTCTTGGCTGTAGAAAACGAATGTTTTATGTGATTTGAAGTTGAAATTCGGCAATTTATGTAGCAAGCGAAATTGAATGAAAAGTCTATTTGTATTTTGTATACTTTGATGTACTTGGATTCAGTCTATGTCAATTTCAAGTTAAATAGTTAAAAACAAATATTTTCAATAAATTTTTTTAAGCCACTAGTGAGCCCGGCAGACGTTGTCCTGCCCAAATTTTTTGAATACTTTTACAGTGTATAAAGATCCTAAGATTCTCTAGATAGCTTATCTAGACAATCATAAGATTTTTGCATTCGTTGACTTTCATGACTCTCTAATAAGCCGTATGGACCACGCTTCTGTCTGCACTTAATGTCCAATACCCGGTATTCAACAAATTTCTGCTATGCTATATTCACGATATTCACAAAAATGCTTAAAGCTCACGAACCTATACACACAAAAACATCGCAACAGGCTTAAAACCTGCGTATTGAGAACTTTTAACACACACAAAAATCAGCTTTAAAATTCAATGTCGCGTTCATGAGAACAAACGTAACACGTAAAACATTAATTTCTTTTATTTAAATAGATTAAAAGAATTCTGCAGCTTTCTCGTATGAAGATACCCACTTATGAGACTTAAGTTTGAAGATTTCGATAAATCTTCTAAAGGTGTTTTGAAGCTTCTAAGTTGAAGTTTTAAGTTCGAGTATTGAACAAATTTCTGCTATGCTATATTCACGATATTCACAAAAATGCTTAACGCTCACGAACCAATACACACAAACACATCGCAAGAGGCTTAAAACCTCCGTATTGACAACCTCTAAAACACTCAAAAATTAGATTTGAAATCCATCGACGCGTTCATGAGAACATACGTAACACGTAAAACGTAAATATCTATTTCCCTTGAAAGTTCTGTTTTGGCAGCACGCAAAAATGAATCCGTATAAAATTGTTGGTTTTTGCTTCTTTTTCGTTTGCCGTAGCATGGCCGATTACAATAAAATATTCATTATTTGGTATTTCTGAAGTATTATATCTAGACTTTAATTAAGCAGCAATACCTTCCTACTATAAAACTGCATATAAAAACAATTTAAATTAAATATTATTTGCTTTTAATATTTTCTGACTGATCTTAAATCTTATCTTTTTTTTATAATTTTTTATTATTATTTTCAGCAGCTCTATCTTCAATTTTGTTTTTTCACTAAAATTTTTGATATTTTCCACGGTTTTTCTTGTTATGGAATATTTTCAAGCGCGCACTTATTTTTTATGCATTATTTACGTTGATGATTAGTATGGAACGATGTAGTACAAAAAACGCAATGCTCAGCAGAAAGCTTAACGTTACGTAAGCGTAAGCGTAAGAACGTAAGAGCACGTAAAGTGACAGCTTTAAGAGACTCAATGTCTGCGTCATTTTATGTGGGCCGCCGGAAAGTATGCTATGTTTTTTTTCCGCCAAAAATCAATAGCCAAACAACACGGCTGCGCTGTCTGGGGAATCTCTTCTTATCAGTCAAAAAACACACCCACGCCCCTGCCCCAACAAACAACCCAAACCAAGCATCATTGGCGACAAATTTTTACTGATTTCTACGTACACCCAAAAGTCAATCCCCTAGCCCATCCCTTCGCAAAACATCGCAGCTTTATGACAAAAAAAAAAACAAAAAACACGCAACATAGCAAGGATTTTATTTTGGGGGCTTTGTTACATGGAAATTTGTCGCTCCTTAAAGACTTAAAGCACAAATACGATTGTAGTAACTTTTAGAACTGTTCACAGAATAGGTTCTCCGCCACAGACAATTAATTATTTGCCTAGCTCATTTAGCTGACTAAGGTAGCCAAATTACCTTATAGAGCGTGAGTGAGAGTGTATCCAATCATCGGGTCGGTCACGTGCCAGAGCTGCCTTCTTAACCGAGCAGCTTGATTACTTTGTATCGATTACAAAATGCATTACCACATGATAAATAACATACAATTTGATTACAATCGAAGGGTGAAAAACTTGAAAAACTGTGCTGCTTGGTTTTATCGTAAAATCGTTGGCCAACATTTCCTAAGCCGAAATCTATAATGCTTTAGATTTTACTTAGTAGACAGTCCAAAAAATTTAAATATATCTCACAAAAGTGAGAAAAAAAAGGGTGGGCCATCTGTTGGTTTGTTAGTTGTTAATTGCATTTTATTCGTATACTTACCAATTGAATCTAGAAAATTAGTTACAAGATATTCATTGTCCGCGGCTAAGTATACAGACCCCTATGCGAACATCGTAATTAAATCTATTGAACGTATAAGCGATGTTCATAATAGTCAGTTTATCTAAAACTTTTGGCAGTCAGATCAAAAAATTAAATAAACTTGTTTCCTCTCTGAGATCTAGGCGTTCATCGTTTTAAAGACTTCTCTAGTCTCTGACTTTTATGCTGTCGATGTTTTCGTTATTTTTTTAATTACATTTCATAGAAAATTAAGCAAAGAAATAATAAATAATAGACCAAGGTGACAGAGGCATCCGAATTCCAAGTCCAAAAAACTTCTTTACACATAGGTTAGACCCATAAAGCGAGATCATTTAGACATTACCTAAGAACAATTGAATCGAAGCTGTGGATATTTTAGGAATACAGCGTTATTTTTCAATAATCCAAAATCAGAATAGCAACGATCGATGATCGGAAAAAAAACAAAATATCGATGTTACTTCCAGCACTTCTTTGAACCATAAAGTACAATGGTATAAAAATTAGATTCTTAAAATAATAAATACAACAGAATCGATAGATCGGCTAAGTTAAAACCGTTTAAATCGATTTTCTTAATTAATAATTAATAATAATTAAGAAAATGCATTATTTATACCCTGTACCGTATGGTATAAAGGGCGCTCGCCAAAAATGTATGTAACATATAGAAGGAGTCGTCGGAGACATCCCAAAGTTACGTAAAATATGATCAGGGTGACTAGAGAAGTCGATATACCCATGTCCGTCTGTCTGTTTGAACGTCTAGATCTCAGAGATGTTAAGAGCTAGAGTAACCAAGCTTTTCACATTAGATCCCATATTATTCCATAGGAAGGCAAGTTTATTTTATTTTTGTGATATCGGGGTTAAATTCTATAGCTCCCATAAGGGTGTTTAAGACGACCTCAATAAAAAAAAAAACTTTTAGATAGATAATTAATTTGTTCATGAAGATATCGTTACTAAATTTGGTATTCAAAGGTTTTTTCTAGTTTCCAAGCACTGTATCAAATTTGATCAAAATCGGTTGACTATATCAATTAGCTGCCATAGGACCGATCGGCCAAAATAACTTTCGTTGTGTTTCGTTTGTTTGTTAAGATATTGGGAAATTTCGTATTCGTTAGTTTTTTATAGTTTCTTAGCACTGTACTAAAT
Source organism: Chymomyza amoena (assembly GCA_037043745.1). Taxonomy (NCBI): domain Eukaryota; kingdom Metazoa; phylum Arthropoda; class Insecta; order Diptera; family Drosophilidae; genus Chymomyza; species Chymomyza amoena. The sequence continues at coordinate 207,572 of JBAMAX010004542.1, forward strand.
TTAGCAAAATCGGTTTACTATATCATATAGCTCACACAGGAACGATCGCTCAAAAAAAAATGTTTACTTAAAAATTCTTCAGGGTATCCCAAAGTCGTCCGCGCCCGACTTTACCTACGCCATTTTGTTATATTCTCGGCGCTTAGACAATTCGTGAATTATAAGCGGTTCTGATAGAACTTGTGTTAGGGATTTAGGGCTAAATTCAAAACCAAAATAACTCTCTCTTTGAGATCCAGGATTTGATCATAGCTGAGAGTCAGAAATCACAAAAACTGTCAGCCCGTTTTTGCATTATATTACCTATGATGGCATGAAAGCTCTACAAACGTAAAGCCATTATCACGGCCTTTGTGCAAGGACTTTTAATTCACTTCTTTAGTGAAATTGTATATCGTTTTCAAAGGTTATTATAAATGCTGAGGATGGGGTTTGAGATCAGATCAGATTTGGGAGACAGAACGAATTGATTCTTGATGTCAATATGTTTAGTCCTATCTCTTTGTCCCAAACCCTTCATGCGAACTCCGTAAAATTTTAATTCCGTAGTCCTGACCTCAATCAATTGCTGTACTGTGCCGTACTGTGCATTTCATAGTCGTTTCCATGAGGAATTTAAGCATCGTAGATTTTAAGCCAATGTACCAAGCTATAGTGTATATAATATTCGGAACATGCCGATTTTGTTATTACTATTGGATTGCACTAACAGCCAGAAGCCTATTAACCCACACGTGCCATACTTTTTTCTTTTTTGACCAACTAAAAGTTGTTAAGAGTCCGTCCTGGCGTACAGTCTCATAAAAATCAAATGCAATGACGTGATTATTGAACGATTTGTATCAATTTTGAGAGAAACATTTGGCCACTTGGGCTTGGCACTTAGTGCTACAATTTCTTGAAACTCCTTTGAACCAAATTGATGTTTATTTATTTATTTCACTTTATGCTTATTACAAATGCTATGTATAGTATATAATATATATACTTTATAAGAACGTGTGTGTTTGTAGTTGCCTCAATACAAATGGGCATTATTATTGATATATTATGAGTTCTGCGTGCGTGTGTGTGTGTGTGTGTCTGGAAGAGATATACTGAAAGTAAAGTCCACCCCCAAGAAAAAAAAAAAAAAACTTTTACCCAATTCAAGTGAAACTCTGGGGAACAACACACATGTGTGTGTGTATGTGTGTGTGTAGTCTCAGTGTCTCAGTTTTGGGGCGTCCTTTGAAGATATCCCAGACACACTTGAGTTGTCTCTCAAGTTTATTAAAGTGGCATAAAAGTGTCATTGGCGGTTAATGGCAGACGATTAGTTGCGTTAAATTGCCCAGTTAGTTGTATCCAGAATTCCCCTTCTCTCTCCCAATCCGCTCAACTTTGGATTTGTATAATTCATTTATATATTTAAGTATATATGTACTTAAAGCAGCTCTTGGGACATAGTTTTAACGGCAGACCAACCCTAACCCTAACGAATTTTTAACGAAAAATGTTTATTTTGACCGATCATTTCTATGGCAGCTATATGACATAGTCCAACGATTTTAATCAAATTTGATACAGTGCTTTTGATTGATCGATTTTGTATGAAAACGATTTTTTTGGCCAATCTCCTAGGTCCTATGTGAGCTATATGAAACATTCAATCGATTTTGACCAAATTTGGTGCATAACGAACTGTTGTGTGCCAAATTTTGTTACAATATTTTCTAAAAACAAACGAATTATCCATCTAAAACTTTTTTTCGAGGTCCTGTGCTTTAAACAGTTTTTCGATTTTTATACAAATATATAATCATGGTAAATATTATTTTCATTAAAAACAAATTCTTCACTTATAACAAAGTAGAAATACCTCAATAGGCTGGATCTCTTAACAAACCTTTGATATAGTAAAAGCTTTGAAAAGCAGATCAAGATGCAATAAATTGTAGTGAAGATAATAAAATTAAGAATTAAAAACAAAATCAAATATAAATATTCGTGATTTTTTATAAATTTATTATCGATATATTCAAATATTTTAATTTTAATTTAAACATTTTGTGATAAAAATAAAAGAAATGATATTTTGGCAATCGTGGCTTTTATGGATTTGCTCTTGGCTTAATGACATCATTGGGTATGACGAAAAGGGAACATTTTTCCATTGGAGTGTTTAACGATGCAAGTTTGTTCCAAACATCATGCACTGGATCGTATTCCTCAACATCATTCAATCTATAATTATTAGAATCACAGCCGCCAGCTACAATAATACGATTAGCAAACTGAGCACAGCCATGCATCAACCTGTTGACTGTCAGCGAGCAAACCTTTGTCCATTTATTAATATTTGGATCGTAACACTCAACAGAATTTAAATATCCAGCGTTGCTATAGCCACCTACTGCATAAAGAAGCCCATTTGCTTGTGCCACTCCACAATCTCTACGAGCTTCGTTCATGGGCGATAAGCGACTCCACTGGTTTGTGCATGGATCATACCTTTCCACGTCGCTCAAATTCATTTTTCCATTATGCCCACCAATAACATATAAGTCATCATTGAGGACTGCCACACCGACAGAATATCTTGCAGTGGTCATGGGTGCCACATTGTGCCAAGTATTTGTTCCAGGATTCCATCGCTCTACTGTATTTAAAGGTGAACCATTGTAACCGCCTACAGCATAGAGTAATCCCTTCAGCATTGTCACGCTCACATTTTGCCTTGGTATAGTCATGGGTTGGAGTTGGGTCCAGGTCATGCTTTTTAAATCCAAGCTAACCATTGTTTTTGACGGAGCACCTCTCTCAAATCCACCAACCAATATCAACTTATTCTCAATAACAGCCGCACCAAAAAGCCTACGTTGTAATTCTAGTTTCTTTACAAGCGTCCATTGCTTCTGCATAGGACAGTAGCTCTGAAGGACAACATCATATTTACTTTGACCAATTGCCAGCAAACAATCATTACTTGTCGTTCTCTTCCTTCTGCCAATAGATAACAGTCGCTCGGGCATTAATTGACACTTGTAGGCTTCTATAATTAAATCCTGACAATTATTCGCCCGGCACACGCTCTCCACATGTTCATGAATAAAAGAAGGGTTCAGTAGTGGTAGCCTCACCTTGGCCATCAGTTTTGGAATGTGCTGTTTGCGGGCGGGTTCATCATTACGCACCCAAGCCATTAGACTTTGAAAAACATGTTCCTCAGATGGCACTTGAAGATCATCACTGGACAGCAGCTTGTCCAACCGATCAGCACTTAATTGTAAGAACTCCTGACTCTGACTTACTTCCACAAAATGTTTGCTGGTATAGTCCAGAGCGAGTTCCATCAAATTCGTGCAGTTGTGTTGCTCTGCAAGGAAACTTATGCCCAAACAGTTCGAGTAGTCCAACTTGCTAGCCATAAATTTCTCACAGACTGTGACTACAAAGTCCATTTGCCATCTATGGGCGGTGGTAAACAGCATTTCAACATTCTCGCCATGCACTTCAAGATGTCCCGTGTAGCAGTAGTTGACCAGAATTTGTAGAACATCGTTGTTGACCTCACCAAGAGTCACCTCATTGTCGTTGGCTTCACGCATTGAATTTGTGAACATGGCCGAAAAGAATGGACTATTGGCGGCCAACACCAAACGATGGGCCGGCACACGTTTTCCGTCTATGCCCGAGATGAGAACCACATCGCACAGTTGTTCTTTATCCAGATGCAATTTCATAAGTTTTAGAACCATGTCGGCATGGTTATTATTATTATTACTTTGCGTAGACATCGCGTATTTAATATATTCGTGCACTGACTGAAAAACTCCGACTGATGAAATTTGTGAGTCAACAAATGCTTTTATACATCAAACGGCTGACAGTGTGACCGTATCACAATAAGTATTTAAAGAGATGCATAATTATTCACAGTAAAACCCAAGTTAGTCAGGCAATTCCGAGAATATTATAAAATGCACTTTCCCTAATTACCACCATCTGCTGGGCTAGGTAGTTAAATATTAAGAACCTTTAATCCCAAGTGAACGAGTATTTGATGGACTTTTGCCATCTGCTCAAAAAGTATGTTACCTGCATTCCGGTGCTATATCTTTTTTCTACCTGTTTAGGCCACATGAACCTTTTCAACTAAACTAGATCAAACACAGGAAGTTGTTTCTATAGAACTCCAATTCCAAGATTTTCACTTCGGCTTCAGAATGTCTATTAAAATTACGCGAGATTTGATTCGATTTCTGAGTTATCTATATCTTTATTATTTAATATGACAAATATTTAAGTTATATTTATCTCTAAGGAGTAGTCTTAGATTAACTTATTAAATTTCAGATTTAATAATTTTAATATTTAACGTAGTTTTTCGTTCCAAATTAGAGACAAAAAATTATAATTTAGATTGCTTGCTCACATTTTTTTTTTAATGTGCTATTTAAATAATAAATAAAATAATGTGTGATTAATTTTTTAAAGTTTTAAAGTGTTCAAAAACTTTAGAGATCTCTGATACTCTTAACTTAAGTTGGGATTTCGTCTCTTTTCCAAAATACCACGAGTTATACTCAAGACAAGGTGGTGCATTTTTTGTTATATTCTTTATTTGGGCAATGCTTTTGGACTATCCGTCCTTTATAAAATAAAGATACGATAATTAAAATAGGAATTTCTTAAAGATTTAGTGTTACTTTGTTTACAAACATTAATGTGAAAATATTGATGTTTTGCATTTTTTTCTTCTATCTTTCAATTACGTGAGTAAAATGGTTTTATTTTTCCTTTCCTTGCCTTTAGATATAAGATGAGCAGAGCTTACTAAACTTTTTTTCGAAAAATATCGTTGCCTAGGAGCTTTTAAGCAATGGCCCGAATCTTGTACGACACACATATTTTTGACCGATCGATCCTAGGGGTTCTATATGATACAGTCAACCGACTTCTGAATATCAAATTTGGTTCCAATATTGAACGAAACAAGCACAACGAATATTTTGTTCGGACTTGTCTATACAATATTGTCAACCGATTTTGATAAAATTTGGTACTAGGGAACTAAAAAAAATCTTCACCTTCAGTAAAGTAAACTTATCTCCTCTGAGATCTGGGCGTTCATACGAACGGACAGACGAATAGACATGGGTATATAAACTTTTCTGGTCATTCTGATCTTACTTTAGTTAACTTTTGGGGGGGTCTCCGATGACTCCTTCTGAATGCTACATACATTTTCGGCTTGCACAAACTGAGTATAAAAAATCGATTCGATTAAAATTTTATCGAAAGATTCTAATTTATTTTCATAGCAACTTAAGCATTTACTTCATGGTTTTTTCTAGAAGATTACTACGGTGTAAAAGCTGATTTAGCTGCAATATAATATACTCATTATTTTAGTAATATTTGCTAATTTTGTTACTCTTACTCTATTTCTTTGCAGGTAAGAAAAAATACAGTTTGAGCACAGCTGGAAACGAAAGAAGTTGAAGGTAACAGAGTGACCAAATGTTAAGTTTAAGGCCAGTACTCAGCCTCGAAAAGTGCTCCGAAACAAAAAAATCCAATTTATTTTGCGAGCAAAAAGAATTGTTTGCCCGTACAAAGATTATGCAATTTTTCTAGGTAAGCTTTCAAATTAAAAAAATTTTTTATGCCAGCGTATACTATTTATTGAAATAATAAATGTTTCAAAAGAACTTTTCTCATGCGTCATGTATTCGGCATTCAAAAGAACTTGATAAAATAGAAAAACTCTAGTTACTCCTGGCGCCATCCACCAACATATTTTAGCTATATAATTTATTAATCTACGATATGGTCACACTTTTAGTACACTGTTAAGTTGCATATTACCATCATCACTTTCTCTCAAGAATCGACACAGCATTGGGATATCTTTTGCAGCAACCGCTGCTAAGAAACTGCTTCAATTCTGTCAAAGATATCTTAATATGATATCAAACTCTACTTCTTTCAAAGATATCGTAATATGTAATATCAACTTATCTTCTTCAAGTCCTTCAACCCCGGTTGGGGCATAGGGCGGCGACAAATTTCCTCCATCCTTCCCGATCTGCGGCCAGATACTTCAGCTGTGGCCACGTTTTACGCTGTGTTGCTGCTTTGGCCAATACTGTTGATTTCCAAGTAGTTCTTGGTCTACCAACTCGCCGTGTGCCTTGAGGATTCCATTCGAAGGACTGCTTCACGATGCTGTCGTTTGGTCTCCTCAAAGTGTGTCCAATCCAGCGCCACTTCCGCTGTCTAATTTCGACACAATTCTTGATTCGATATAATTTACAGCCATCGGATCTTAAGAATGTATCGAAGGCAGCGGTTTACAAATGCCTGTAGTTTTCTCGTGCTGGAGGTAGAGACTTTCCAGGTTTCACAGGCATAGCACAGCAGTACAGATTTGACATTGGATTCGAAGAGCCTTAACTTGGTGCGTAGAGAAATTTGACTAGAGTTCCATACTGAAGACAACACTCCAAAGGCGCTGCGGGCTTTACTTATTCTGTTGTTAACATCCAGATCCGTTCCTCCGTCTGACGATACAAAACTTCCTAGATAGTTAAACTGTTTGACCTCCTCAATGGGCGTCTGTCTCAGAATAAAGGGCTGATGTGCTGAGCGGCCAGTGTGCATTATTTTGGTTTTGTTACAATTGATCCTAAGACCAGCCATCTTTCCATTCACTTGCAGTGATTGACACATCTCGTTCATCCCGCTGTTGGTAATTGCCAGGAAACAGATATCATCAGCATAATCCAAGTGGCTTAGCTTCTCAAAAGGTCTCCATTGGATACCGTGTCTCTCAGTACCGTAGGCCTTCTCAAAGTCTACGAACATAAGGTAGAGCGGTGACGTAAACTCAGTTGACTGTTCGACACAGGACCGATCACTACGAAAGCCCGCTTGATGCCTCTTGAGCGTACTCTCAATCTTGTCCTTTGTCCGTTCGAGAATGATAGTTGCCATTATCTTCGGGAAAACAGACAAAATGGTAATACCGCGCCAGTTATTGCAGTTCTTAAGGTTTCCCCATTTTGGGTATCTTAACAATAACTCCATCCTTCCAGTCCCATGTCAACTTATGGCTTGCATTTAATTCTTTTTCCAAATATTGAATTAGTTTGCGCACTTTTCAACACTGTTTAGACATGTTTGAATGTGTTAGCCATTTGCACTGATAAAATCAAGTTAATTAAAGTTAAACAAGCGGCTAATCAAATTTTTATTACACTGAGCTAGGCCAACCAAAAAAAAAAAAAAAACCCTTTTGTAGCCAACACTGAAGCAGAGTCCCAGAGTCTCGGATTCCCCAGTTTTAGCTAAATGTGGCGTAATTTCATTTTAAAAATGCATGTGGACGTAGTCAACACTGGCACTGCTTGAGCTAGTGTTGTACAATGTGTGTGTTTGCTTTGGTGGCTGCTAAAACTATTTTGGACCAGACTTGGCCCTGCGGGTAAACCATTTTGCTGTTGTCATTTTCCATGCATCTACCCTATAATTAGAATATCTAGAGTCCATCTGTTAGTAAGGTAAAAGTGAGCAGTGAGCAGGTGATGAAAGCTTTTGTGAGAGTTTTGTCAGAAAGAAAGAGTACAATAGAAAAATACACTTCTACAGATGTCACAGAATGCGCTGTCCTTTGGCTTGAGAGGAAAGATTAAAAAGGCAGAGAATCCGGTTGAGATGATAAGAAAACAAGCGTTTTTTGAGAAAAAAAAGGGTATCAGTTATCTAGACTACTTTGAAAAAAAAGATTACAAAGAGAGTAACTCTTTGTAGATGATGAGAAGACAAGCCTAAATGGTAAATGTTTTTTAAGAAAAAAGTGCTGAACTGCAAGAACCTAACCTTTTTAAATAGCAAGATATTCTTTGAGAAGAAAGCAATCAGTAGGCAAGCCAATCTTCTGCAGATGTTTAAGCATGGACTGTGCTCTACCACAAAGATGACAAAAAAAAAACGCCTGTTTTTTCAGAAGAAAATGTTGAGTGGTCATAAGAATAAAGATGACAACTCAAAAATAAACATTTAAAATGATGAAGAACAAGCCTAGAGTGGAAACAAAAATATGTCAAAAAATCTGTTTTCTTGAGATAATACTTAGTCGTTGATGATGATAAGAACAAGTCGAAGAAATACCTAAGCTGTTTTTTCTAGACTAAAGTTCAACATTAACAAAACAATCTGCAATACTATTTCACGAAAAGACAAATGAAATTATGAAAAAAAAATGGCGTACGTAAAGTCGGGAGCGGACGACTTTGGGATACCCTGTAACACAAGCCTGCTATAAAATCCGGTTCCTTCATAAAAAACCAAAAACAGAAGAAGATCAAATTTGACACAGTGCTTAAATACTTCAAAAAAGATCTGAATGCCGCATTTGGTTTAAATATCTTTACGAACAGACGAAACACAAAGAATTTTGTATAAAAAACGTTTTTTTTTTTTGAGCGATTCGTCGTATGGGAGCTATATGATATAGTCATCCCATTTTAAAAAATTTGGTACCATGCTTCAGATCTATAAAAAACTTACAAATGCCAAATTTCCAATATCTTCACAAATAAACGAAACACAACAAATTGTATTCAAAAATCGATTTATTGGAAGATCGGCCCAATTGTAGCTATATGATATAGTCAAACGATTTTGTTCAAATTTGGTACAATGCCTGGGTACTCTAAAAAACTTCTTAAAAAAAGTTACTTTGGCCGATCAATCCTATGGGAGCTATATGATATAGTCAACCGATTTTGATCAAATTTGATACAGTGCTTGGGAACTATAAAAAACTTTTGGATACCAAATTGGTTACGATATCTTCATAAACAAACGAATTAATCATCTAAAACTTTTATTTTTTTTCGAGGTCGTCTGAAACACTTCTATGGGAGCATACATATAATTTAAACTCGATATCAAAAAAAAATTAAAGTAACGTGTCTCCTATGGAATAATATGGGAACCAATGTGAAAGTTTGGTTACTCTAGGTCTTACCAGCTCTGAGATCCAGGCGTTCAAACGGACAGACGGACGGAGTATACCGACTTCGCTAGTCACCATGATCATATTTTATGTAACTTTGGGGGGTCTCCGACGATTTTCTTGGTTCCTTTTTCAATCAGATACTCCTCATAATCTTTAGAGGTAATTTTATAAGGTAAGATGAGCACCATATAAAAAGTTTTTTAAAGATCCTCTTCATCTGGTTTAATGTCAAACTCAACTTGGAATTGCTAACGAACACGATATCCAAGGAGTTTGTAAATGCGTAGTTGACATTCAATTTGGTAATTTTCCCGAAAGTCTGAAAGTTTAGTTTTTCTGTAAAGCAACTAGTGTAAGGACTAGTCACAAATATACCAGTTATTTCATTGAACCAGTTTGCAAGCAAAATAAAAGCTGTATGAGAATCTCAAAGTTACCCGAAGTATGATCATGGAGACTAAATAAGTCAATACCCTCTTGTCGACTATATAAAGACAATCCGTCTGTTCATGCCTAACAGTACCCGAAAATAAACCAAAGTTTAATATGGATATGCTGAAACTCGAAAGTTTTTTAGAGTTTCTCAGCAGTCTCAGTGTCCGTCGCAGCATTATTCTTAATATACCCTTTGTACTATACGGTATAGGGTATAAAAACTAAAGATATTTTTTAAGATGAAAGTCTTTACTTATAAAAACAAAAAAAGTATTAACGATGATGCATGAACAAGCCCTATAAAGCAGCAGAAGAATACGTAAATTTTTACATGATAAAAACAATCGCTTAAAGATATTAAAAACTGCTGCAATGCTGTTATAAGAAAGGACAGAAAAATCTAAAGCAATCTGGAAAGATGATAAGACTGCGTAAAGACAAGCCTTAAGAAGACAACGAGATGATTTCGTAGACAGCACTTCATTTCTACTAAAAAACCCACAGAAGCATATACTATGTACTCAATTTGGCAGGGTATCCGAACTTTTGGACGCTGCCTTAGTACATGTATTTTATTTTTTTTCTAGTAAGCAAAACAGATGACAAAAAATTTGTTTATTTTAGCATGGAAAGAAATTTCATTTACAATTTATATACATACATTACTTTATATACTCATTAGGGTTCACATAGCGCGATGTGTACGTATGTATGCGCTATATATATTATATAAAAAGCAGCCTTAGTTTTCACTAAACCTCTCGCTTTAATCTTAGTTCAAATAGTTTGAAAATTGGATGGCAATAAACTTTTAAACATCATATAACAATCTGATTATCGTTTTGCTAACCAGCCATTGAGTAACTCCAGATGATGATAATATGCTGCAGATGACAAGATATTGACAGCTACCAATGTAACCAATTTCCAATTTGGAAATGCAAATTGGCTAGGAAGCCGATTCATCGAATATGAATGATGGATGCGCTTGGCCAAACACAAAGGCACTAAACAGTGTTGTACAGTGTAGTATGTTTATTTTTTGAACTTAATTTTCAGTCTATCGGCAATACCGATTATTAGTTATCGATGAAAGCCAGCTTTAATTAATTGCAGTAACACATTTCTCAAAAACCATTTTAGTGTTTGTCAAAGTTATAAAGTTGAATTTAATTTATTTATTTTGATAATGCCAGCATATAAAATTAGCTTGGCTATAGTTCTCTAGGATGTTCCCAAGAATTCTTTAATCTCAGCGTTAGCAATTATGCCGGAACGTGCACGATTTCCTTCAACTTCCATGCTATAGAGCTCAGTCCGAGTTCCGGTTTGCTCAAATTCTTGCATTTCATGCACCTCAGCTTGTACGGGATGCTTGGCATATAAGCTTTCTTCTGACTTTGAATTTGTAGCTTGTAGATTGCGATCAATCGATTTGCGATATGTTCTATGTTGGCGCTCTCGTACCGCTTCCAGATACATTTCTTCTTCCCAAGTATGTTGTCGCATGGGAGTGCGCCCGTATGGCAGTATTTTGGTGTTGGAGTTGGCTTGGGTCTGCTCATAGACATTGGACAGCATGGTTTGTTCTTCTTCGTCATCATCATCGGGTGTTTGCATGCAAAACATGTGCATCCAGCAGCTGAAGATACTCTTCATGGCTACCAATTGGGTCGTCGTCACTTTTGATAATAAGACTTGGTTAACTTTTCCAAAATCAAAATATAAAATACATATTTTCATGTAGAGCTTTGAAATTTTGTGCTAAGCTTTCTTTTGCGCAAAGCATTTTGTAGAAGCGTGAGTACCCTATGTAGTATATTAAACAAGAGATTTGCATTACAGATGCTAACGACAAATAATTAAAGTACATTTTTGGTGATTCCCCATATTGAGTTAAATGTGCACAAATGTGCAGAAAGTTCCATCATGATTTGCTACTACTTTCTGCTATACTTATGGCCACTCTAATTTTTAAGGTACTCACGCTTGCTGTTGTGGAGTAGAGCTCAGCAGGCTTAATCGTAAGTCCAGTTCTTAATATACCAAAAATCGGTGATCGAAACAATTACCATAGTACCCAAGAGCATCCGAATGAAGCAGCAGGCAGCCTAGCGACCATAAATATTCCAAGTCACCTTAAGTTTAAACTACACCCTTCTAATATAAAAAAAAAAAAAATTGTATAAAAATTGTTTAAAAAACACAAAATATTAAAATATTAGAAACAGTGTATAAAAAGCAACTTAACAGCTAAACACCTGGAGCAAAACTTGTACTGCTGTTGCAAAAGTGCACAGCTCAACAGCAAGCGTGAATACCCACAATATAATTCTCCTAAACTCAGCCAAAGCACGTGATTTTGCTTAAAATTTAATTTGAAGTATCGTCAAGCACAGGTTAGGTTAGGTTAAGGCGGCAGTTGGGACTGACGTCCCAACTCACTTAGGCCAAGAATAGGCCCTTTGCGGTACCGCTAGAGTGAGCTAATTCACCACATTTCCCCACTTGATAGGTCCCCTACGAAAGTTGAGGAAGCCATCCGGCTGCCTGAATAAACCTTGAAAGGCAATTTGAACTCTGTTCATAGAGCTGATATAGATCGTTTAGAAAGTGTGACTGTAGGAACCTAAATCTTTTACTGCCCAGTCCTGGGCCGTGACAGAAGAAGTGTTCCACTGTCTCCAGCTCCTCTTCATCGCCACAGCTTCTACAGAAGTCATGGTGGGGAGCATTCAACAGGCATGCGTGGTTTCCTACCAACCAGTGTCCCGTAATGGTACGGATAACAGATGAGCACTGGGCTCCATTCAGACAGCAAAGTTTTTTGATTCTTTTACTGCAGCATGTCGGCCAGGTTTGCCGCGAGATTCTACACGTGTTCGATATCCGATTCCACGTTTTATTTGCACAGAGAGCGAAAAAATTTCGTATTCTCAGTTTACAGCTGGCCATGTGTATACCCAGGCCCTCCTTGTCTTGAAGGAGGATGCTGGTAGTTCCTTTTCTAGCCAGTTCATCCGCAATGCAGTTTCCCTCAAAGTCCCTATGTTCTGGGACCCATATCAGGTGAATTGAAAGCTGCTCAGCCATCTCCCCTAGAGACAAGCGGCAGTCATTCACTGACTTCATACACGAAGTCATCGAAACTAGGGACTTAATAGCCGCTGGGCTGTCCGAATATATACAGATGTTCTTATCTTGAACTTGTTGGTTTTTTATTGTTGTTAAAGCCTCGCGGATTGCTGTGACCCCTGGGAGCCGAAAAGCAATTCTAATGTCGAAATCCTCGACGTAGACGAATCCCCCTACATGGTCGTCTAGCTTGGAACCAACCGTGTATACCTTTATCGAGCCTGCTGGGCCTGGTACCCCAGTATTCCACTCCTCTCTGGTTGGAATATAGGCTCTGAAGTTAGTCGTAAAATGTTGCTGCGGTATGCAATAGTCTGTACTTTTGAGGACAAGTGGGTTCCCTTTCAGAATATTTGCATGACCAAAATCTTGATCATTCCAGTTTTTCGCCTCTCTCATGCATAAAGCTGATAGAATAGCTTGTTGTTTCCTAACCTTGTTCAGTGGTAGCAGGTTTAAAATAGCATCTAAGGCTTCGTTTGGTGTAGAACGTAAAGCACCACTAAGTGTAAGTTCGGCGGTTCGCTGAACCTTACTTAACTTTTTAAGGTTAGTCCCCTTTTCTAAGGTAGGCCACCAGATCGAGACCCCTTACATGAGTATGGATTTAACAATGGCAGTGTACAGCCAGTGGACTATGTTTGGGGACATGCCCCATTTAAGTCCAATGGCTTTCTTACAAGTGTATAAGGCGATCGTGGCCATCCTCTGTGTTTAGGTTCCAATCTAGTTTGCTGTCAAGTACTAACCCGAGGTATCTAGCTGAGTCGCTAAATGGTAAGGTCGTACCGTTTCGCTTGGGATTTATGAGAGAAGGAAGTTTATAATTTCTGATAAAGAGCATAACCTTCGCCTTATTTGGGTTTACCCCCAATCCACTAGCCGTGGCCCACTCTGAGAGCTATTTTATTGTCAAGCGCAACTTGAAAATAAAATAATTCGGGAATGAAGTACACCTGCTACGCTGCTGGGCATATTTGTTGTGGCCTTGTTTTTTATTTACGAAATAAATAATAGAACATTTTAACGCAAACTAGAGAAATATGAGCATCATAATCAAGTTATATAACGTCGTTATCATTACACTGCGGGTGAAGTAAAGTGAAGTGAGTGCAAAGCTCCGGGCCAGGGTCTAGGCAAATGAAATTGGGGGTTACTTGTTTTCTTTTTCGGGGATTTTTGTTACGCATAACGATGGTATGTTTTTGGACTTGTTGTTGTTGTGCTTGTGTCCTTGCTGTCCTTGTTGTATAATGTTAGACGTCTGTCTGACGGACTCTCTCTGTCACTGTGTGTGTGTGTGTGTGTGTGTAAGTGTGTGTATGAGTTTGGGTACATTGCGGTTTCACTCTCTGGGTGATTTGTACATAACCAAAAAACGACCAAACTCAGCATGCAAACTTTTCGTTTGTGTGTGTCTGTGTGTGTGTGTGTGTATCTGTGTGCTCGTATCTGTGTGCGTGTGTGCGTTACTCGTTTTAGGGTTTTTTGGCTTTGTTCGACTGTCAAACCAAGCGCAAAACCGCAAAAACAGACGCACACTAACACCAGCAGCTCCAGCCCCATGCCATCCATACTCATCAGACATCCGGACTACCCATAGTTTCCAGCCAGCTCTCGCACATATTTTCAATTTGTATAGCCCTGCTCTATCCCTTTACTTTGTTGGTGTTTTATTTTTTTTTGGGTTGATATTTCTTTCAGCTCTACCACATCCAATCCGGGTTTCTATGCCAACTGCAAATCTCATTTGCCCATTGTAATGTATTTGAAAAATGGTTTCGAACCAGTTTCACAATCAACCCTGCAATGGTTTTTGCGGCTGCTAGCATGGAGCTTGTTGTTGTTGTTGTTGTTGGTGCTGCCATAGCTTCTGTGGTCATGCCCACTTGATGCGTATTTAATTAACGTTAATTGAAATTGATTTATGCATGCAGCGTGCGTACGCCTTGCCACGCCCCTGCACTTGAAACCTTTTGGTGTCTGTGTGTGTGTGGAACATTGAAATATTGTTTACTTGGATTTTTTTTTTAACCCGCGTTGACAAAATTTCGGTGTTCAAAAATTTTGTAGCTTTATTAAATTGGTAAAAAAAAAACAAAAAAAAAAAAGGGTCTGAAGCGCTACGATGGCCAAACTCTAGATACTCTGACCGTATATTAGAATGAACACTTCATGGAATTCAATCGCTTTTCATTATTTTAGCTTGCACGCTCTTAAAAAAAAAACACCCTTTACCTGCGCTTTATTTTTTAATCATACAAGATGCTGGCCAAACAGTTGTAAAACTTTTTTGTTTCTTTTAGGCTGATTTGCTGACTATATAGGGTGTGCCAACTGTCGATTTTTTTGTTAGTGGCATTTTATTCGTTTCTTGACGTAACGAAAACTATTCCGGCTGTACGAGAGGACGATGCTGATAATGGTCCATGGACTTCAATTGATGCGTCATTTAAAGCTTAAAATTGCAGTTCCTACAAAGGTTGTTAAGTTGTTAAACCATTCACGACTAAAATTGCGTAGTTTCAAACTTGACATATATCCAAACCATGATTGACAAACAAACCAACAGATGGCCCATCCTGTAAACGATCCATGACTGTGTTTCTTCAGCTCTCATCGTCTTGACATGTTTCAGAATATTTTGTAGCTAACTGTGTTGCCTTGCCGTTCATCATTTTGTTATAATTTTTTACCTTTCGTCATCTTACAATAATGCTATGGATCATCTTTTGCCCAGATGGGCTTCTGCTGATTGGATGCGATAAAAAACAATCTACTTAGCTGCGTAAAAAAAGACAAGACAGAATGTCATTTTTCCTTTGATTCTGAAGATTTTAAAATTGACTTTCACCTTTCATCATCTTTACTAAGGATTCTGAATAATCTGTAGCTGACTTTCTGTCTTTACCTTTAAGCTTCTTATTATGATTCTGAAGATTCCTTAGTTAACTGCGTTTCTTCATTTTCATCATCTTACCCTTATACTGTAGCTGACTGTTTTTTTTTCGCCTTTCATGATTTTACCTTAATTCTGCAGTTTCTATAGCTGACTGTATTTCTTCAGCTCTTATCATCTTGATATCTAAAGATTTTTTTGCTGACTGTATTTTTTTAGCTCTTATGTTTCAGGACGACTTTTCCAGATTCTAGTTTCGTAAATAAGCCAAGCCATAATTCTTAACTTTTGTCACCTTGCATGACTCAGCAGCTTCAGCGGTTGAATGTTTTGTTTCACTTTTTGATATCTTATGTTTATGTCTTCCGATTGTTTTAAATAAAAAAACAAAATATATTGAAGAATGCTCATCGGCTGATCATATATTATTGAGGTTCTATAATAGTGCAACTAGCATAACTAAAAAAAATGGGCTTTAAGTTGCGTGATCTGGGCGGCCATCTTACTTTCAGTCTTTTGGCAATAAAACGCTCCAAAAACCACAGTTTACGGTCCATACAATGGAGTAGATTTTAACCAAAACAATAAAAGTCCCACCCTGTAACTCTTTTATGCACGGTTCGGTTTTCAAACGTTTCATGACTAAACCGATATCACAGAGCACTTACTTTAGGCAATAATATTACGAATTATGAGCGTTAAAAAACAACCAAACCAACAGTTAGCCCACCCTGTGCCACTTTTAAGTGTTCTTTGCTTATCAAACGATATAAGAATTAATTGGATAAGCGTATGTTACAAATTAAGCGTGTTAAACAACCAGGACAACATATGGCCCACCCTATAAACAGTGCATTGCATAACTATAGGACAGTTGCAAATTTTATTTTCAAGCGTAAATATTATGCAGCAAAACTTGCTTTTACAAAAACAGCATATGGCCCACCCTATATATATATAAAGACTCGAGTTGCTGGCAGACGTTGGTATCATTATTGGTAGATTGTTTAAAATATTTCTCATTGACAGCTGATGCAATAAATATTCAATATTTGGCAGCTTTGGAAAAAAATAAAATATATGAAACTTAATATACCCCGCTCTACTAGAAATGAAGTGTATGCAAGAGCAAATTGAATTGAACCCTTTTTATGCGTAGCCCTGAGGCATAATTTGTAATTTAATTTGTTAGTCTTTAGGTACTTGAGTCCTGCTAAATTAGATCAACCGCAGGGAAAGTTGTTTGTAAAGTTTAATGCAATTTTTTCACATTTTTGAGCGCGAAATGATTATAAAAAAATAATGATATGTAAGGAAGTGTTGAGTGCTAAGGCGGCAAAGTAATATATTTGATTTTCTGATACTTTTATTGAATAAATCTTCTTCAAGTCCTTCAACCCCGGTTGGGGCATAGGGCGGCGACAAATTTCCTCCATCCTTCCCGATCTGCGGCCAGATACTTCAGCTGTGGCCACGTTTTACGCTGTGTTGCTGCTTCGGCCAATACTGTTGATTTCCAAGTAGTTCTTGGTCTACCAACTCGCCGTGTGCCTTGAGGATTCCATTCGAAGGACTGCTTCACGATGCTGTCGTTTGGTCTCCTCAACGTGTGGCAAATCCAGCGCTACTTCCGCTGTCTCATTTCGACATTCAAAAGCTTTTGACTCGTTATGCGCCACAATTCTTGATTCGATATAATTTGGGGCCATCGGATCTTAAGAATGTGTCGAATTCAGCGGTTAACAAATGCCTGTAGTCTTCTCGTGCTGGAGGTAGAGACTTTTCAGGTCCCACAGGCATAGCACTGCAGTACAGATTTGACATTGGATTCGAAGAGCCTTAACTTGGTGCGTAGGGAAATTTGACTAGAGTTCCATACTGAAGACAACACTCCAAAGGCGCTGCGGGCTTTACTTATTCTGCTGTTAACATCCAGATCCGTTCCTCCGTCTGACGATACAAAACTTCCTAGATAGTTAAACTGTTTGACCTCCTCAATGGGCGTCTGTCTCAGAATAAAGGGCTGATGTGCTGAGCGGCCAGTGTGCATTATTTTGGTTTTGTTGCAATTGATCCTAAGATCAGCCATCTTTCCATTCACTTGCAGTGATTGATACATCTCGTTTATCCCGCTGTTGGCCAGAAAACAGATATCGTCAGCATAATCCAAGTGGTTTAGCTTCTCAAAAGGTCTCCATTGGATACCGTGTCTCTCAGTTGTACCTACGGTGGCAGTCAGTACATCGTCTATCGCCAGTAAAAACAGGAATGGCGACAGAATATCCCCTTGCCTTACTCCCTGTCGCACTTCGAAAGAGACAGAGAGCTGTCCATTATGTAGCACGCAGCATCTTGCGGCATGATAGGACTCCTTTATAACAGCAACAATCTTCGGGGGAATCCCTCTCCTATCTAAGGATTTTCAGATCCATTTGCGGTTAACTCGGTCAAAGGCCTTCTCAAAGTCTACGAACATAAGGTAGAGCGGTGACGTAAACTCAGTTGACTGTTCGAGTATTATATGCAGTGTGTTGATGTGATCGACACAGGACCGATCACTACGAAAGCCCGCTTGATGCCTCTTGAGCGTATTTTCAAGCCTGTCCTTTGTCCGTTCGAGAATGATAGTTGCCATTATCTTCGGGAAAACAGACAAAATGGTAATACCGCGCCAGTTATTGCAGTTCTTAAGGTTTCCCCATTTTGGATATCTTAACAATAACTCCATTCTTCCAGTCCCTGGGGTATTTTTCGTCTTTCCAAACAGTAGAAGGATACAAGCCGTTGTGTCGGGATCGGCTTTCAGAAATTCGGCTGGTATGCCAACAAGTCCAGCTGCTTTGTTGACTTTTAAGAGGTTGATTGCAGTTTTGATTTCTGCAGCTGTTGGGGGTCCGGTGTTAATTCCCCTATAAGATCGACGCATTTCTGGTTGTTGGGAGCTCAGCGTTGGGCTCAGTTTATCAATTGAATGAATAAATGCCTTTAATGTAAAACTAATCAAATGTAGCAAGACTCAGCCTAAAAGTATGCAATGCGTATGCGCAATTTCCACACCATTAACTTTTTATATTGCGTATACGCACAAAAGCATAAAAAGTGTAAGTGCGCGTGTGTGTGTGTGTGTGGGCGCGTGTGTGTGTTTGATGTTTATTTAATTAGAAAACAACAGTTTGGTAGCTGCAAATACGCATTTTATTGCATAATTTTAGCTGTTTGGCCAAAATCAAATCGAAACTGCCAAAAGTCTTTATGAGGCGCACAATCAGCGGAAAAAAGCAAAAGCCATAAAAGCTTCACAAATACGAGAAAAACCCAACAAGAAAATAAACCAAACCAAGAAGAACACACAACAAGTAACAATACCAAAAAGTATCCAACAACAACAAATCCATCATAAACAGTTGCTGCAAAAAGAAAAACCCCACGGCATACGGAATAATGCCAACAACCCGCCCGACAATTGTAACCACCTGCTTGGTATAGCTATTTGGTAGTAGGCGTGGTCGGGTGTCATGGGCGTAGTAAACTTTTTGCCCTTGCTGCAAGGGTGATGTGATTAAAAACAAAAAAAAAAAAAAACAACAAAAAACCATTATAACAAAATTACTGTATGACTTTTTTGAGCACTTTCTGCATGGATGGAGAGGTGAGTTTTTGTGATATCCTCGAAACCCGAAACCCCTTACTCAAACCGTGTGTCTTCGCCACTTAGAACTGGTTTGGTTTCTTGCCGTAGCTGCCTCGCGTTCTGCTCGTAAATTAGAAATGGCATTTTATGCGTGCGCAAATAAATGTATAGCATACTTTCAGGCATTCGTCGCATATGGCAACAAGAGCGCGGAGCAAGCACAAAGACAGTGACAGTGACAGTGGTTTGCACAAAGGACGAAGAAGATCCTATATAAAATTTCATTTGATTTTTAACACAAGGCAAATATTTGTTTCGCTTTCTCGTTTGTTCTCTGCAAGACAATAAAATTACTCATACGACTTGTTAACCGTTTTTATGGCACTTTTTATTCAGTTGATTTTTTTTCTTTCATCAAAAATTTATAACTCTCTCTCCCACTCTCTCTCCCTCTCTCTGTCTCTGTCTCACTTACTCTTACATGTGCTTTTGTGCTCTTTGCAGGTGAGTTTGGTTTTCCATATGAAACCCAAGCTGACTTTTACATATTTGCCCTACACGAACTTAGTTTAATTTCCCGACTTGTCAATGGTATTATATGCATACATATAAATATATGTAAGTCCTGAGCTTTTCGTGGAAACCTAATATGACATATAACATATTTAATTTCCTTCATTTTTTCTTTTAAGTAACCTTAAATTTTACTCTCTTTAATGTAGCTTCAATGGCAGACCGAAAAATTTTTTGAGACAATTTGAAGCTCTCTCTATGGCTTGCAATTATTTTAATTAAACAAATAAAAATAAATTAATGTTAATTAAAATATTTTAAATTACCATAAACTTCTTCCAAATAAATCCAAATAAATTACAAGAAGGTAAAATAAATATTTAGATAAATTAAAATCAATCAAATTGATTTAAAATATAGCTAAAATTAAAAAAAAAATAATTCATTACAATTAACAAAATAGAAACTAAAATACACTTTTTAAAATTAATTTAAAAAAATGCAAATAAATTTTTAATAAAATTAAATAAAATAAATATATTTAAAACAAGTTTTTTTTTAAATTTAAATAAATTGAACTAAATTCAATTAGATTGCAAAATTAAGAAATTTAAAATAAATTACTATAGTAACTGGAAATAATTTAAAACAAAATTCAAATAAAAAAAAATCCAAAAAATAATATATATTTGAATAAAAATAATAAATAATTATAATCATAAGCAGATCATAACTTAATCATAAACTGATTCAAATAAATTCAAATAAATTTCAATTAATTTAAATATATTCAAATAAACTCTAAAAAATTCGAATAAATTTAAATAAATTTAAAAAAAAATTTTAATTTCAATAAATTTAAGCAAATTCAATTCGAATGCAAAAAAAAGAAATTAATGAAAATAATTATGTAATTTAAAATAATACAAAAAAATTAAATTTAGATGAATTCAAATAAATTGAAACAATTTAAAATAAATTATAATAGTAACTTGAAATAATTTAATACCAAATTCAAATAAATAAAAAAAAAAAAAAATTAAAATATATTTGAATAAAAATAAAATAAATTAATGCACTAAATTAAAATATTTTATCAAATCAAATGAATCATAAATAAATTATAAAAAAATTCAAATTAATTTGAATAAATTAAAAATAAATAAATTCAAATAAAATGAAACAATTTAAAATAAATTAATATAGCAACTGGAAATAATTTAAAATAAAATTCAAATAAATAAAAAACAATAAATTAAAATATATTTGAATAAAAATAAAATAAATTAATACAGTTAATTGAAATATTTTATAAAGTCAAATACATAGGTCATAACTAAATCATAAATTGATTCAAATAAATTCAAACAAATTTAAATAAATTTAAATAAATTCAAATATATTCAAATAAACGCAAAAAAAATCAAATAAATTGAACTATCTTAAAAAAAAATGCGAATAATTTAAAAAAAATCAAATAAATTTTAATAAATTCAAATAAATTTGAATAATTAAAAAAAATATAAATATATACAAATAAACCCAAAAAAATTCGAATAAACTGAATTAAATTTAAATAAATTCAAATAATTAAAAAAAAATCATATAATTTAAAAAAAAAATGCAAATAAATTTTAAATAATTCAAATAAATTTAAATACTTTTATATAAGCTCAAACAGTTTTAAATAAATTCATAAACATTTAAAAAAGTTTAAATAAATTTTAAAAATTTTTGATTAATTAATTATATCGGTTGAAAAATAAAAAAAAAATTATCCTTATCGGTTCGCTGAGCAAAGCAAAAAAAAAAAAGATGTTTTTCTCGCTAAAGTAGAAACTTGACCAAAACCGGTTAATTTTTTTTTTTAATCATTTACAATTTTCGAATAAAGATTTATTTCCAAGTCTAAAAAAATAATCAATTGCTTAGAATATTTCTTAGTACTTTTGGGAAAATATATCATTGCCGTGCCCTATAACTTCATGACTTGCTTTTATGTGCTCGACTTGCTCTTAGCTGGAATTATTTACCAAGTTTTGACTTTGCCAGCTGCCTCAATTCAAATTGAAATCCTAACCAGGAGCTCCCCTTAGAGTTTGGTTTAGGAGCAAAATTTTGCCACATCTAACGCTCTGCACTTGTTTCACATATTCGATGTCGGAGGAGTTTTTAATCAAAATCATGTAAAGCGTAGTGGCTCAGCTCTCCTGCAGCCCCTCCTCATCTATACTATTCTGGTAACCGAAAAAAAGAAAAACATACAGCTGCTGGCAAAGGAATTTTCCTAATTATGCGTTCCCGGTGCCCGCCCCACGATGTACGTGTGTCAGGGATGGGGACGCATTGCAGCTAGTAGCACTGGCAGACGGGGCGACGGGCGGACAGGCACTAGAGGGGCTTACGGTTTTATATTCGCGTGCTGCTTCCAAGTCAATGGACCACAAAAACAGAAACAAACGAAAAAAAAAACACCCAACAAAAAAACAAAAACAAAAATGATTTGGTTGCAGGTAAACCAAATGTAAGCAAAATGGCAAAAATTCCAAATGTGCTATGTAAATTTCTGGTACAAAACAATGCCAAATAGCAAAATGGTTCGGCCAGATACAAAATGCGGCAGAGGGTACTGGGTGGGTGGTTTGGCGGTAAGGACTTAAATAGCGTTTCTGTGATTAACAATTACAAAACAGGCAGCAAAAACAACATTGTACAACATTCCATAAAGCGCACAGATACAGAGAGCTCCCTGCTCCCTGCTCCCTGGTCCCAGCTCCCTGCTCCTTGCTCCTAGCTTCAGTTTCAACAAAATGCGCCAGTCACAATGGGGCGAGCTTTGGTTGGCTCATTGGTTTGCTTTGCTTTTGGGCTGGCAGCTGGCGCAGCTGGTGGGGTCCTGGCAAGGACACCCCTCCTGGTACGTGCGTTGCCATAAGCAATTTAGCTAATTTTCTACAACGACTAACGCAAAATAATCGAAGCGTAAGATAACAAAAACAGTTCAACTCGTCGCTGCATTACCAAGGCCGGGGCACTCGGGACAAGGGACACGCACCCGCATAAAACCCACGACACCCCACACCCCCTACCGGGTAGTTACCCAGCTATGTCCCAGAGCTGCCATACCGGCGTCTCTGGCTACTAGCCTTGGTTTTACTCCAACTTCA
Source organism: Chymomyza amoena (assembly GCA_037043745.1). Lineage (NCBI taxonomy): Eukaryota > Metazoa > Arthropoda > Insecta > Diptera > Drosophilidae > Chymomyza > Chymomyza amoena. Next base: position 230,362 of record JBAMAX010004542.1, read on the forward strand.
AGATTTCAAGCTGCTTTTTATCGAAGCTTCAAAATTACCAGAATTTTAATGAGAAGTTCCAACGATATATAGTCAGTAGTAGCCGGTAGCTTTATATCTTTGATCACTATAATAGGATTTTAAGAGAATTCCAAATTTATTTTTGGAGCTCTACTTTTATATTGATACGGATTGTTATAATGTTCGAAAGTTGACTTGAATGCTATAAGAGGGTTCAGGAATGGTTTTTAAATTCGAACTTTGTCTAGAAGTTTTGTGGCCACACGGATTTTAACTTTTTACAATATACTAGTTTAGGATTATCTGTCATATCTTTAGTTTGATCATAGTGAGGGTCGGCATAATATATATACACAGCATTTTTAAATGGCTTTATTTTTATGTCCTTATAGCATCTGCAGTTCGCATCCTATTTTGAAGATCTACAGCTTGAAATCTTATATATAAAATTATCGTGTCACAATGTTAGTTACCATACTACTCCGAAACAGCTGGAATGATTATCATGAAATTTTGTGTGCCTATTGGGTAGGTCTGAGAATCGGCCAACATCTATTTTTTATACCCAGGGTTGCCACCCCCAAACCATTTTTTTTAGTTTTTGGACACATTTTTTTTTATAGTGTGTAAATTGTCAGATTAACTAATAAACGGACCATGACTTTACTAGAACTTTAAACACAGTTTAATCGTTTCTAATTGCTAAATTATTGATTTAATTTACTTGGTCAAGTCATTTAATATAGAGGAAACACAAAAATACTTATAAGCAGGGAAGTTGGAAAATGTGGCCTTAAATCAACCCTAACATTTCCGTTTTATATTTTAATTTTCTACTAATCTATCTATATATAAAAGAAAGTTATGTTTTACGTGTTACGGATGTTCTCATGAACGCGTGGATGAATTTCAAATCTGATTTTTGCGTGTTTGAGAAGTTGTCCATACGGAGGTTTTAAGCCTATTGCAATGTGTTTGTGTGTATTGGTTCGTGAGATATACTGTCGTGGATATCGTGAATATAGCATAGTAGAAAATTGTTCAACAACGGCTATAGGACATTAAGTGTAGACAGAAGCGTAGTCGCAAATGGGTTGAATTGTCGTTTCTGTGAGGCATGAATTTATTAGAGATGCGAGCTCTCTTAAGAATACTTAAGTTCGTCCATACGGCTTTTTAGAGGGTCATGAAAGTCAACTTATCCAAAAATCTTATGATTGTCTTGATAAGCTAACTAGAGAATCTTACGATGTTTACACACTTTTTAAGACTATTCAAAAAGCTTAGGCAGAACAAAGTCTATTAAGGGTTATATTACCAGAAATTATACAATACACAAGATTATTCTTTTTATATTCATAATAAAGATGCTTTGAAAATGAAAAATAATTATAGATTCACTGCTTAATGTCGTCTTAGTACAGTCGTAGTTACTTTTATTTGGAAAGTAGCAGCTATCAGAGACCCTCAGACCTCCTGAATCAAAACTCATTTAATTTAGTTCAATCTTTAAATATAGCCAAATGCTTCATCTGCAATTCTTCAAATTCTTCTCTCTCTTCGCCTCGATAGCATATAGCAGTCATATTTTTTTTTCAACACTTTATACAATATTATTTTGCTTAATTAATTGTTCGAATATTTACCAAAGGAGGTATCCTTGCTAGTAGCATGTCCACTTAGAAAACAATTACCAGCTGGTTTCCTTTTTCTAGTCAGTTTATTTTCATCAGTTCATAATTCTGTCTATGCCAACAAAAGCTTCAATAATAGTTGGCCACTGCATAAAAATAACAATAAATGTAATACTTATACCTAATAATAACAAAACATCTCAGGCAGTGCTCAGATCCTCGCTTGCCGAGCGCCATTGCCAGTGCCAGGACCATGACCATGGCCATGGCCATAATAAGCAGCATAAAGCAAACAACACTTGGCCAGGACCAAAAGACAACTAAGTAACTTTGCATAGACGGTAGTGGCTGTAGGTAGGGACAATGTCTTCGTTCCACCCATTAACCTTTCTCCAAAAAAGCTGGAGATCTGGCTCCGCTATGCTACTAATAACCGTTTGTTTTTATGGCATGCCCCAAGGATGGAACTGAAAGTTCTTCACTTTGCGGCATGAGGTAATAGTTGAAAATCAAATTTCGTTTCTGGTGATGTGCTTGGCCAGCCAAAAGGCGTTTGATTGAATTTTTGAAAACGTTCATAGCTTTAGCTTTGGCCGCAAATCAACTGGGCTGGCTGGGGGTCGGTGTCGGGGGGTTGGGTGTTGAAAAAAACTATAGAACTTGAAATACCCTACAGTTCGTGTATTACAAGTTTGTAATAAAACCAATAAACAGTATCATGACGGAAAAATACAAAGTTCTTGACCCTCAGTGGGTATGTGACTGTTCCAATGAGATAGAGCTCTGGGAATTGGTCTCTGAGCTCTTAAAAGGCTTTCAACCTATATTTCGAACTTTTGAGGGCTCTTTAACTGAGATTACTTTGTTGTTGGTTCAGTTGCATCGCTACACAAAGGGTTCAAGGAGTATATAAGCTCCTAAGCTGGAAAGCGCTTCTTCTGGCAAGACTAACTAAACGTATAAGTTGAAAGTATTCGTTAAGATTAGAAATCAGTTTGCTCAGCTGCCGTTCTTAAGGAATTTCTTGCCTAGTTGGAATTTTCTTGAACCTTTTAATGTTATGGAAACGAATGATTTGCCTAGCCTTCCTCAGGTCAGCCTTGCTGATTCCGTCCGCATTCTTTTTCTTATCGTATTATACTTACTGTTTAGTGCTGGCTTCCTTAATACCACTGAAGCACCTATTAGTGGTCTTGTCAGCTTATCAATACCCTTGGATAATCGTGACCTTCTTGCACGTGTAGGGTCGTCGTCATCAGCTTCGAAACCTGCCATCGTGGCAGGTTGTTTTACAGAATGTCGGTTTGTCAAGTTAGAAGAACGGTCAGAGAGATCGCCGAGTCCCCACAATATACTTGCTGCCTTAGAGCTGCTTTCCAATGTAGCAGACATCTTCAATGCCTAACGCTCCATTTTTTCAGATAGCCAAGCTGCTATTATTGCATTGTCATCCTGGAGCATCTCCTCCAGGATGGTTAAAGAATGCCATAACTACCTCCAAACACTGTCCGCCCGGAACAGAGTCTTGCTATATTGGGTGATTGGACACTCGGTAGTGGATTGCTGACGAACAAGCGAGATAGCGTGCCTCCACCCTGACTAAATTTTATGGTTTTATGGTGTGGGCTGCTGAGAACATAGGAGATACTGGTTCTCCTTACCGGGGCTTCGTTAAATAAAAGTGCTTGTCAAACCTCTGAATACGATCAAGATAAAAGGTCTTGGCAGAGCGGACCTAAAGCTCCTGGTAGCTTACCTATTTGGCCACCACACTGTTAGATACCATCTACAGAAAATTGGCCTATCGGACTCTTCAGAGTGGAGGCTCTGTCTAGAAGACTGCCCAGCGCTGTTATGGGACAGATCCTGACACATGGGAGAGTCACGGATTAGTCCCTTCCATTTCAGGTCAATACCAATAAAAGACCTACTGCAATTCATGTGGAAAGCGAAAAGTCTTTTGCTTTAACTTAAGGGTATGGTACAAAAGACCTTTTGGTCGCAGTGCCCCACCTCTCGGTGAGGAAACCTTTTGGGGGAAAAAAAAAACGCTCCAAAGATCTTATCGAGTGTTCTCCTCTCAAGCTTGTCGAGACTATTATATTAGTATGTTCCAAGGGATTTTTTTCTATCTTGATAAAGTCGCACAACAGTTGTCCAATTATATGTATATCCAAGTCAGACGTATCGACCTATTGACAGGGTATCAATTGCTGCCTTATAATTGACAAATCGATAACGATTCGTAGTCGTAGTTAGCGAATACGGTGGGTTCTTCCCACTGCAGAAATCACCAAGCACCAAGAGTTCAATTAATAGATGAGCTCTCTAACTACGGCCAGCCAACTGAGCTTCAGCTCTGTCTTCGTCGTTCCCGATTCTGCTTGATATATCTCTTAGGATGTTACACAAAGTGCTGCTAGCTAACAGGATATTCCGCTCATCGCTAAGAAATAAGAGTATAAGAGTATGTAAAATAAAAGTAAAAAATAAAACAAATAAAAAACAGCAGCGACTACAAAACTCAGCACTGATTTGGCTTTGCAAGTTTGTTGGAAGGTTTCTCGGCCTCAGCACGTAACACGTTGCTTGGTCCAAGCTCCCGAAGACCGACTACCGGCCGTGCATGCAAAGAGCAAATGCAGCTGTAGTAGCTGCTTGGTAAATGTACGACGAATGGAAATCAAATGTACTTTGGGGAATTTGGCCAACAATACAAACCGTCCAAATGTCCGTCGTCCTGCCGAACAACAAAAACAAAACTAACTGACAAACTGCAAACCGTAACTTGAACTGACACCCAAAACACTTTTGCAACGATTTTGGCAGCATTCGGCAACGTGGAACGTATTTGTATATGGGGGTTTAGAGCCATTGTCTACACGGCGGGGATCTGTCAGTTTTTATATATCCCAGCCATGTTTCTTACCTGGTAGAGGAAGCAGCCAGCAGCCCAGTAGCTGGCAGCCGGCAGCCAGCAGACGACGCGTCGTCATCATCACCAGCAGAGAGTTCCGGTTAAGAGGCAACGTGCTGCCTGAGCATTCGAGCGCCGCAAATGAATTGCTGAGGGTATTCTGTGTACCCTCAACCCTACGACCAGCACACCCAATCCCGCCTATGCTTCACTCAATTGGAAAATGCTGCACACTTTTCCGTAACGTGTATGTAAGTGAATCAAATAAATTCTGTTGAATTTCCTTTTCGCCGTATTCCGGGACCATTTCTAAGACAAATGCGCTTATTGACTTGAAGCGGACTCGCATAAATTTTCCAGCTGCTACTTTGCAGCTTTTCCCATTTCGTAGCGGAGCGCAATGTCGCCGTCTTGTGTCGGATTGCTTTAAACGTAGGTCCAAGTTTTGCTGCTGTCGTCAGAGTTGCCGCACTCCATGCCGTTGGCCGGCACAGAGTTGACAGGCTTTAAAGTATGGTTTTGTATAAATTAACTGCAACTGTCATGGCTAAAATGTACGACAAATGTTGTAGCGAAGATTTGTGCCTGCTGAGACGTTAGTTGAACGTCTGTCCATATGTTCCCCCCCAACCGCCCACACTCCACCTTTCAAATGTCGAGCTATCTCTACACATAGAGAGAGAGAGAGAGCTAAAGGCTACAGCTGAGCTGTCAGAGTGCTTTTGTATTTGAAAGGATTTAAGTTTAAGGGCTCAGAGGTAACAGAAATATTGCATAGATTGTATTAAAATGGCATTAATTTGGTTTAACTAACGTGACGTGACGTAAGCTATAACGTAATGAATGCTATTTGCAAATTGCATTATTTAACATTTTGTGATGTAAGCCATGTCAGACAGACTGACAGACAGACAGTCTATATATAAATATATTGTTGATATATAATATAACATTGATAAAATACAATGGCAGTTGCAACTCTGCGTAGATAAATTCTGCAAAGTCCTAGAGCACGTGACTCAAAACTTGTTCCTGGAATGTGCCTACTAGATGCCATTGATCTTCAGATCTTGGAGATAATCGCCAGAAGCTCAGTTGCTGGAGGCAGCTCCATTTTATCGATTTATAATATCTATCTCGATTTCCATGTAGTAGACGATGGACGACTATTCTTGTGCCAGGGTTACCAACATTTCCTTACATACTTAGGTGGACTTCACAGGCCGATGCCGAGTTGCCACTGACTTCAAGAGCTTTCTGCTCCACACGCATCTTCTACTTGGACCTTCCATCGCAATCTCGATTTTTCTCTTCATCATCCGACGTTGACTCTCATTTCGAATGACTTTTTCGCTGGACGACATCGAAATTGCTGTAGAGCTCATACAGTTTATGATTCATACTTATGCGATAGTCGCTGTCAATATTGACGAGATCGAAGACTTTGCGTCTTCGACATAATCTACACTTCTGTGCCGTAAAGAAGCATGGGTAAGAAGAGTGGACTCCGCTACGCATTTGCTTTTTTTTTTCCTAAAATGGTACCTCCCAGCGAGGTATGGCACTGCGACCAAAAAAAAAGGTCTGTTGTACCATACCCTAAGATGAATACAGTAGGTCTTTTGTTGGTATTGACCTGAGATGGATTAGTCCCTATCCGTTCCTTTCCCATGTGACAGGCTCTGTCCCATACCGAGAACAGAGAATATGTCTGGTGGTTTCATCTTCTTCTAGACAGAGCCTGCGCTCTGAAGAGTCCGATAGGCCAATTTTTTTTAGATGATATCAAACAGTGTGATGGCTAGATAGGTAAGCTACCAGGAGCTTTAGGTCCGCTCTGCCAAGACCTTTTGTCTTGATCGCATCCAGAGGTTTGACAAGCACTTTTGCTTGACCAAGCCCCGGAAGGGAGAACCAAATATCTCCTATGTTCTCCTGCGGCCCATTTGTTTATCATGGTTTTGATTGTGGACCAACCAATACCACAAAACGGCGCAAGAGATGTAGTCTGGGTGGACGCACCCTGTCGTGCTAGATCGTCAGCGATCGTATTACCATCCGCTCCCGAGTGTCCAGGCACCCAACATAGCACGACTTTGCTCCGGGGGAACAGGGTTTGGAGAAAGTTCTGGCATTCTTTAACTATCCTGGAGGAGATGCTCCAGGATGACAATGCCCTAAAAGCAGCTTGGCTATCTGAAAAAATTCATGTGTTTGCGCCTTTTGTTTCCGTGAGAGAATGATACTAAGAACGCAGATCTCTATGGCATGAATCTCCTCTTGAAAGACGCTGGGCCAGATGCCTATTGCGGTAGAGATTCTGGTGTTGGGTCCAACGATTCCAACACTTACACCCTGCTCAGTTTTGGACCCATCCGTGCACCATTGTTGCCATCGGGGGTTTTCACAGGGGCCCAAGTCTCCCGAATCGGGAGAAGAGATCTAAATTTACACATTTGCTAACTTAGCTCAAAATAGCACCTATTGGCAGGTTGAATCCTACCTTATAAACCTAACATGCTTCAAGTTGTCATTTTATTTTAATTAAAAATATGGTAAATCATAAGTATAGCTCACTCTGACGTCACATGACCTTAGGTATTCAGCTAGGACTGCACTCCTTAGCTTCTAACGCTGGCAATCATACTTCGAGCTAAATGTAAAAGCCGCTCCTTTATTTTAGCGTTTTTTCATGATGATGATGATAATGATGACGATGATATCTTTCATAATTTTGTAGGCAAGTTTTAGTAGTCATTAAAACGATTAATCGCTACGCTGGCTTTCGTTTCGATTACGACGCGGGAATTTTATGCATTCAAACAACACTTTACTTTTAATTCATTTCGGCCCTGGCAATGACGAGCAGATTAAACTTCGAAAAAAACCGATTTGCATAAATTTACGCAATGATAGCCGAAAACCAAATGAACCGAAAGAGTGTGGCTACCCACGGATGAAATGCTGTCGTAGTATCGTAACGTAGCCATCTTGCATCGTTCCTATCGAGACACACTTTCGGGCTAGCCGGGGGGGGGTTGTCAGTAAAAACGCAAATGAGAACCGCGTAAAATATACTTAATTAAAATTTTTATTACAAAAATTTTGCTTTTGTGTCGATAATTTTATGCTTATCATCAGCACCGAGCTTGGCAACTCTCCGTCGTGGTCCGTCGTCCATGGTTTCCTTGCGCTCTTCTAATTTGCAACATCAGCGTGTCGTCATGGACGCAGTGTCTATGCCACAAAGGTGTTGCACAAAGAAAGCCACAAAAAAATCAAAAAGAAAAAACCAAACCAAAAAAAAATGTTGAAAACATAAAAACGGAAATTAAAAAGGAAGCCAACGCCAGCAAAACTGCAAAGCTGCCCCCAACTTGCAACATTTTTGGCTCCAAGTTCCAGCTGGCTCCAAGTTCTTTGGCTTTTTAACTTTAACTGCTTCTGTGACTTTTGTTGGGTTGGTTCGGTTCTCTTGTATTTATTTTTCGCATTTTCTTTGTTTTTCTTTTACTTTCTAATGCAATTTAAACGGAAGTTTTTGCTTAATATTCAGGAAATTTCATTAAAATTACAACAAGTTCTAATACTCTCCGCATGTTGTCAGCTGGAAGTATTTTCAATCAACTCTAATTAGACGGAAATTTCACTTTTAATTTAATTCGTTATGATTTTTAATTTCAGGATGATTCGTTTTTTGAAATCACTTAAATTTGGCGAATTTGCAATACTCATATTCTTTATTATTATTTTTGCCTTCTCACATATTTTCACCAAATTTCCTCTAGAAATCAGCTTGCCTTCAACTCTATTTGTTGCTTACAAGTAGTGTATAGTATAGTCGTTGTGTTTGAACTCAGTTAGCTTACTGGTTTCTTTTTTTTTTTTTTTTTGTATAGTATATGTTTACCTTTATCGTTGGCCACATTTTAAACTCATCAATTTGGTATTTATTTATGCATGGGAATTTTCTCATCTGTGGAAATCGATGACATCTGTTTGCGAGTTGTTGAAAATTGCGGAAATGTTGTGGAAATCTGGCTTTAAAATAACTTCAAAGCGGAGCTGGCACTTGAATTGCTTAAAGCTGCTCTGCTTCTGAAATTCTTTAGATACTTAAAAACTCTGTTAATTGAACGTATCTAGAACCAAAGATTATCCTGTGCTGTGGAATTGGTAGTCCTTAACTTCTTTACTCCTCCTTTTCTAAAACAGAATTAAATCGGCAGCACCTATAACAGCAGTTTTTTACTGCCAAAACTATTGAGCCACGTTCGTTTGAAGCCCAATTCTAAAAGCTAATTCATTTATAATTTAATTTCAAGCAGCCGAAATAAGCCACGATTAAAAAAAAAAGCCAACCGTGTTCTTAAAAAAATCACCCTATATTATGCAAATCGAATGAAATACTTTGCTGCTGGCAATGACAAGAAGCAGCACGAAAAATGAACCAGTAATTGCTTTTATTTAAATATTCTTTTGAACCGTGCAGGATATCATTAATTATTGGTAGTAAAGTTAATTAAAAAAATTAATTAACTGAATATCCGTTATAAGCCCGTATAAAAAATTCTATCAGCAATTATTCCTGCATTTAGGGTAGACTCATGCAAATGGTTTTAGCCGATTAAGACGAACTATAAAGGCTGTATCATCTGTTGGCTTGGATATTTCTCATGATGACCTTTCGTATAATATTTCTAAAATAAACTCTATCCTTTGCAGCTTGCTCCCAGTTTAGGACGTTTAATTTTCTTAGATCATCTTTCGCTTTCCTAATCCAACGTGCTCGGAATCGCCCAACTACTGTTCTTCCATCTGCCTAAATGAAGCAGATTTTTTTTTCGAAATTGGTTTACGCGATCTCACAAAATGTTCGGTCCACCTAGTTCAGCTGGACTTGTCTCGTTAAATATCTCCCATAGTTCTTCGTTTATGCGAAATCCGTAATTATTAACATCTATCCTTAACGGACCATGAATTTGTCGTAAAAATTTTACCTCTGTCCCCACTATGTGGCCTATATTTGATTACCTTAGAGTCCACGTCGAATCATTGCTTTATATACGAGGTGAGTTCAAACAGTATCGCGAATCTTGAATTTTCGCGGGTTGCGTATGCGATTTTTTTGTGGCGTTATGTTGGTACTCATGTCTCTCACTTATACCGACAAGCTCGGCCATTTTGAATGTTCACTTAATTGTTGACAGCTGCTTTGCTAGCACGTCTTCGATTTTTACCTATTCAAAAAAATGGATCAAAAAAACAGTATCAAATTTTGTGTAAAAAACGAAATTAAGTGCTCTGATGCATTCCGAATGTTGACTGTGGCATACGGAGAAGCTACCTTGGACCGAAGCAACGTTTATCGGTGGTACAAAATGTTCTCAGAAAGCCGAGAAGATGTAAACCACAGACAAAAAAATTTATGAAGTGAAGAAAATGGTATTGGCCAATCGTGGAATCACCGTTAGAGAAGTTGCCGAGGACCTAGACATATCAATTGGCTCGTGCCATTCGATTTTTATCAATGATTTGGGCATGAGATGGGTCGCCGCGAAATTCGTACCAAAATTGCTCAATTTCATTGCTAATGAAATGTCGGATTTGCTCCAGAGGGTCATAACTGCTGACGAATCGTGGGTTTATGGTTATGACGTGGAAACCAAAGCTCAGTCATATCAATGGAAGCTGCCGCACGAACCAAGACCGAAAAAGCGCGCCAAGTTCGGTCGAATGTGAAAGTTTTGCTTACAGTTTTCTTCGATTGCAGGAGCGTGGTGCATCATGAGTTCTTGCCACAGGATAGAACGGTTAATAAGGAATATTATCTGCAAGTAATGCGCAATTTGCACGAAGCAATCCGCCAGAAACGCCCGGATTTGTGGAAGAACAAAAATTGGCTTTTGCACCACGATAACGCCCCTGCTCACACATCGTTGCTTGTGCGCGACTTTTTGGCCAAAAAGAACACACTATTGATGCCGTAGCCACCGAATTCCCTAGATCTGGCCCCCTGTGACTTTTTCTTGTTCCCTTAACTGAAGAGGCCCTCGATAGACGAGATAAAGACGGCATCGAAGGAGAAGCTGAACAAGATAAAAAAAAATGATTTTTTGAAGTGCTTTGAAGATTGGAAAAACCGTTGGCACAAGTGTACAATATCTCATGAGAATTACTTTGAAGGGGACAAAAAAGATATTCATGAATAAATAAATAATTTTTGAAAAAACACAAAATTCGCGATAATTTTTGAACACACCTCGTATGCGAAACTTTAAGGTATGGTGACTTGTGAAACGTATTATAGATTCGCAGATTTAATTCTTTCTCTTAGATTGCTTAAGCAGTCGTTCGTAGAATTCGAAGTGATACTCGTCTATGGTTGTATTATATCCAAAGCGTCGAACCCAGTGTGAATTTCCAGCTAGAGGAACACTCGCAACAAGGTCGGAATGTATTTGTCCAAAACTGGATGTTCTTTGACATATGTCTCTCTTTGAAGATATAAGATGGCCACCAACAGATGTTCCACCCTTGATGCTTATGTACTGTAAGATGACGCAATTGAGAAACGCTCAAATCGATTGCGTAAAAGTAACACGTAAGATGTTACGTAGTTTTTGAAGCTGTAACTAGGTGCGAATAATATGCTAAAGGAAAAAGGTTTGGCTACCTAAGTAAAAGTTATTGATAAATATTAAGGCGAACGTTAGAAAAGCATTCCAAGCTGTTACGTAACTTGTTACGTACGTATTGTATTGTTGAATGTAAGGTTTCACGTAATTTAAGAATTGTTAGAAATGGTTACAAAGGCTTTACACGTAAACATTTCGTGCCCTACCTTGTTTGGGGACAAACTGTCAGCCAGCCATTGACCAAAGCCCACAATCAATTTGACAACCATATGCAGACTGTTTTTCACTTAAGTCAAGCACCGCCGACTAGGCTCAAATAGGCACGAAATGAGTCTCAATCATGAGAACGACACAATAACAGCCGTGAGATTTAGTTTAAGAGTGGGGAAGTGCGGAAGGGGGGAACTCAGGCAATTGCTATAAAAAATTTAAGCAATGCGGCATTTTACACCTACGGCAGGACTAAGGTAGCTGCTGCAGGAACCAAACCAAAGTAGCTGTACGGACAACTGGCAAAGGTAACCAAGTAACCAAGCCATCAGGACGCAGGTAGAGCAGGTTGAAGCAATCAAAAGCAATGATTGCTGCTCATAAAATGAAACGGTTATGTTTATCTGGCTTGCGGCTCCCTTAAAAACTGTGTTGGTCCTTACGTCCGTACGTCCATGCCAGGGCTAAGTAAAAGAAATGGGCGCGGAAGTAAATATTTAATGACAGTCGTCTTAAAATGCCACAAAAAAAAAAAAAAGCAGAAAAAAACAGCAAAGAAACGATACACTCCGATGAACCAGTTCCAACGCTGGCTTAGCTAATGGACTTGGTTTCGTTTCTTCCGGGGCTGTTGTTTGTTTTGTACTTTTTGTACAAGTGCAAATGGCTTTTTATTCTATTTAATTTCACTTTTATTATGATTATATTTTTAACATGAACCGTTCGCCATTTTGTGTTAACCTGAATTACTTAATAAAAATAAAAAAAAAAAAAAGAGCAGAGCAGCGAAGAAAAAGTTTTCCTTGCTATTTGGATTTTTACTGCTCTTGCTGCTGGCTTATAAAGTGTTAATGGCGCACATGTTTTTTTCATGTTTTGCTGCGACTGTACTTGCTGTCTCATGCATTTACAGGTGTGTGTGTGAGCTTTAAAGCTGAAATTTGTCTTTAGCTTAGGCTAGCCTCTCTCTCTCTCCCGCTCCCGCTCTGTTTGGGTTCGCGGCATAACAAAAAAAAGAAAAAAAAAAACGTTGCAAAGGCACAGAAAGCAAATGCCATGAAAATTGAAAATGAAACGTAACACGCCGCAATTCAAGAAACAAATGGATTCTGATGGTCTCTAGCTCTAGCTGGGCGCCCAGCAAAAGCCAGAAAAATTTGCCAGCGCAATGCAATTTTCCAGCACAGAAGACGCAAAAGCGAGAAAATGGCAAGCAAAAAAGGATTTTCTTTTTGCCGCGCAACAACGAAGCAGAAATACGCTTTAGTGCGAAAGCAGTGCACTGCTTTCTATTTTCAAGCAGTGCGCTTAGTACGTCTGAAGCTCTAGACTCAGTACCCCGAAAGGTTTCCGCCCAAGAGGTTTCATCTTAAGGGTTTTCCAATAAGAGGTGTTACTTTGTTTCACCCGCTATTTCGGTAGCTGTCACTTTTGAAGCTTTTATTCTTTGACATTTGACAAGTAGAAACTACGCCATTACTAAAAATGGAAGGATACACGCTTCAACAACGCATTGAAATTATTAAAATTCACTACAAAAATAGGGAATATCTTGCAGTTGTCGTGAAGCACCTTGTCGGATCGCAATATAGAAATTGGTGGAAAAATTCGAGCTGTTGGGACAAATTAGTGATGTGAAGAATAAAACCCGTGCACTTCGCTCAAGAACAACTGAGAATATTGCTGCTGCAGCCCAAAGTGTTGAAGAAAACCCAGGTTTGTCCATTCCTCGTCGTTCTTTGGCATTGGGCATTCCACAAACGTCATTACACCGAATTTTGCATAAAGACTTGGGTCTAAAGGCTCGTTGTGTCTTTGCTGATTGGGTTCTTGAAATGCCTGAAAATGATCCGGAATTCCATCGAAAAATTATCGTGACTGATGAGGTGGCTACGTCAACAAGCAAAATTGTCGCATCTGGGGCTCGGAAAACCCAAGAGTTATTGTTGAGAAGCCTCTCCATTCTCAACGTGTGACTGTTTGGTGGGGTTTATGGTCCGGTGGGGTCTTTGGACCTTACTTTTTCGAAAATGAGGTTGGATCAACAGTTACGGTGAATGGATTGCGCTATCGAGAGATGATTATTGATTTTTTATGGTCGGAGTTGGATGGTATTGATCTGAACAACGTTTACTTTCAACAATTGCTCTTTTACGGAAAAAGTTTCCGGATCGTGTTATTTCTCGAAGGGGTGAACTCAATTGGCCACCGAGATCTTGTGATTTAACACCTTGCGACTTCTTCCTTTGGGGCTACGTGAAAGATAAGGTCTACGCCAACAGCCCAGCGTCGATTCAAGACCTCAAAGGTAGAATTCGTGAGGCTATCAAGCACATAGGGCAGCCACTTTGCGATTTGGTTATGGAAAATTTGATTTGACTGATGTTTCTTATTATTAACGGCATACCTTCCTCATTATTATGAAATTAACAGCCGATCATTTATCTCAAAAAATTGAATTTTTCTTTGAATACCAAAATAGCACCTCTTATTGGAAAACCCTTTAGATCGTTACGCTCATGATTCGGGTACTCACGATTATGCTCTAGGCACTTTCAAGCAGTTCGTTCAGTCTTTGACTTATACGGGCTATGGCTGTTTGTTTGGCTTCGAGGAAACGCTTCTTCCGACTAAAGCGCTAGCGGTCTCTTCTAGATCGTTAAACTCCCTACACTGGGTACTACTTACAAATATTTAGAATAACGTAATTTGACCAACTGCTTGACATGCTTATGGTACTCCGAAACTTTAAAAGAGTGTAAAAACGTGCAGACATGTGCCGCACCAGTAAACGATAGTCAGTTAGTGGCAAGCCACCTTTAGTTCCCTTATGCCGCACTATAGAAACCAACAAACACTGCATTCTCCCCAATCCCCATACTCCTACACATACATACATGCACTGCAATGTCTCCCTCTCCGCCACACCCACTCCGCTGGTTTCTTGCATCTCCTGCTGCGTTTGGTTTAACTTTGGCAAACGCTTACGCAACGTTTTGTTTGAACGTCGCCGACAACGTACCACAGTCGGGAAGTAGACAAATGGCTGAACGGCTGGATGCCCATAGTTGGATAGTTGGATGCTGGCGGGGGGTTCAACCCCCTAGCAGGTGCTGCAGCTGAGCCCAGTTAAAACAACTGGCAACTGCAAGTCCCGGGCAACAACTAAAAGCACTGGGAAATATCACTGAAAGCTGCCCGCCACGCTCTTTGAAATTTACATAAAGCAAATGAAGCTGAAATGGAGTAGGGTACACGGCAAGTTGAGACCTGAGACGTGTGTGACGTAGAGGCGTCTGTGAAAACGAGCCGGTTGAAAATACAAAAAAATACAAAATTAAATAAATAAAAATGAAGATAAAAAATCATGCCAAGTGGGGTTCCAGTTACAGCTTCTGCCCACGAGACAAAAAAAAAACAAGGTAAATACTTCAATTTGCACAAAATGTTGCGGACTGAGTGACTGACCAAGCCAGGGGTTGGTTGCATATGCCAGGGAGTGCTCACTGCTGTGGGTCAGCTGAACATTGTAAGACAAATATACAACATTGCCATGCAATACAAACTGAAATGGGAAATTTTTAAGAAATTGAAAACTATACACACACCAACAAACAACAGCGAGGGCAGCTTGAAATTTTATGGCAAACTTTCAAAATGAAGAATATGTTTTACCATTAAGTCGTTTCCATAAGTCTTGAAAAAAAAATTCAATCGGATTAATAGTTTCCTGACAAAACTACAAGCGCAAAGCGAATTTTTTGCCTCATCCAGAAGTACGAGTTCTTCTTCTTCTTCTTCAATCCCCATTTGCTGTTAGGCGTCGGGATAGCCTCGGGATATACATCTTCTCCAATTAGGTCGGTCCCGGCTCTCTCTTCTCATCTTTGCAAGGGTTCTGCCCCTCATCCTTCTCACATCCTGGATGCGATTTTCCCTAGTTTTCCGGGGTCTTCCTCTCTTTGCATTGCCTTCCGTTCTCATTTTCAGTACCTGTTTGGCTTTTCTTGACTCGCCCATCCAATGTAGATGTCCGAACCATTTTAGCTGTCTCTCCTCGATTTCTTGTATAATCGACTTCTTCTGCCCTACTTCTGAACGTATTCTTTCAATTCTGACCATATCTCTCCTGGTTTTTCCTGCGACCCTTCGTACGTACTTCATTTCTGTTGCCTAAAATATACTCACTCGGTACTGTAAAGCTTGAGTTTTGATTTTGTACTTATCTCTCGTTTACCCACTATTGTGTTACTTATCTGATAGTACGCTGAGACCGCTTTCTTGGTCCGGCTTAGCACTTCTTGGTCTATTTTTCCCTTGCAGCTAACAATGGTTCCGAGGTATTCATAGGATTCAACTTTTTCTAATTCTCTGCCGTTGCATGTTATATGCAGATTCTTTGTCGACCTATCCTCTTTAGAGACCCACATTACTCTGCTCTTGGTTATATTGACCTCCATATCCTTTCTTTTTCGATTGTTGGACCACTTCTCTAATGCATTTCGTAGCCTTTCCGGATTGTTTGCTATGATAACAATATCGTCCGCATATAACAGTAATTTCAGCTAGATGGGTTGAAGTCTCCAGTTCCCAGAAGTACGAGCTGTCAAGGGAAATTTCGAAAAAGATAATTTCTTGAGTGCTTTTCTCGACATATACAATGTCAACACTTATTCGAAGTACTCAAGATTACACCACTAGTATTTAACCTTAGGGAGTTCTATATATCAGAGCTCGCAAAAGACTTTCAACCCGCGTCAAGACTGAAAAAAACAACACCTCCGAAAAGTAATTCCCTTCCGTCATAAATAACCTACATACATAAATGATCTATCAATCTAGAACTACATTGGCATAACCTGATTGGCCTTGCTCTATTAGTGTCTCTTCGAAGATGATGACTTGTGACGTAAGCAAGTTGCACACATAAATCGAAAGGCTGACACGGTGAACGGGTGACAACTTCTCATGTCCGAGCCGTTATTAAAAAATCTTCATTGCCTCATAAGATATATAATAGTTGATATTGACATCTTTGAACTTAATTGATTTATGTTTTAGAATAGGTAACCCAAGTGGCTTAAAATAAAAACCACATTATATACATATAACATGACTTATTTTCACTAACTTCTTAGCCTGCCCTCGCAATGTTTACTTAACGTACGGCAATGCCCCCCTTAATGAAGCTGTCCTTTGCTTATTGGTCATAGGGATCGGGCAGGTCGAGTTCGGGCTTTAAAGTTGTGGCCCATCTATTTATGGGTTAGTTTTGTGTGCAATGTTCATCTGTTCCTGAATGTTGTTGTTTATTTTAAGGGCAGCTTAAATGTCAAAGAGTAGTTAGGAAATAAATAAAATTGTACTTTTACGTTAGGTAAGCTATTACATCATGAGTTTTAGAATCTTTGTGCAACTTGGCAACAAGTAACTGTACAGGAGAAGTTATTTCTTGTCAATGGATAGGTCTTTGGTCACAGATGTCTACTACATTCTTCACTTTGTGAGTAATCGAAAGATATTTTACTTGATCTTAGGACTTCAATTACCTTGATGAAAACTGGGATATGACGAAGTCTAAAAGCTCTTCATTGATGAATTTGGATCAAGTTAACTTTAGGAGCAAAGACACTACTGGCAGGTAATGGAACAAAAAAAGTAATGAACTAAATAAGGCCATAATTAAGTGACTATATTTTCGCCATACATTCCGAATAGGAGCGATACGTTGTCTTCAATGTATGAAGGAATAAATGATTATTTTTTATGTCCAGTCAAGATGGAAGAAATCTGTTTAGTTGGGGTTCTCCTTTACAAATTTCTTGATAATTTTCCCTGCTCCTGAAAACGGAAAATGAATGAATGAAACCGTTTTTTTTTCCGTGCTCCGGAAACCAAACCAACAAATTTTATTCGAATACGCTTTTGCGAGCTCCAGAAAACGAATTTTTTTCACGCTATTTTTATTTTCGATAAAAAAATTAGAGCATGGCCGAATGTTAAAGCATTTTTTAACTAATGCGTTACGTTCCCTTAGGGGAAGGGTCTTTTCCTAGCGTTCGTAGACTTAAAAGCAGCGTTTGATAGTGGGCCAAGACAAAATGGCACTAAAAACTAAAAATGTTCCAAAGAGACTGATAAACGCTATTAAAAGTGTCTATGACAAGCCAACGGGGAAAGTAAGACTAGAGCGGGAGAAGTCAGAAGTATTTGAAATATGCAAAGGATTAAAGCAAGGAGACTGTCTTAGCCCACTACTGTTCATGTGGTTCATGGATGAAATAGCTAAATCGTGTAAGAGGCAAACAGAAAAAACAAAGATTGGGAGCTGGAGACTTCAAACCAGCTACCTGTCATTCCTATTATATGCGGACGATATTGGTATCTTAGCAAACAATCCAGAAAGGCATTAGAGAAGTGGTCCAACAATCTAAAAAGAAAGGGAATGGAGGTCAATATAACCAATAGCAAAGTAATGTGGGTCTCTAAAGAGGATAGGTCCACAAAGAATCTGCATATAACATGCAACGGCAGAGGATTAGAGAGATTTGAATCCTATGAATACATCGGAACCATTGTTAGTCGTAAGGGAAAAATAGACCAAGAAGTGCTAAGCCGTACCAAGAAAGCGGTCTCAGCGTACTATCAGATGAGTAACACAATAGTGGGTAAACGAGAGATAAGCACAAAAACAAAACTCAAGCTTTACAGTACCGAGTGTTTTCCGCTCTTAGAAAAACATTTGAGTAAATTTCCGGCAACAGAAATGAAGTACGCACGAAGGGTTGCAGAAAAAACCAGGAGAGATAGGGTCAGAAAAGAAAGAATACTTTCAGAAGTAGGCAGAAGAAGTCGATTATACAAGAAATCGAGGAGAGACAGCTAAAATAGTTCGGACATCTACAACGTATGGAGGAGTCAAGAAAAGCCAAACAGGTACTGGAAATGAGAACGGAAGGCAATGCACCGAGAGGAAGACCCCGAAAAACTAGGGAAAATCGCATCCAGGATGTGGGATGGATGAGGGCAGAACCCTGGCAGAGATGAGAAGAAGAGCCGGGACTTGCCTAATTGGAGAAGATGGAGATCCAGAGGCTACCCCGACGCCTTATTAGGCAAATGGTGATTGAAGAAAAAAAAGAAGTTAAGTTAGATTCTTCAGTTAATAAGACACCTACTTTTAAAATCATCTGGCTAACCTTTGCAACTCGAGCAGTCTCTTAAAAATAAAGTAGCACAGCAAATATTCCTCTTACGCATCTCTTCGCCTCTAAATATAGATTCTTGCATTGTACAATTTGCTTTTAGCTCATATCCCAATCATTTGCTATAACGATTAATTTGTTTGCAAATTCTTTGAAAATTATTTCAAGTAAGTTAGAATTTGCTGTCTTTAACTCATTCCTAAACTTTTGCTCTGTCTCTCACACCTTAAAAAAATGTTTAAATGTTCAATTAAACAAAAACAAAAGAGGAAATCCTTTTAAGTTGTATTGACAGCTGTCACAGACTCCACAGCAGTCTTATTTCCTACACTACTTTACTGTACTGTACTGTACTGTACCCTTACCCTAGACAATCCATCCCTATGCGAACCAGTTCCGACAAATGCTAATGCCAATAAAAGCACTTGAATGTATTATTTGGCTCTGCTTCTTCATTTCTTTTCTTTTTAATTAAAAGAAATTAAAATGTAAATTTTTTTTTTTTTTTGCTTTGCTCTTAACATTTTTTTTCTCCCTACCGTTTGTTTGTTTATTTGTTTTGTTTCGTTGTTTCTTTTGTTTGCTACGCGAATCTTATTAACAAGAACACGTTGTATAACGGCAGGAGGCGCATAAAAGCAAGTGGCAATAACGGCACATGTAGTCAAATTTAGCGAGAAGTGTGCCAGGGAGGGGGGGAAGGGAATGGCAGACAACGAAATGAACCAAAATACAAATGTAAACAACAATTAAATGTTCACTAAACAAACAAACAATGGAAAAATGGCGGAGAATGTGACATATAGCGGAATTCCTCAAGCAGTGCCATATGTATCCATATCCATCCAGCTACCAGGGTTGCGAAATAATTTTTCTTGATACCAACTTCTTCTTCTTCTTGCTATACTCTTCTCCCTCAGGATGATAATCAAGAGCAACGCCTGTTTTTATTTATTAATACTGATGATTACTTTTCACCTATGACGTCACTAAGTTAGTTTTGCTTTTCTTCTTCTCTAATCCCCATCATCTTCTTCAATGAGGTCGGTCCCGGCTCTCTCTTCTTATCTCTGCCTGGGTTCTGCCCCTCATCCTTCCCACATCCTGCATGCGATTTTCCCAAGCTTTTCGGGGTCTTTCTCTCTCATTTCCAGTACCTGTTTGGCTTTTCTTGACTTGTCCATCCGATGTAGATGTTCGAACCATTTTAGCTGTCTCTCCTCGATTTCTTGTATAATTGACTTCTTCTGCCCTACTTCTGAACGTATTCTTTCATATCTCTCCTGGTTTTTCCTGCGACCTTGCCTGAAATTTACTCAGATGTTTAGTTTTTTTTCAACAGTGTTTATTTTTATTAAGAGTTCCGTTTATATCTACAAATATCAGTTTTTGAGATTTGGTTCTTGGTCCATTTAGATTTTTTTTTTATTAATGATAAAATATAGAGATTCCGTTTTGGCTTTGAATTAACCCCCTACTATCTGAAGCAATAAACGTTTCAGGCGTGGGGAAATCGTTTCCGAGTGTTCTTAGAAGGTATTCTTCATTGACTGATTTATAGAGCGGCGATATGATATGGTGATGCAATTTTAGAAAAATTCAAGTGACATAAATTTTGTTGCATTTGCTTCAATATCTGGAAAGAACCTCGCTGAACAGGCGCCGAGTGACATAAACTGTTCCGGTAGGAGCGGAAGTTCATTTCATGAATTAAGACAAATTTTGTCCAAGTGCGGGCGCTCATGTACTCTTAGCGGCGTCCAAAAAATTGCCAAAAGACAAGTACAGTAGCCTCCAAAACACTATTCGGGGAGATTTCGTTATGTGAAAGGTGTGGCAAGAGACAGTACAGTAGCCTCCAAAAAAACTATTACGGCAGATTTGATTAGATGTAAGTTGTGCCAAGAGACAGTACAGTAGCCTCCAAAAAGTTATTACAGCAGATTTGGTTATATAAAAGTGTGCGAAGAGACAGTATAGTAGCCTCCAAAAAAACTATTCGGGGAGATATCGTTATGTGAAAGGTGTGCCAAGAGACTGTACAGTAGCGACCAAAAAATTGTTACAGCAGATTTGGTTATATAAAAGTGTGCGAAGAGACAGTATAGTAGCCTCCAAAAAAACTATTCGGGGAGATATCGTAATGTGAAAGGTGTGCCAAGAGACAGTACAGTAGCGTCCAAAAAACTATTGCGGCAGATTTGATTATTTGTAAGTTGTGCTAAGAGACAGTACAGTAGCCTCCAAAAAGCTATTCGGGAGATTTCATTATGTGAAAGGTGTGCCAAGAGACAGTACAGTAGCCTCCAAAAAACTATTACGGCAGATATTATAAATGTAAAAACTGTGCCAAGGATCTCTGGCCAAGCACAGGGTTGCCACATTAACAAAAAAAATATGGAAATTCGCTTTTAAGTTATTGTAGCCCTTTACGCATAAAAAGTCATCACAATGATGATATGATAATTCAGGGATGCTACCGTTTCCGGAATTTCTTCAAAAAGTTTGAGTGCGCCACTAAGTCTAAGTGTTCCTGCCGCCATAACCAATGCACTTTGTACTAGTTCCATTTGTTCCTTTTGTTCTTTTTTTCGCTGTACTTCTTACACAGCTTTTGGTTAAAAAAAAACGATTTTCTATTTCTTGAAAAAATTTTAAAGCTGTTGTATGGTAGATTTTTTCTAAGGTGCTCAATATGCTGTAGGGCGTTAATTTCAGCGCCCTCTACCGCCCAAAGTAACTATTTTTGTTAATTAATAATTAATTCAGTTTGAATTATTTAGCTGAGATTAAGTTAGATAGACCCAGACTGAAATCAAATGAAAAATGAGAAGAATCTTGGTTGAGTTTTTGAAAGTATAGAATGCTTTATATATCCTATATATATATATATATACGTAGCTACAACAAACTTCGTAATGAGGAACATGAGGTGGGGTGCCAGAAATAGAACTTCTTTAAGCATCCATCGCTTTAAAGACGCTTAACCTGTGACGTCACAAGCTTCCAACTCAAGTGTGTGAATAATTTCTTGTTTGACTGTATATCCTATTTTTCTGCTGAACTTACTGAACTAAGTTTGCCACAAAGCGAAAATAATTAAATTAAACATTTTTCATATAAAATGATATTTGACTTTAATCCATATGATAGAAGATTTAGAGCAATATCTTTTCATAGCCACAGTATACAAGCAAAAACGCACAATTTGCATAATTATCGATTGAATTTTCGAATAATAATAACCAAAAATTCAATTATGAAAAGCCAAAGATAAAAACAATTTGATATCAGCAATAAACCAGTGCACTAAATAATAATAATTGGATTTAAACAAAATTAGATTAAAATTTGATATGTTGAATAAATAAAAGAAATATTTGAAATAAATATAGATGTGTTTTTGTTGCCAGAGGGCAAAAGAGGCAAGTTGACTGAATTTGGAAAAATTTTTCCTAGATTTTTTTAGAGTGTATTCGAAACCATCCAAAAACGATAAAAACCGCCATAAAAATGCAATATTCACCTCACTTTGCTCTATATTAAAAATTATTTTCTGATTTTAAAAGTACTTATCGAAACTAGAATTATCGTGAAATATAATAAAATCGATGACTGTGTCCCATGTATGTACTTGTTTTCAGCACTTTCTAGTGGATTGAAGAAGTTTTACAGTAGTGCTGAAAATTAGAAATATATTAGTTGCCATATTTGCAATCGCTTGCTAATTTTCACCACTTTTAACTTATGCTTCATTGGGATATACAAGAAATTATGGTGAACAGGAAGTAGAGCTCTTACGTTGCTGGTGAATAGCCAAAAACTGAGGAATATCAAAATCATGGCGTGTCATAACTCACCACATATCGCATCGAAATTAACTACTTACCAGGTTGGACCATTTTCTATTCTTCTAAAGTGTTAAAAAAAGAAAAAATTCGCAAAATATCAAATACCTGAATCTTTCACTTTTCACGTACCTACAATTTCTAAAGTGTTGGTGAAAAGTAAGAACCTATAAAATACGATAAACCAGATTGTCCGATTGATTTCACCACATTCTGGTTTCTTACTACCATAACTCTTTCATGCTATATTACAATAAACAAAATTTTCAAAACTCACCACTTTCTAGTTTGTCTTCGCTAAAGTGGTGAAAAGTAACAACTTGTGAAATATACAAATCAGAGCTATTTCATTTTCTAGTCCGTTTAGTAGAGTTTCCACAGTAGTGTTGAAAAGCCAAACACTGAGAAATACCAAAATCATGACTGTATCTCATCACTTTCTACACAATCCTACAATAAACCACATTTTCAGATCTTACCACTTTCTGGTTTGTCTTCGCTAAAGTGGTGAACAGTAAAAATTCGCAAAATATCAAATTCCTGAATGTTGGTGAAAACTATAAAATCTTTCCTCAACGTTTACAACTCTTTATGCTATTCACCAGAAAATTTTCGGATCTCGGCACTTGCTATACCTATGAAATATAATACAATCGATACATCGATATTGTGAACAACTTTTTAGTTTATTTGGCTTGCGGCGCTGCCAATTTTTGGTCACAAACTGGCCACACTACAATTCCAAATTCCCGTTCGTAAGTAAACAATAAACCGTACGAACCGGTTTGCTAAGGAGTTGCTTCTTAACGTATTTTCTTATTTTCTCTCACTCTCTGGTTTTTTTTTTATTGCTTTTGTTACTTTTGTAGTATCATTAACCTTTAAACTTGGTAGCGAGTGAGCTGTGCCGAAATTGTAAACTTTTGCACTCGAAAAAGTTTTCGGGCCAAAAGTTTTTGCTGCCACACACACACACACACACACGCACGCACACAGTCAAACATTGGCGTAAAACGTAAAATTTTTAACTTTATTTTCGATTTTCGTTTGCCGCAAAAATTGTATTTTGTAGCCCCGGATACGGAGTCGGCGGAGTCGGGTTCGCAGTCGGAGTCGGAGCACCAAAACTTAATTTGCGCCAAACTTTTGCATGGCGCGTCTCATGCCATCCCGCTCGCACTATGACACTGCATATGTATATACTATGTATGGATATATATATGTGTATGTGTGTATGTATTTTTTTTAATGCAATCAAGTGGAAATTGATACGTCACCAGCAGCCACAAAAACCTCCCACACAAAAGTGTTGCCAAATTGTTGCAAATAAAATTGTTGATATGGAAATTTGATTTGCAACTTTGTGTGTATGTGTGTGTGTGAGTATGTGTGTATATATATATATTTTTTTTTTGCTTAGAAGCGTAAAAATTCCATTTGATTTTAATGTTTTTTTCTCTATCTTTGCAGGTGAGTTGCAAGCAAGTACACACATGTGAAAAAAGTTCAACAAGATGGCGTCGCGTCGTCAGTGTGACCAGATGCGAATTGCAAGCATTTAGCATTGACCAGCGCAGGCTACATAAATTGCAGCGGCAAAGTTTTGCCAACTGCAGCAAGTTTGTATGTGCTACAGTAAGCACCAGCCAAGTGCAACACTTTTGAAAAGTTTTTCGCTCAAGTTTTATGCAAACTTATGTCCAGCTTTTGATATCATTTAAGTGGCCTGCCACAAAATGATCAAATTAAAGTTTGCACATCAATGCAGCTTAGCCACAAGGCAGTAAAGTAAATCACGTTGCTAGGCAAAACGAAACGAAAAAAAAAAAAAACTAAATCATAGCAAGAGGGCGGCACAAAAAGTTATTGGCCTACAATAAAGATGATTATTTTGTACCTCATGGAAATTAATTGATGTGCATTTATTTTTTGAAATATGGCTTAATTTATTAATTTTATATTCTTTTGGTTTAGTGTTTGTTATGAGTTTTAAATATTCCTTAATACTAAAAAATTCAGTTTTTCTCCATAGCCATTAAGTATATGTGCATAACTCTATTTTGCTTTAAAAACTGCTAGATATTGTTAATTTCCAAAACTTAAGGAAATGTTAATTAGATATTGAATTTCAATTTACTTTAGAAACAAGTTTTAAGCTGCAGGTCAGTAAGTCAGCCGGAATTTTATAGGGTGAAAAGTGAATTTTGGGCTCAACCTACTAAAGGGTTTTCCAATAAGAGCTGTTTTTTGGTATTCATAGAAAAATGTAATTTTTTGAGATAAATGATCGGCTGTTTATTTCATAATAGAGAGGAAGGTGTGCCGTTAATAATGAAAAACAACATCAGCCAAATGGCCAGCACAACCACGCTTACGGGACCATATCCTTTTCATGAAATTTGCCATAACCAAATCGCAAAGTGGTTGCCCTATGTCCTCGATAGCCTCACGAATTCTATCTTTGCGGTCTTAAATCGACGCTGGGGTGTTGGCGTAGAGCTTATCTTTCACGTAGCCCCAAAGGAAGAAGTCGCAAGGAGTTAAATCACAAGATCTCGGTGGCCAATTGACTTCACCTCTTTGAGAGATAACACGATCCGGAAACTTTTCCCATAAAAGATGGTTTCGTTGCTTGTGTGGCACGTAGCGCCATCTTGTTGAAAGTAAACGTTGTTTAGATCAATACCATCCAGCTCCGACCATAAAAAGTCCTCAATCAAACAGTCACACTTTGAGAATGGAGAGGTTTCTCAACCATAACTCTTGGGTTTTCCGAGTCCCAGATGCGACAATTTTGCTTGTTGACCTAGCCAACGAGGTAGAAATGGGCCTCATCAGTCAAGATGATTTTTCGATGAAATTCCGGATCATTTTCATTCATTTCAAGGACCCAATCAGCAAAGACACGAAGTTGTTGATGATCGGCCGGCTTGAGTTCTTGTGTTAACTGAACTTTATAAGCCTTAAGACCCAAGTCTTTATGCAAAATACGGTGTAATGACGTTTGTGGAATGCCTAATTCCAAAGAACGTCGACGAATGGACAAACCTGGGTTTTCTTCAACACTTTGGGCTGCAGCAGCAATATTCTCAGTTGTTCTTGAGCGACGTGCAGGGGTTTTATTCTTCACATCAATAACTTGTCCCAACAGCTCGAATTTTTCCACCAATTTCTGCGGTCCGACAAGGTGCTTCACGTTGACCCAAAAATGCTTTAGTTTTGCGAACTGTGACTGCAAGATTCTCACCATTTTTGTAGTGAATTTGAATAATTTCAATGCTTTGTTGAAGCGTGTATCGTTCCATTTTTATACCCTGTACCGTATAGTACCAAGGGTATATTAAGTTTGTGCAAGCCGAAAATGTATGTAGCATATAGAAGGAGACGTCGGAGACACCCCAAAGTTACCTAAAATATGATCAGGGTGAATAGAGAAGTCGATATACCCATGTCCGTCTGTCCGTCCGTGTGAACGCCTAGATCTCAGAGATGGTAAGAGCTAGAGTTACCAAACTTTCACATTAGATCCCATATTATTCCATAGGAGGCAAGTTTATTTTATTTTTTTGATATCGGGGTTAAATTATATAGCTCCCATAGGGGTGTTTGAGGGGACCTCGACAAAAAAAAAACGTTTTAGATGAATAATTTATTTATTTATGAAGATATCGTAACCAAATTTGGTATTCGAAAGTCTTTTATAGTTCCCAAACACTGTACCAAATTTGATCGAAATCGCTTGACTATATCATATAGCTCCCATAGGACCGATCGGCCAAAAAAACTTTTTTAAAGAAAAATTCGCTATATTTTTTTTTAATAAAGGTATCGTAACCAGATTTGGCGTTTGGAAATTTTTTAGACCACTTAAGCAATGCGCCAAATTTGAACAAAATCGGTGGACTATATCATATAGCTCCCATAGGTCCGATCTTCCAAAAAATCGATTTTTTTAACAAAATTTGTTGTGTTTCGTTTGTTTGTTAAGATATTGGGACCAAATTTGACATTCGGGAGTATTTTATAGTTCCTAAGCACTGTACCAAATTTAATCCAAATCGTTTGACTAGATCATATAGCTCCCATAGGATCAATCGGTCCAAAAACACGTTTTTTATACAAAATTCGATGTGTTTTGTTTGTTTGTAAAGATATTTGAAATAAATTTGGCATTCAGATCTTTTTTAAGGTATTTAAGCATTGTGTCAAATTTTATTGAAATCGGTTGACTATATCATATAGCTCCCATAGGAATGATCGGTCAAAAAAATTTTTGTTAAAAATTCTTTGTTTTTGGTTTTTTGTGAAGAAATCTGACTTTATTACAAGCTAGTGGTACAGGGTATCCTAAAGTCGTCCGCGCCCGACTTTACGTCCGCCATTTTTAGTAATGGCGTAGTTCGTACTTGTCAAATGTTAAAGAATAAAAGCTTCAAAAGTGACAGCTACCGAAATACCGGGTGATTCAAAATAACACCTCTTGTTCTAAAACCCTTTATATGCACATAAAATAATTTCCATGAGGTATATCCAAATATTGGAGAGCCTATGCTCCACAAGGACTTAAAGACTTTCGATCCACCGTCCAAGAGCCACATTTTTTACTACAACTTCTTTTGTACTTATCCGATTTGGTATGCTCTGGTTGCAAAGGTAATATGGAAAAAATTTACCAAGCTGAACCTGAAGCAAGACTATATGCAGCTACTGCTAAAATTTTAGTTTCCTAGTTTTTGTAGTCTCCAAGTTTTAGATGTTCATACGCACGCACAATGGCTGCCCACAAACCGCTTACTTTTGCGCCTGCCCTCGCATACATAGTACTCTATATACGACCGGCATAGGGGAGTACTCAAAACGCACATCAATTTGAAACTTAATCTTGCCGCACAAATAAGTGTGCCCACCACCCCCCCAAACCGAAAGTTAAGACCCACAAAAATAAGTTAAAAAAAAAAAAAAAAACAGTAAGGAAGAAAAAGCAAATCTGTCTAGGAGTTGTCGGGCTTTGGGGCAGAGTGGGTGTGGCAGCTCTATTGTATGCAAACAATTTACGGCGCAAATGGGCAGCAAACATGCAGCAAAAAAGTGAGATTGAGTTTTGAGAATGAGCTTGAAAAACTAGGCGTCGTAGTGCTCATAGTCCTGCTGGTTCTCATAGTCCTCGTCATCTCCATAGTTGCCATCTCATGCATAAAACTGAAAATGAAATACAAGGCACAGCAACAGAATAGAAGAAAAATAACGAAACATAAGAATGAAAATGAAAATAGTGGCAGGACCATCAAGGATAATTGAAATTCACCGCAGCGCTGCAAAAAAAGCAAGCAAAAAATATACAAGAAAAAAAGCTATATAAAAAATATATTGCAAATTTAAGCTAAGAACGCATTTTTAATACTCTTTTGGCTGCAGAAAGTGCAAAGTTTATGCTCCAAATGTGTTCAAGCTAATTGGCGCCCAACTTGGGGCCGCTGCTTGAGAACACATTAAATTAAAGCCCAAGTCAGTAATATGTATTCATCATCGTCAGCGTTTGGCCATGACAACCCGCTCTCGGGTTATGGCCGACCTCAGCAGCTCTGGCCAGGCGCCTCTGCTTTGCGCGCGCCTTCTCCAATTCCAAATACCAAGCGAGGATAGGTTCTCCTCCACTTGATTTCCATCGGAGTCGAGGACGTCCCCTGCGTTGGCGTGAATTCCTTGACCACTTCAAAAGTACAGCGGTCTGCTACAACATGGGAGCCCAGACGCCGAGCGTCCCTGTTCGTAGACAGCAAATACTTCGTCTTGCCCTCGCTTACCGCTAGACCCACTTTCGCTGACTCCTTATCGATTGCGGAAAATGCTGCAGTAACATCTCGCTTACAACGCCCGATGATACGATATCATCGGCGTATGCAAGAAGCTGGACACTCTTGTAAAAAATAGTGCCATTGCGATGTACACCAGCCTTCCGCAGTACCCCTTCCATCACGAAATTGAAGAGGTCGCATGATAGAAAATCGCCTTGTCTGAAACCTCGAACAGTATTGAAAGGTTCGGAGAGGTCCGTTCCCACCTTGACAGAGCTGATGGTGCCGCTTAATGTCATACTGCAAAGGCGAATCAGCTGCGCAGGAATATCGAACTCAGACAGGTGATCAGGCGATCCCTTATCGAGCTATCGAAAGCAGCTTGGTAAACGATGAAGAGATAATGGGTATCGATCTGTTTTTCGTGGGTCTTTTGCAGGATTTGGCGTAGAGTGAAGATCTGGTCTGTGGTGGACTTACCAGGTTTGAAGCCGCACTGATAGGGTCCGATCAGTGTGTTGGCATATGGCTTCAGTCTTTCACATAATACGCTCGACAGGATCTTGTACGAGACGGCAATCAGACTGATTTCCCGGTAGTTGGCGCATATCGTCGGATCACCCTTCTTCAATATAGGACAAAGAACAAAGCAGCTTGAAGAAATGTTTCCTCCATAACCTCAGCGTACACTGCGTATCTGTAACCAGATTCCCATCTGCGTCTCGGTAGTTTGATGCTCCGGGCTTGAAACCTTTTGTCAGACGGTTGACTTTTTGGTACATAGAATTTTCGAGCTTCATTTCTGCCCCGTAACACCTTGAGATTCTCACGATCTCGCTTTTCCTGCTCCCGTTTCTTCCGTCTGAAAAGGCGTCTCTCTTCCTTCCTCTTCTCCCTGTAGATTTCCAGTAATATGTATTATGTCAGACAAAAATAAGGCGTCGAACTGGTCCAGGATCAGACAGAGTGCAGTTTTGTAAAGGGTGTTTTTTTTTGTCAAAACAAACTATCAGCTATTAAATGGTTTGTCAGATGAAGCAATGTAGCCAGCTCAAAGTTGTGAAATGTTCGATTCGATTTCGGAAGCACGCAAAAATGAATTCGTAAAAAATTTGTTGATTTCTATACCACTCTATTGCAGTGTATTTGCGTTACAAAAAAAAAAAAAAATCTACCGGATGCAGTTTTCCGGCTAGGCCTGTGAGTGCACAAAAAACTAGTTACCAAAAAAAAAAGAAAGAAAATAACAATCATAACAAAGAAGAAAAACCACAGGATATTTGCAAACGTCCTTAGACGCTTAGCCAAAGAAGTTTGCATTTTCAGCAAACCGTTCTGAATTTAAACATGAATTTGAAATTTGATTATGAAAAGCCAGGCCTGGGCTTTTCCATAGCCAATTTCTGTTTTTCCGGCATATTCATTAATTTGCTTGCTAATTTTATAATACGCAGACTAAGCTGGACGGCAAAGGAAAAACTTTAAAGTGAAAATCGTAAATTAAGTTCAAGTTTTCTTGGCCAAAAGTTTGCTAAAATATTTCTTGACTGCTTTTTAGCTGGCACTCTATATATAGTACATATATATATATTTATGCTGCTTTGTGGAGAAGTTTCATAGCTGGAAAATATCTTTTGCATATTCTTGGATGCTCTTACATTGCTTGAGTGCCAATTAGGCAGCTTTTGTGACATTTATCTTGGACAGATACTCAATTTGGGTTCAGATCAGCTTACAGCTTTCATTGTTTTTAAGGACTACTCGGACCACTCGGAGCACTTTGGGGGGCATTGTCTAGTCTATTATCGGTGCTGCATGAAAACAAACTGCCCACAATTAAGTAAATTAGTGTTGTAAAAAAAAAGCAAAAGAATTTAACGAAAACAAAAGCGAAAAGGCGCCCAGCTTGGGGCCGCTTAGGAATTTGACTCAGCTTAGAGTTGGGCGCTGTTTGTTTGTTTGTTTCGTTCCCTCTTCCTACTTGTTTCTTGTTTCCTTTGCGCAATTAACGTGATTGCGCCTATAAATATGCAGCAATCAGCTGTGATTATTGCGCTTTCCTTTTTTAACTACCATTCGCGATTAAAAGTATGCACTTACTATATTATTATTTTCAAACAGTGTACAGTACATTTGCAGAGTTCCTTTACACTTGGAAAATCTCATTTCTTTGATATCCCATTACTTAGTAATCTTTTGTTGAGAAAAAAATATGGTCTCGAAAACATTTTTCTGCTTATTTCTACTAAGAACTTACCAATTGGAATTTTTTTTTTTTTTGTGAAGTTCGGTACTTATACTTATACTTTTTGAATTATCTTAAAGTGTATAAACATCGTAAGATTCTCTAGTTAGCTTATCTAGACAATCAGAAGATTTTTGGATTAGTTGACTTTCATGACTCTCTAAAAAGCCGAATGGACGAACTTAAGTATTCTCAAGAGAGCTCGTATCTCTAATAAACTAATGCTCCACAAAAACGTCATTTCAAGCCCTTTGCGACTGCGCTTCTGTCTGCACTTAATGTCCTATACCCGGTCTTGAACAATTTTTTACTATGCTATATTCACGATATTCACAAAAATTCGTATATCTCACGAACCAATACACATATTTACATCGCAATAGGCTTAAAACCTCCGTATTGACAACTTCTAACACACGCAAAAATCATATTTGAAATTCATTGTCGCGTTCATGAGAACACCCGTAACACGCAAAACATAAGTTTCTTCTTTTATAAAATTCTGCTCCGAAACGGCTGGATTCTCATGAAATTTTAATTTTGTTAATAAATTAAAGCAAAAATAGAACGATAACTTCCTACTCCTCCTCATCACTTAGTATGATTTGTCTCGAACGTTTTGTTCGTACTAGTTTAAAATCTGAGCTTGACCCACTATCAGATTCGGGCATTCTTTCATCGATTATTGGTTTGTATAAATCTTCTAATGAAGTTTGTTTACTCTTATTTCGTAATTCTTTATAAATTTCTTGATAGGGAGTTAAGCTGTTTTGAAGATTTTGTTTAAATATTTCTGCTCTATCTTTTAAATAATCGTTCTCTTAAGTGTATTCTTCCAACTTCTTTGCTATATTTGAACTTTATCGATACTTTTTAGTGAAAAGTTTTTATTTTCTACATCGGAAAGACTAGACTTACTAGCTACAAATTGTTAGTTGTCTTCATCGATTGACGATTATCCTATTTCCTTCAAATAATTAAATATTTTTAGGGCTTTATGCTTAATTATATTCCCATCTAAAGATAATCGTTTTTTCACCGATTTCAAGAGATTGTTCCATTTTCTTTGGTCTAGAACGAGCAGGTATTTTTGCGACTCCAGAGGATTCAGATGCTACTGAAACCCGCGTTGTAGAAGGGCTACCTATATTTACTTTAAAACACCAGTTTATGGAACTAATTGGCACAGTTTAAACTAAGTAAATCCATGGTATTTCTGTAGCTTCTTCTTCTTCTTCAATCCCTATTTGCTGTTAGGCGTCGGGGTAGCCTCGATATATTCATCTTCTCCAATTAGTCCGGTCCCGTCTCTCTCTTCTCATCTCTGCCAGGGTTCTGCGCCTCATCCTTCCCACATCCTGGATGCGATTTTCCCTAGTTTTCCGGGGTCTTCCTCTCTTTGCATTGCCTTCCGTTCTCATTTTCAGTACCTGTTTGGCTTTTATTGAGTCGTCCATCCGATGTAGATGTCCGAACCATTTTAGCTGTCTCTCCTCGATTTCTTGTATAATCGACTTCTTCTGCACTACTTCTGAACTTATTTTTTCATTTCTGACCATATCTCTCATGTTTTTTCCTGAGACCCTTCCCTTACAGCTAACAATGGCTCCGAGGCATTCATAGGATTCAACTCTCTATAATTCTCTGCCGTTGCATGTTATATGCAGATTCTCTGTCGACCTATCCTCTTTGGAGACAAACATTACTTTGCTTATATTGACCTCCATCCTGATCCTTTCTTTTTAGATTGCCGTACCACTTCTCAAATGCATTTCGTAGCCTTTCCGTATTGTTTGCTATGATAACAATATCGTCCGCATATAATAGGAATTGCCGGTAGATGGGTTGAAGTCTCCAGTTTCCAATTTTTGTTTTTTCTAATTGCCTCTTACACGATTTAGCTATTTTATCCATGAATAAGATGAACAGTATTGGGCTAAGACTGTCTCCTTGCTTTAAATCTTTGCATATTTCAAATACTTCCTGTAGCGATTTGAAGTATTATGTAAATTGGAGAGATCAACTTTCGATTCGGGTGCATCCAAAAAAAATTATAAAATTAAATTATTAAAAAATTATAGTTAACATAGAACTTATTAAAGTCAAAAAAAAAAAAGATTTTATTTACAGTTTTCTTCTTAGCTCTTTCAACGAGTCTGCTTTTTTTTAACCGATTCTCTGTCAGTTGTTGGTTTTTGTATCTTTTGTTGTCAATGGGCTTAAGTTTGTCATGTCAGGGCGTAGGGCGTAGGGCGTGGCAACGTTCTGCTGCTGTTGCTGCTGCTGACATTGTTAATCTTTAACCTGAGTCCTAATCCGTGCGTCATGATTGAAAGCAGCTCGACAAAACATTGCGTATACGTAACGTGGCTTCACTTCAATTGGAGCTGAAGCGTAAAAACGTTGACGTTGAGCATAAAGAAGCTGCATTTGAAGTGGTTGCTGGGGATACAATTTGGGAGCTGGGTTAAGTTCAAAAAGCAAAGACTGTGTGTTGTCTCCTCCAATGTCATCATCATGTGCTGCTTGCTGCTTGCTGCTCATTGATGATGAGCACAACGTGAAAGATGAGGCAGCTGCTTGTTGTTGTTGTAGACTCATAGCTAATCTGATTGCGCCATGATGTACTCTCTTCTCATGCCAATTTGTGTCAATTTGGTAAAGTTTTTGCACTGCCAAAAAACCCAACCAAAAAAGAAGCACAACAAAGAGACACAACGACGGCGACAACCCTAGAAGACAATATGGAGGCGACATGAAAGACAACGCCCAAAAGCTGGCTAATACTAATTTTAAAGATGCTGGAAACTTCCTAAAGCGTTTTATGTTGCACTTAACGTGTTCCGGCTGCTGGCTGCAGCATCCGCAGCCGACAATCATAATTAGACCAGCTCTCTCCCTAAGCTCTCTCTCTACTCTCTCAACTCTGTCCTGACACCAAAGCGACAACAACAACAACAATAACCTGAAGCACATTATCATAATGAGCGCCTATAGCATATGAAGCTCGTACTCAGATGACTCCAGACGCTAAAGACCCATAATGGCTTGTTGACGTTGTTTTGGTTTATGTTTTTTTGCGTTACCTTAGACTCACTCACTCTCTCTTGACGCTCTCTTTCTCTCTCTCTCCGAACTGCATTTATCGTTGTTTACTTAATAGACAGCGTTGAGAAAATGTTGCATTTAATTGAGCTTAAGTAGACGATTTTCTTGATGGCAGAACTTGCTAATCCCAAGCTGTAATCTGATAGCTGCTTAAACACCTCACAAGCTTAAGAGTAATCAAAATTGCATTAAGTGTCTGGCTGTTTGCCCTTGCTTTGTCGGGCAGTAATGCAGAAGTGCCCAACAACAAGACTAACTGCACTAATGCAATTCTGCCCCAGCATATTTGTTAGTCGAAATCAAAAAATTGCCCAGTTGCAACTTTTACGGCCAAGTTAATGACATACCTTAACCCATGTTAACCCAGTTTTTGCAATGTTGTTCTTGTCGCTGGCATTAATACTTGACCTAAAGCCGCAGAATGCACTTCAGCTGCCTGATGTGTGGCTTTGTTTTGGGCCTCGGGGGCAAATGGATGTCACCGGAGAGAGAGTGAGTGAGTGAGTGAGTGAGTGAGTGAGTGAGTGAGTGAGTGAGTGAGTGAGTGAGTGAGTGAGTGAGTGCAGCCAGCTCATAATGTATGCACTCTGTATGTGAGTTGGCCTTCATGCAATTGACACCAATTGCCAACTGTACTAGTTGGCCTGCTTTTTATTTTTATTTTATGTTTTGCATTTGCTAGCACTTTTTTTTTTTTTTATATATGTATTTCTCGCAGTGTAAAAACTTGTTCAAAAATCACAAGCATACAGTCAAAGGATTGCCAAAGCAAGTGGAATACTTAATACAAATATATGTACATATATACATATGTAAATTAGGATGGGTCAAGAATCTTTACGATTTTGTTTCTATGGGTTATTCTAAGCAACTTAGCCCAAGAAGCTATGGGTCTAAAACGAATTTCGAGTAAAATTTTCGAATTCGCTATTTCTTTAGTGGTTGTTGGCCAAAATCAATGTTTTCGATATATTTTAACTAAGATACATCGATGTTTCGATACATCGTAGTTCATGTGGCGGCTATTTTTTGAATGCTTTGGTTATATAAGTAAAGTAAAAACAAACCAAGAGATAACTATATTTTCATTATATACATTACAAAATTAATTATATTTCATGGAAAAATAAGCACAGAAATAATAAAAAAAAATGGCGGACGTAAAGTCGGGCGCGGACGACCCTGTACCACTGGTTTGTAATAAAGTCCGATTTCTTCACAAAAAACCAAAAACAGAAGAATTTTTAAGCAAAAATTTTTTTTTGACCGATCGTTCCTATGGGAGCTATATGATATTGTCAACCGATTTCAATAAAATTTAACACAGTGCTTAAATACCTTAAAAAAGATATGAATGCCAAATTTATTTCAAATATCTTTACAAACAAACAAAACACATCGAATTTTGTATAAAAAACGTGTTTTTGGACCGATTGGTCCTATGGGAGCTATATGATCTAGTCAAACGATTTGGATTAAATTTGGTACAGTGCTTAGGAACTATAAAATACTCACTCATGTCAAATTTGGTCCCAATATCTTAACAAACAAACGAAACACAACAAATTTAGTTAAAAAATCGATTTTTTGGAAGATCGGACCTATGGGAGCTATATGATATAGTCAACCGATTTTGTTCAAATTTGGCACATTGCGTAAGTGGTCTAAAAAATTTCCAAACGCCAAATCTGGTTACGATATCTTTATTAAAAAACGAAATATAGCGAATTTTTCTTTAAAAAAGTTATTTTGGCCGATCGGTCCTATGGGAGCTATAGGATATAGTCCACCGATTTTTATCAAATTTGGTACAGTAATTGGGAACTATAAAAAACTTTTGAATACCAAATTTGGTTACGATATCTTCATAAACAAACGAATTATTCATCTAAAACGCTTTTTTTTGTCGAGGTCGTCTCAAACACCCCCATGGGAGCTATATAATTTATCCCCGATATCAAAAAAATAAAATAAAGTTGCTTCCTATGGAATAATATGGGATCTAATGTGAAAGTTTGGTAACTCTAGCTCTTACCATCTCTGAGATCTAGGCGTTCACACAGACGGACGGACGGACGGACGGACGGACAGACGGACAGACGGACAGACGGACATCGGTATATCGACTTCTCTATTCACCCTGATCATATTTTAGGTAACTTTGGGGTGTCTCCGACGTCTCCTTCTATATGTTACATACATTTTCGGCTTGCACAAACTTAATATACCCTTGGTACCCTACGGTACAGGGTATAATAAGCACAGAAATAATAAAAAAAAAACCAATCCAAAAGGTTACATAAAAAAAACGTGGTGTTAATTTAATTCGAATTAAATTCCGAATTCCAAGTCCAAGAAACTCCTTCACACATGGGTTATGGATACAAAGGAATTGAAAAAAAAAATATCGATGATCTGAAAAAAAAATCGATGCATCGATATAACATCGATGTTACTTGCAGCACTACCGCAAAGCATGGCAACTTTTTCGGGAAATTAATTAGAATTTAATGCAGCCCTGAAAAATATGCAACATAACCGCAGTTTTACTAACACATATAAAAATTTTTTATAGGAAAAAAAATAATATAATATATAAAATAATATAATATAAAAGCGAGCCACTTTTTTGGCGACCTACTCCGATTTTGATGATTTTTACACAGTTAGTAGAGCTAGTAGTAACCACGTCAAATTTCATTGCAAAATTCCGACTATTTATCGAGTTATCGATAACTGATTATCGGGTTTTTCATTTTTAGACTATTTTTTGATAAGCCATATCTTCTAAACGCATAAAAATATTGATGCGAATAATACCATGATAGCTAAAATATTAAATTTAAAAAAAAAACACTCGATTTTTTTAAGAATTTTTTTAAATTTAAAAATTTAAAACTGATCTACCACTTTTGTAAAAATATTGCTTATGTCATTTTATGCGTGGATTCACTAAAAAATACAAAAAAAGAAAGTGCGGTAACTCTTAGAACTGTAGAAGTTATGCTTATTTTTGTGATGGTACCTCGCAAAATGACAAATAAGCCCAACTCCTCGGATTTGAAAGATATTAAGTGCAAACTTGACATGAATAATGCTTTTGACATTTTAGGATTAACTTTAAAAGTACCATCAAGTATCATGACCCTGTCTACAGATATTTAAGGTCAAAGTTCACAAAAATCGGTTTTTTGCAAATATCATTTTACCGAACTCAGTCTGCAAAATGTCTTCCAATAGTCTTGAAGGGATAAACCCATAGCTTATGAGAGAGCCCCCGGGAATAAAATATTTTTGATTTTTTTCTCTTCCAGGCTGCATTGTATTTTAATTCCTTTTCTACTTTTGCACCTGGATAGGGCTACATACAACTGCCCATGTGTGAATATCGTGTCTTCTTTAATCACTATTAATCCTACTCTATCGAAGCTCTGACCCTGTGATTTGTTTATGGTCATGGCAAACGCCAACCCCACAGGGAATTCCAGCCATTTTAGCACAAACGGCATATCAATGTCGCCCTTAGTGTCTAGTATTATTCTCGGTATGTGAACCATTTATTTTCTTTGTAATTCTTCGTATTACTAATCTAGTCCCATTGCATAGTCTATCTGTGATGCAGAGATTTCTGAGCAACATTACTAGGCACCCTGTCTTTAGCTGTAGGTCCGCTGGTGGGAGGCCAGACGGTGTTAGGGAATTCAACGGTACTCTCTTGATCAGCTTCATCAGTTCCCACAGAATCGACTGTATCAATCGAAGGACGCTTCACAACATCTGCCGGATGTGTATTCTCTATTAGGAATAGACAGATCTATTTTTTTCACTTCATCATTTCTTGCGGCTAAAATTTCTCTCGTTGCCATTTCTTTAACATTAATATCGAACGGATACATCTCGTCGATTACGTCTACTAGAACATGTCCTGTGGTATATCTAATACTTCTATTTTATAGTCACCTACATTTAAAAGTCAATTGGCATATTCTACAAAGTCTCCTTGAGCTCTCATATTTTTTTCAGTTTAAGTTGGTGGAATTTATTCCACAAAGGCGATGTCTTTTAACACGCGTCTAGTATTTGGCGCTTTCCGCCTTTCTTCACTACAGGTAACACTTGCCTAAAATCTCCACCCAACACAACGATCTTCCCGGCGTACGCCTCTTCGCTTGCGTATATATCGCGGAACGTGCAGTCTATCATACTCAGCTTGAGGTATCATCGAAGCCCCATCCCAAGTAATCACGTGTACGTCCTGGAGTTGTTGCTTCATTTTTCCACTACAATTCCAATATAATGAAAAGTTGGCGTCAAAAAAAAAAAACATTAAATTGTGTTTCTTTCATGCAAATTTCATAAAGATCCGAGCACTAGAAAGTATACCATAGCCATAGTTATATAATATAAAGTTGTAGCCAAGACAATTTTTATATAACTGGAGTCCGCGAGAAAATAGCAAATATATTCCAACTGATTTTATTTTAAAAAGTGACAGCCGCGTTTTAATACGCAAGTGAAAATAATTAGAATTATACGATTATAGGTAAAAATAAAAAAATTGGTCTCAATATTGGTCTCAGCTTGTAAAAAAGTTTCTACAACTATTGTTTAAACTAGTTGTGAACCATAAGGAGTTAATAAAATATTGAGGCCAATGATAATAATAATAATAAATAATTAAGTCTTTAATTTTGTGGGTTTTAAGGTTTTTTTTTGTCATTCAAATAGATTGAGAACTTCAAGAACAGCAGATTCTCATGAAATTTTGTGTCCTTATTTACATATTTTAATCTAATGATCATATTAAAAGCCGCTGTCTCTCTGTTCTCCGTTTTGATTTCTTCGCCATGATTAAGTTCCAACAATTTTAACTCCATTTTTAGAAATAGCATTTTAGAATTTAAAATTTACGTTTTTTTTTTAACGCAGAGTATGCTTTAGTCAGGTTTCACTGTGGCGCACTTAGTTTTTATTTGTAGTATTTGCAGGGACGCCATTT
This sequence comes from Chymomyza amoena, assembly GCA_037043745.1. Lineage (NCBI taxonomy): Eukaryota > Metazoa > Arthropoda > Insecta > Diptera > Drosophilidae > Chymomyza > Chymomyza amoena. The sequence goes on from JBAMAX010004542.1 coordinate 268,961, forward strand.
TTAAAGCTTAATGTTTGTAATTAATATAAAGCTTCATTAAGCGAGAGTCAGACGCACTCTCTTCACACACGCACACGCACACACGCACACACGCCCCAGACAGACAGAGGAGCTATCTCTTAATTATGCGAATGCAAAAGAGCCAACAAAAGCAAGAGCAGATAATAAGAGAGCGGGGAAAAAGAATTCAAAAAGAAAAGAACAAAAAAAAAAGAGCTCAAGTGCAACGATGACAATGCACAATGATGAGCATACTCCTCTTAACTGGTAAAAGCTTCGGTTATGGCAAGTAAATGAGTTCCGAATGGATTCAGTGTTCAGTAAAATAAAGGACATAATTACAAAATGTGTGAAATTTACATATGAATGGTTGGATTAATTAAATGTGGAACGCAAGTGGAGCATTTTTCGAATAAAAATTGTATTTTTTAGTCGCCACGTAATGTGTAAAGAGTATGTGATTTGCATATGAATGGTTGGATGGATGCATTGAATGCTAAAAGGATGTCCTTCAAAATGAACGAAAAATTTATAAATGTTGTGTTAGTTGAGGATAAAGTGCGAAAAGCGGCGATAGCCCTTTACTAGGAGCAAGATCGAGTCTAAAGCTCCATGTTAATCACTGGATTAGAACGACCTCCAAAGCATCATTGAGCACCATGCTACAGCTATTGCCGATAGATCTTTAGAGTAAGCAAATAGCAGTGAAATCGGCCTTAAGGCTAAGAGAATCCACGGATCTAGCCATAAGTTCTAGAAGACACTCGACTATTCTGCGCCAATTTCCGCAAATTCTTAGAACCACTGAATTATCTAACTCAATGAAGTTACTCTTAAACAAACCGTTCTTTGTAAGTTTCCCATCTTATGAAGATTGGGACTATGCTATACCAGACTGTAATAGCAAGATTACCATTTTTACGCAAGGATCTAAACTAAATGATCAGTTGGGAGGGGGTGTCTATACGGAATCGTTGGGCATTAACGAATCCTTCCGCTTACCAGATCATTATGGTGTTTTCCAAGCAGAAGTCATAGCTATAGTGGAAAGTATGCTCATAATTAAGAATCGTGTTCCAACCGAAAGGTAAATTCAGATCTGTTCTGATAGTAAGGCAGCTTTAAAAGCACTACAGTCAGTTAGGCTCACATCCAAAACAGTAATGGAATGTTACGAGCTTTTTCGAGATGGTACTAAATTCTATATCATAAATCTCCTCTCGGGGATTGCCATATTGTCGTGGTAAGGGGGCTCACTAGAGGTGATGCCTGCGATAGCATAGCTATCGGTAGGGCCACCCATGCCGGTAAGGTCGTGGAAGAGTCCTGAAGCTAAGAGCAGTCCACAACAAACCCCTTTTTGGCAACCAAATTGCCATCAGGTAAGCGTCTGTTTCCCCATATCAGGGGCGGCTTCAGTCACCGATTCTCATAAAAGATGTCAAAATAACATGGAACAAAACAATAATGGAAGCATGTCTCTAAGGGGTACTCAACAATTATTGGTCAATCCCCCTGCTACAGCAGCCGGCACAAAGGACTTCGAAGCTCTAATTTCAGGTTATAATGACAACACGATGAATGTAACCAAGAGGCTCTATGCTTTACTAAGGAGTCCAGAATTCGTAGTAGCAGTAGTAAGCTGCTTTGGGTACCAAGTCACCGAGATATCGTGGTCAATTTCAAGGCAGATGAACTAGCTAGACGGGGCACAACGGCACCACTTCAGCCGGATAAGGCGTTGATACCTATACCACTAACAACATGTAAATTGTTAATAGATAGAAGTATCATTAATGATAAAAACTATAAATGGGAGCAAACTGGTACCTGCCTTATTTTCCTACTGGAAAACTAAGCCGCAATGGAGCTTGAATAGAACCAGGCAACTTTTAAAACTCAGCAGACTAGACATAAAAGCCACGAAAGGGGCTCCTACTGGACATTGTCTTATTGGTAGGCAATAGATTGGGCGTGTCGCATTTTGATTACTGTAGAAGCTGTCAGGAGATAGAAGTGGAGGAAACAGTGTAGCACCTCCTGTGTGGATGCATGAGAAGACTGAAGACATTGGGTTCCGAAACTTTTGGGAATTTTGCTGAATTCGCAGGAATCAGAATAAATAAGATTAATTGGACAGGTTGGTTCAAAGAGATACAGGAGAGTAAGGACTAGCTCAAGTAGCATCACAACGGACCTTTCATAGACCTAGGTGTGTTGGAAGTCCACCAATTCTACCTACCTACCTACCTACTATGTCGGTAGTTTTTTTGAATATAGAAAATATGGCATATGGAAAATAGGACCCAACCTATTTTGCTATGGGCTGATCTGCCTATAATAGAAAAGGTTTCATTTAATGTCGAACATAAACGAAACTTTGTTGGATTTGAACTAAAAAAAAGCACCAGATAAAACTTGTTTGAAGTTAAAATACATTTTAAGACAAGTTGCCTCCTTAAAACTGTCTTTCTATTTTGTCAATGAGGCAGCATGAAAACTGCTTGGACTGCTTGGTGAGAGAAGCGATGAAAGCGCGCTTACTATAAACAAAGAAATATTACGTTTAATTTTTGTATATTCGCGTCAATATGAAAAAAGATGCAGTGGGGCAAATCCGACCTCTAGCTGGTGGGCGGCCAACCAGACGTGCAGCAAGCTATTTGAACTGAAAATTAAAAAACTCTGATAAGTTACTAAGCTATTTAAACCAATTATGCTTTACTGGCATTAAACTTTTATTTTTATTTACATCGCCCTTAAGAATTTGTGCTAAAACAGCCAAAAATAAATTTACGGTCGGGTTTACCCCACAGTTTTTCAATATGGCAAAAATTGATTTTTGTTTTGTAAATTGCCACATCTCAAAAATTAATAATGCTCAGCAGAAATCAGTAGTACTGAAAATTAGATTTTTTTTTTTAATTTGTCATAAAAATCTGTAGCTCTAGAAAGTTGCGGCAAAGTGTTAGCTTTATTTCAATATATAGGACAAGTTGATCCGAATCCAAACAAACATTTAATAGAAAAAATAAATTACTAGGTCGGATTTGCCCCAACTTTTAATCATAAGCACGTATGGCAAAGCGATAAGAAATTTTTGTTTTGGTAACGCCTCTTAAGTAATGCAGCCAAAGAAGATTTCTTAAATTTCGAATTTTCAAGAAAAACAAAAACAATTTGGTTTCAAATTGGATTGTTCAAAATCCAAACTAAAATTTGAGTTTAATTTTTTTTTTTTCAACTTTATTTCGAGCTTAAATTCCAATGTCCTTAATTTTTCAATAAACTTTCTTGTTTTACAACCATTGTACAACATTGGAAGCCAGCCAAAGCCAACAAGAACGGACAAGCAAGGACTAAAGAACAGCTGACATTGACGTATACGGAAATGTTAAATATCTTGTTAAGCATAATTTAAACATTTATTAATTAAAATGTTTCAAGACTGTACGCGCTTTTTCAACTGTGTGTGTTTGTGTTTGTTGGTTTGTTTGTTTGTGTCTGTTCAAGGAATTGAAAAACATTTTCCGATTGAGTTCTTAACTGTGTTCAGTCAGGATATACAATGCGATATAATGTGAGTACGTACACACGGCGTATACGTTATATCTACGTTAAGTGCCAAGTAAATTGCATTCGCGCCAATATGCTGCACCGTAACTGTTGAGCTTCTTAATTAATATGACGCAGACAGGCAGAGAAACGGACGAAGAGACGCACAGAGAGAGGGACAGATAGACAGACAGACGGACAGACAGACGGACAACCAAACAGACGTATAGACATATAAACAAACAAACCGTGAACGTGCTATGGACCATTTCGTAATTGCATTATGACCTGTTCCATTGACCAAGAAGTCCTCTCCTGTCCTGTCCTGTTGTTATATTTAATACTCGCTTTTTCCTCACAGAGACGTTTTGTAGTCCTTCAAGCTTGAATGCTTCCCCCCACGTAAGTGTAATTATAGTATTATGATACAGATACATTGCGTATACGTATTGTATTTATTTGTGAACTTTGAATAAATCATAATTTTTTATGACAAGAGTATTGCCCTTCTTTTTTCCAAAAGGGTTCCTCACAGAGAGGTGGGAAACTGCGACCAGAAGGTCTTTTGTACCATACCCTTAAGTTAAAGCAAATGACTTTCCGCTTTTCCCATCAATAGCAGTAGGTCTTTTGTTGGTATTGACCTGAGATGGAAGGGACAAATCAGTTCCTTTCCCATTTGACAGGCTCTGTCCATACCAGCGCTGGGCAGTCACAGAGAATATATCTTGGTTTCTCTATCTCTCTATCTGGTTTCATCGTCTTCTAGACAGAGCCTGCACTCTAAAGAGACCGATAGGCCAATTTTCTGTAGATGATATCTAACAGTATGGTGGCCAGATAAGTAAGCTACCAGGAGCTTTAGGTCCGCTCTGCCAAGACCTTTTGTCTTGATCGCATCCACAGGTTTGACAAGCACTTTTGCTTGACAAAGCCCCTGAACGGAGAACCAGTATCTCCTATGTTCTCCGGCGGCCCATTTGTTTATCATGGTTTTGATTGTGGACCAACCAATACCACAAAACGGCGCAGGAGATGTGGTCAGAGTGGAGGCCCCCGTCGTGCTAGATCGTCAGCGATCGCTTTACCATCCACCCCCGAGTGTCCAGGCACCCAACATAACACGACTTTGTTCCGGGCGGATAGGGTTTGGAGGTAGTTATGGCATTCTTTAACCATCCAGGAGGAGATGCTCCAGGATGCCAATGCCCTAATAGCCAAAAATGTTAAGAAGAGGAGGTAAAAATTTTTAGCAGCAGCAATTTGGTGATTTATTTTTAGGCCGTGCTTCGACAATTTCAAAACCAAATTTTTCATTTGGATGCTTTGTGCATAAAGGATGAATGGATTGAAGGGATTGTGCTATGTCACTAATTAGAGTTAAGAGGTTAGAGAGTTAAGAGAGAAAGTAAGAGGGGATAGTGATTACCGATCCACTGTTCAAAAATGGAACGACAATTTTATTGCAGTTTTCCCGGAGAGGGAAAATTGCATGCAAAGAAGCCCCTTAAAAGAGAACGAGCTGACGAGAGCACAGGAGCAGGCATCTTCTCTGAAGAGCTTTCGACGAAGCTTTCTTTCCGCCTACCCAAGTAGTGCAGGGTTTTTCAAGCAGAGATTACACAGTCTGGCAAGCGGCTAGACTTATGGGCACATTGTAATTCTTGTCGATAGTCAGGCTGCACACGACGCTAGCGCGCACCCGTATCCGTTGCCACACAATAACTCTCTGCTGGGTTCTGAGTCACGCAGGAAGGTCTTACGGATTTAGAAAGACCATTACAAGACGTCCCTATCGCAAATTAGGGAGACGACTAGAGCTCTGGCGGAAAGAGAATGGAACATGGTATCCGTTTGTCGCATCTCCCGAGCACTCTGGCCGGGATATGACCTAAAGCGAAAATCTGAACTCCTAGGTTGGTGGTAGGCGTTGTAACGCGGGCACTGCACCATAGAAAATATGGCTGAGATGTTGCACGTTCCCCATCATAATTTTTGCAGCAGCTGCAAAGATGAGGAAGAGACAGAAAGCACCCAACAACACCTGCTATGCGAACCCAGTCTCTGGGTAAAATATTCTTTGAGGATAGCCTTTGTGCCCATAGCGGAACTGGCTGCTTTCATCGAATCTTTAAAATGTTTTTGCAACACGACAGACTCACGCGATTAGGCATGTATAGTTTTTGATACTCCTCCACTAGCCCGCCCTTTTTTCAATTCCTTTCATCCCCTCATGGTCTCTGGGAGATCTCAGTCGCTATCTGTGCTTTACAACCTAACCTAAACTTATTAGAATTAATTAATTTACTCTCCAAATAAGGTAGTGGCGTAATTTTGTTTCGAGCTGGTTGGCCCCAGCATTTAGAGGTCGGATTTGCCCCACTGAGTTGTTTTTTATGCTGACGCGCATATAAAAGAAAAATTGTACAGCATTTTTTCAACCAATACTACACATGCATTATATAAGTAACGTTTTTTTCGATTACTTTGTAAATATTCAAGAATTCGTAAAATATTCTTGCAATTTTTCTTTCACAATTTCCACCACAAATTAAGCGTCACCTTGTAATTTGCTTAATCACTTTGCCACCTTAAATTTCAGTATATGCTGTCATTTATTTAATTATGCATATTATATGCTAGGCAATAAAAAAAAAAAACAACCACAAATAATTTTATATATAACAATGTTGTCATATGCTATGTAATATTATCATTGGTAATCACATGTGACAACTCATTAATGTTATGGCCTCGTTAGTAATTTATTTAATATATTTTTTTTTTTTTTTGGTTTCAGACTGTATTTTAATTACAATACATCAAAAACAAATAATTGATAATGACAATATGGAATTATGTATTGTACTAAGTAAATCCATATTAAATTTATATAGATACATTTTTTGGTTGGATGTGGTAACACTTTTCATTTATTGAGTTGAAATACTTAAACATAATAGTAAAAAATAAATAAATAAAACAAAAAGTATGCAAAATCTACTAATAGAGACTCATCGAGGCGTAGAACTCTGTGCATTACTCATATATAGGGTGGGTCAACTGTTGGTTTGTGTATTAATTGAGCTTTTGATATGTGTATGTCGAAAAGTATCCACTTAGGACAGAAATGATTTGAACAATGATTGTTTAATAAGGAAACCTACAGATGGTCCACACTATACTTTAGCTTATAGCCTTAAAAAGATTTTAGAATAGTTGCTGAACTACATAATCCCAACATTACTAGTTTAAATATTTAACTTAGATATATATTTGTACTAGTGGGCCCGGCAGACGTTGTCCAGCCCAAACTTTTTGAATAATCTTGAAGTGTATAAACATTACAAGATTCTCTAGTTAGCTTATCTAGACAATCAAAAGATTTTTGGATTAGTTGACTTTCATGACTCTCTAAAAAGCCGTATGGACGAATTTCAGTATTCTTAAGAGAGCTCGCATCTCTAATAAACTCATGCCCCACAGAAACTACATTTCAAGCCCTTTGCGACTACGCTTCTGTCTGCACCTAACGTCCTGTTATGCTATATTCAGGATATTCACAAAAATGCGTATATCTCATAAACCAATACACACAAACACATTAGGAATTAGGCTTAAAACCTCCGTATTGACAACTTCTAACTCACGCAAAAATCATATTCAAAATTTTTCAACGCGTTCATGAGAACACCCGTAACACGTAAAACATTACAATAATTAATCTGACAATGTACACAAAAAAATTAAATAAAAGAAATTTGTCGAAAAATTAACAAAAAATGTTAGGCGTGGCAGCTCTTATCTCTTAGGGGTATGAAAAATAGATGTTGGGCGATTCTTAGTTCTACACACAATTTCATGAGAATCGGTACAGCCAAGGTATAAAAAATAGATGTTGGCCTATTCTCAGACCCACCCAATAAGCACACAAAATTTCATGAGACTCGGTCTAGCCGTTTCGGTGAACAAAAACCAATATTCACAAAAATGCGTATATCTTACGAACCAATGCACACAAACAATCGCAATAGGCTTAAAACCTCCGTATTGACAACCTCTAAAATACGAAAAAATCTGATTTGAAATTCATTGACGCGTTCATGAGAACACCCGTAACAAAATAAAAGTTTATTCTTATATATATGAGAAATTATATTATAATAATAAGTGACACCTTGAAGACACTGCTAAACTTCAACTCTTGCCTTGACATCTGATGGCGTTTGAGGTGGATCGCATAGGCCATAAGAGTCAGTATCCTGACTTTACGACATTTCAATGACAACTACCCCACATCCTAACTCCCTGATTTATTCTATTCCATTTATAAACAAACTAGGGCCTTCCCACATTCTATACGAAACTTTTTATTAGGCTCCAGCGGTATATTTAAATTTTAAAATTATAATGTATATTTACAAATGTGTTTTTGAAGAAATTAAATGGAATTAGTGAATGAGTCCATTATTGCGGTTACGTGGCATCCGAACAAATACTGCTTGGGAGAAATTTGCCTCACGGATCCGCTTTTGTTGTCGCATTCCAGTAACTACAGTATAAGCGGCACGAATTATTGCGTAAAATATTACTATTAAATAAATTATAATTAAATAGACATGATATAAGTAATAATTTATAGGTCTTACCAATAACAAGAGCAAAAGACCATGTTATCGAAAATAACTCTTTTAATTCTGATTCTATAAACGTTTCATCGGCAACAAACAAACCTGCCAGTAAACATGAAAATCCAAGAAAAATGCTGTTCAGAACTAGCCAAGGGTAGATAAAGGCGGCTATGTCCTGCACGAATTGAGGAACTTAAATATAAAACAAAGAAAAAGTGTATTGACTGGACTTACCAAGGCAACACCTACGATTAGGAGCACACAGACGACACCATTTAAAAGGCCCAAAGTATAAATGTAGTCCTTTATTAGGCCCATCTCATACATAATGTTCAAAACTGTCGAATCAAAATTGTCAAATAAAAGCACCTCCGAAAATAATTCTCTTTGGTTTAATACTTACCAGTCTTCAGTGAGTTCTGTTCTTGTAGTTGCAGTGCCTTGGAAAGTCCCTCAGTTAAATTGGCATTCAGCCACTTGAATATTTCGGGCATCATATAGACCATTATTTCAGAGCACCCAATAATCAAACCGGATATTGTCAACCCCATAAGGGCCAGAGTTACAGCGACAAACTTGTTACGGCGATGAGCCTTTTTGGAAAATGCCCCAGCAGATGGCATCTTGATATTTTTACAGACGATTAAAATAAGTTATTTTAGCTTGTTTCCTTGCCGAAGTATTACACCAAATAATACTAAATATTAAACTGAAAATGACAATGAAAGTCAAAGCTTACTAGATGCCCTAATATGATATGAAGTGACAACTTACCCAAAGTTACATTAAGCTATTGTTGGGACATATATGTTCGTTCGATGGGTATATTTCAAGCAGAGTAAACGTCTTGCTTGGGGTCTTCCATGAAGAAGAATAGCTGTCATAGCTAGCCCGAAGCTTTGCCGACCTTTCCTGATGTCATTAACAAACAGACATCAAGAAAATATTTTCTGAAGAGCCTTTGGGTTGTGATTCCATTATAAGTGGCGTCTTTGCGGAACAGATGGGCTGAGGTCTTGACTACGATACCTTATTCCCTATACACGTACATAGTTGGATCTTCGAACTTTGGGTCACTGTAAGTAACTTGCTATTTCTTCTAAAATCGGGAGCCAGTTCTAGCTTAGAGCCCGCAAGAGTTGCTTCTGCTCAGACCATTGCGTACATCTCGTGTCACAATGTTAGTTAGCATACTCCTCCGAAACTGCTGGACCGATTCTCATGAAATTTTGTGTGCCTCAATAAAATAAAATGTATAACGTTTATAATTTATATGTATTTCATTTCGACAGAAACAATTAACTACAAAATATTAATTAATCTGACAATGTACACAATGCCAACCTAAATTAAAAAAAAAATTGTTAGGCGTGGCAACCCTTATAACTTAGCGGTATGAAAAATAGCTGAATACTTATTCTCAGACCTACCCAATAGGCACACAAAATTTCATGAGAATCGCTTCAGCCGTTTCGGAGGAGTATGGGATGGAACCAATTTTTTAATGCAAAGCTGAAAAATAATTGACTTAAGTAAAACTTTGAAGACTTTAAACTGGATTTTGGTCAAGAAGTAAAAGTTCTGCAAAAAAAAAAATTGCCAACAAAACATTTGTGCATTTCAAATCAATTTTGAACAAAATTAAAAAAAAAAACAGCTGGCAAGTCTGGAATGACTTTCGACAAATCCGTCTAGTTCCATGCATAAATAAGTGCAGTAGCGGTTCCATTTGGCATAGTTGGCAACGTTTAAGCATGGCCAGAAGACCTTGTTCCTTTTTGTATCTTATACTTAAATTATTCAACTGTACTCGCTGCCTTGGAGATGGCCGAAAACTGGCTCCTAATGGCAACTTGGCAACGGCAGCTGGCACAACTGAGTCATCTACGAAGACGCAACTGGAACTGGAACTGGAGCTGCAACACAAGCAGAAAGAACCACTCGATTATGAAACCATTGAGAAGGTGCTGCAGTTCAATGAGCCCGAATTAGATTCTCAATATTATTCCATATATAATACCGACTTATATGATGGTTACGATGATCCACGTTTGCCTGAAGTAACGATATAATATGTTTATAGGACACTAAAAGCATTTCGTTCCATATGCGCGCAATAAAGCTGTCAGTTTTAATCGAATGTTAAAAATATATAATTTCATTTGACATATGTATTAGTTATATTGCATTTATATACATATTTATTAGTTTAATTTTTAATTAAAGCATTCGCTCTCATAAAAAAATATTCGACTAAAAGCCAATGGCTTAAAATGAATCAAAGCAAAAATGACAATAAGGACATAACGACTGCCAAATGTTATAATGAATATGGTAACTATGACAACAACAAAAAATAATCCAGACAGATATTCAGATACAGATACAGCTGCGAGGGTAGGCTAAATAGTTATTGTGGAGTTAATGGAACGTCAAATATGCGTTTTTAATAACTAAACAGATGGCTCACCCTTTTAAGCGATCCATGACTAAAATTGAATTGTTTTGAACTTGGCATATGTATGTCGAAGAGCATACTCCTTGGACGTTTATGTTAATGTTTACAACCAAACCAACAAATGACCCACCCTGTACCATTTTTAGGCGTTCTTCGGCTTTTAAACAATCCATGACTAAAATTGAATTGTTTTGAACTTGGCATATGTATGTTGGACGCTTTTGTTAATGTTTACAACCAAACCAACAAATGGCCCACCCTGTACCACTTTTAGGCGTTCTTCGACTTTTAAACAATCCATGACTAAAATTGAATTGTTTTGAACTTGGCATATGTATGCCGAAGAGCATACTCTTTGGACGCTAATGTTAATGTTTACAACCAAACCAACAAATGGCCCACCCTGTACCGCTTTTAAGCGTTCTTCGGCTGTTAAACGATCCATAACTAAAATTGAGTAGTTTTGAACTTGGCATATGTATGTCGAAGAGCATACTCCTTGAACGCTAATGTCAATATTTACAACCAAACCAACAAATGGCCCACCCTATACCACTTTTAAGCGTTTTTCGACTGTTAAACAATCCATGACTAAAAGTGAATTGTTTTGAACTTGGCATATGTATGCCGAAGAGCATACTCTTTGGACGCTAATGTTAATGTTTACAACCAAACCAACAAATGGCCCACCCTGTACCGCTTTTAAGCGTTCTTCGGCTGTTAAACGATCCATAACTAAAATTGAGTAGTTTTGAACTTGGCATATGTATGTCGAAGAGCATACTCCTTGAACGCTAATGTCAATATTTACAACCAAACCAACAAATGGCCCACCCTATACCACTTTTAAGCGTTTTTCGACTGTTAAACAATCCATGACTAAAATTGAGTAGTTTTGAACTTGGCATATGTCGAAGGGCATCCTTCTTGGATCATAAGACCATTGTTTACAATCAAACCAACAAATGGCCCACCCTGTACCACTTTAAAGCTTTCTTCGGCTGCTAAACGATCTATAACTAAAATTGAGTAGTTTTGAACTTGGCATATGTCGAAGATCATACTCGTATGTTCCAAAACATGATTATTTAACACTCAAACCAACAGTTGGCGCACCCTGTATCACTTTTAAGCTTTGTTCGGTTATTTAAAGATCCGTGATTAAAGTTGAGTAGTTTTGAACTTGACATGCTATATGTATATCGTAGACATTCACCTTGGAAGATTAATATGTTAATATTTACAGCCAAACCAACTGAAGACCCACCCTGTATTACTTTTGCGCAGCTGTTAAGCCAACCATGACTAAAATTTAATTATTTGAACTTGACATATGCCTAAGTATGTTACATTATCCTTGGACAAACCAACAGATGACCCGCCCTATACTACATAGTAGGGAATAATTCAGGCTGACCAGTTTGTAAGTCCATTATGGTTTTTACTTTGTCAAAGGTTATGTTAGATATTTTTAATAGCAGCTCCTCGATATATACCAAATTTGCGCAAATAATATTTGTGGATGAAATTTGAATCCTTTGAGTTTATTCCGATAACTCATAAACTGTCAGCTAAAAAATTAATAGCAATGGATTCCTGGTATTTTTGATGTAGAATTAGAGCAAAAAAGGACACCCTAAGTAACATTTCCGGCTAGTTCAGATATCGGAACAGAAACTCTTAACTGTATGAATAATGCTCTAAGAATTAATAAGCACCATTTTCGGCAAATTTGAAAGCAGAAAAAGATTTTCTTCTTCGATTTTGCAGCTGTATTAAAAATTAATTCCTTTGTTGCTTACTTTTCATACTGCCCTCGTAAAAATAACACAATGATAAAACGTGCAATAAAATTCAATTACAACAATTTTTAATTAACTTTTTACAATTAAAACAAAAGCCTAGACGCATAAAAAATACATCCTGCCTATGTATTGTATATATTTATGTACATATGTATATATATACATATATACATTTATATACAAAAAGTGAAAACATAGAATAATTCATATACATATAAATAACATATGAATATTGTTTGGAAATTGTGGAAAATATGCAAACTGTATATTGCCATTTGAATGTGTTGAAAGGAATTTTTGGAAAAAAAAATAAATAAAATCGTCAAAAATATATTTTAAAAGCAAGTCCACCATAAAATACCCTGCACTTTGTTCAATAGCGCTGAGACAGATATACCACAATAAAAAAACAAGATATTTCTTGGAAATTGTGGTTTTTTTAAATAGTTGGTTTTTCATAACCTAAAATTAGCTAATTTTTGGCTCTAACTCTTGAAGTTTCAAAACGATTTCCAAAAACTTTTGCTTTTTGATCTACTCTTAATACTTTTAATTAATATAGAATGAAAAATGGATAATTCCGTCCCCCCCAAAAAAAAGTGAACTTAAGCAAAGAACTAAAATATAGAATGCAACTTCCGGAAAAAATTTCGGCTTCGAAGAGGTCTACAGGAAACAGCCCAAATGGAGATAGGACCATTTTTTTACAAATATTTTGGAATATTACTCGTTTATATACGTAATATTCTTATAATAGCCTTGTATCCAAAGTGAAGGATCTGCCGTATGGTACAAAGGGCATATTAAGTTTTTGCAAGCCAAAAATGTATGTAACATATAGAAGGAGTCGTCGGACACACCCCAAAGTTACCTAAAATAGATCAGGGTGGCTAAAGAAGTCGATATACCCATGTCCGTCTGTCCGTTTGAACGCATAGATCTCAGAGATGGTAAGAGCTAGAGTAACCAGACTTATACTTTAGATGCCATATTATTCCAAAGGAGACAAGTTTATTTTATTTTTTTTGATATCGGGGGTAAATTATATCGGTGTTTGAAACGACATCGACAAAAAAAAGTTTTAGATGTATAATTCGTTTGTTTATGAAGATATCGTAACCAAATTTGGTATTCGAAAGTTTTTTTATAGTTCCCAATCACTGTACCAAATTCGATCAAAATCGGTTGACTATATCATATAGCTCCCATAGGACCGATCGGCCAAAATAACTTTTTTAAAGAAAAATTCGCTATATTTCGTTGTTTAATAAAGATATCCTAACCAGATTTGGCGTTTGGAAATTTTTTAGACCATTTAAGCAATGTGCCAAATTTGAACAAAATCGGTTGACTATATCATATAGCTCCCATAGGTCCGATTTTCCAAAAATCGATTTTTTAACAAAATTTGTTGTGTTTCGTTTGTTTGTTAAGATATTGGGACCAAATTTGACATTCGTGAGTATTTTATAGTTCCTAAGCACTGTACCATATTTGATCCAAATCGGTTGACTATATCATATACGTCCTATAGGACAAATCGGTCCAAAAAAACGTTTTTAAAAAATTCGTTGTGTTTCGTATGTTCTTAAAGATATTTAAACCAAATTCGGCATTCAGATATTTTTTAAGGTATTAAAGCACTGTGTCAAATTTGATCGAAATCGGTTGACTATATTATATAGCTGCCATAGGAAAGATCGGTCAAAACAAAAATGTTTGCTTAAAAATTCTTCTGTTTTTGGTTTTTTATGAAGAAACCGGATTTTATTGTAAGCTAGTGGTACAGGGCATCCCACAGTCGTTCGCGCCCAACTTTACCTTCGCCATTTTTTATATTGAAGTATTTTTATTTTTGTTAATTTTTTAAATGGAAACTGTTGAAATCGGCGAAGCGTTAGACTATTTTTTTTTTTTATATGCGGCTAGGGCGGCATTTTTTGATGGTATTTTTATATAACGTTTAGAGTTAATAACTTCTTTAATTTATTTATAATATTTAATTATATATTTATTAAGTGGAAATGAGAGCAAGTTTGCACTTCAGGCTTTTATTTTATTTACAAGATTTACGCAGATTTTGATGATGAACCTACAAATTAAGTGCCAAGTACATATTATAAATTTTTTTCAACTTCATTTCGTGCGTTTTCCACAAAAAAAAACCACAGCCAGCGCTTTATACGGAAAACTAAAGGATAAGTTTTATAGGCTACATAATTTGTTCATGCTAAATGAAAAACTTTGGAAAACCGCAAAACACTTGGCCAGTGCCCGAAACCCAAGAACCCAAAACTAATGTACCAAATAATCTTACATATCCTGTTCAAATTGCATTACATTTGCCTATGGAACAGAGCAATGTGCGTGCCTTGGAATGTGGAAATGTGGAAATGTTATGCGCCTTGAGGCGCCATCCGATCATATATTATCCTCCACCATTCCCCGAACGCATAACTTTTCATCAACAGCTGCCCTGACCTGACCTACCCTGCCCCGACCTGACCATGCAATTAAGCCCCAAAAACGTTGAGCTGCTTTAAGCCTAAAAATGTTGGCCAAAAGTTCTAATTAACTTGCCAATTGGCTACAACAGCAACAAAAGCCAAAAGACCTAACCATAATTAAACAGTTTGAGCGCCAACCAAGCACAAAAACTTGGACTTGGACTATACATATGTGGAACCACGAAATACCCTTTGCCATGCCTAAATTAAAAGTGCTGGAAAATATTTGCACAGCATAGTCGTTATGTTAATACTCTTATCTTACATTTCCCAACTTTGCTAGTAATTTAAAAATTTACTAAATTTCCAACCTTCATTCTAATTAGAAAATTTATTTGCCCCAAAAAAAAAAATATATTGCTTACATTAAAAAACTGTAATTTTTCGTAGAGTTTACTAATTTTCCCAAAAAAAATGTTGTCAAAGGAATTTATTGAAAAACTGTGATTTTTCGCAGAATTTTCCAGATTTCCCCATTATGATTATAACATGATATTTTTCATAGAAATATTTTGATTTCACCTTATATTTGGGATTAGGCTCTAAAGCTAAAAAGAGTTTACTGATTATATTGAAAAACTGTGATTTTTCAAGGAATTTAGTAATTTTTAACTTTAAATGGAATTTTCTTAACTTTCCCAAATATTTTATATTTTTCAAATAATTAAAATTAGATATTTCCGAAAAAGATTTTGAGAGCACAAACTATTTAAAAATTCCATTTCTTAATTCAGAATTTTTTTAAAAATACTATAATTTTTTAAGGAACTTTTATTAATTTAATTAAATTCTTGGAATAAATGCATTACTTCATGAAATTTTTTGATTTCTTAAAAAAAATTACATTGCTAGAAATTTAGAATATTTCTGAAAAAAATAATTTTTTTCAAGCATATAATTTACTGATTTACTTGTTAGATTATGAACTTTCTATGAATTTACTGTAATTTTACGGGGAATTTAATGATTTTCCCAAGAAACTGAAAATTTGTAAAGAAGTCGCCAAACTTTTCGTTAAGCTGAATTATTATGAGGAATTCACTCGTTTTCTGGAAAAACTGTGAATTTTCCTGGAGAATAAAACTTTAACTTTCAACAA
Organism: Chymomyza amoena; assembly: GCA_037043745.1. NCBI lineage: Eukaryota > Metazoa > Arthropoda > Insecta > Diptera > Drosophilidae > Chymomyza > Chymomyza amoena. The sequence goes on from JBAMAX010004542.1 coordinate 285,016, forward strand.
CCTTACTGATTTCCTCACAAATGTCTAATTTATCAAGAATCTTACCGATTGCACCGAAATACTAGGATTTTTAAAAAAATTTCAGATTCCTACAAAAACCTCAAATTTTTCAAAGAAATTATGATGATTTTTTTTTTATGAGAAACTGTCATTCTTTAAGAAACTTACTTAATTCGCCGTAAAGCTTATATTTTTCAGGAAATTTACGCATTACACCGAAAAATTGCTTTATTTCAGGAAATTCGCTAATTTACATAAAAATCTAAGGAATATTTAAGAAATTTTAAGACTCCACGAAAACTGATTTTTTTAAAGAAATTATTGTTTTCGTAAATAAATTTTGTCTGAGAAAAAAAGCACTTTGAGTTTTAAAACTAAGATACTCTCGATAATATACCCTTTGTCAGTGTTATACAATTCGCCAACCCTGACACCCGCTCGAACGCACACGCAGGGCTGGCGTAACTTTGATGCTTGGCTTTTATGTAATCCATTAGCTTTTTGTGGCAAAGCAACTTGAAACTTGAGCCATTTCCTTATGACTATCACGAGACCCAAGTGAAACCCAAACCAGAATCGTGGGAGTTTCGGTGAAAGTGAGAAAGCGTAAATCTGACATAATATTGATGAGTCTTAGCACTCTTTAATTGTCGCCAACAATTTCCAGTTGCAGTCTTTCCAGAAACTTGGAATCAATCTTGGAATTTGTAAAACGACATTTTGAATTTGTTATCTTTTTCCAATACTCCTAACTCCGATATGCGAATAACAAGCATTGGTTTCAGATTAGAGACTTAGATGATGGCTGTTAAGATAATATAAATGGAGATGACAGATAAAAAAAAAAGCTTTTTAAAAATTAGTATTGTAATATCAGATGATAGACATAGAGATGATTGACAGCATATTTTTGACCATGTCATATTTTGCCTATGCAAATATTTCTATTAAATTCAGATGACAGAAATTGAGATGACTAGGAAAATTTCCAAATCAGTCTTGGAATTTGTACAACGACATTTTGAATTTTTTATCTTTTTCCAATTTGCGAATAACAAGCATTGGTTTCAGATTAGAGACTTCGATGATGGCTGTTAAGACAATATAAATGGAGATGACAGATAAAAAAAAATGCTTTTTAAAAATTAGTATTGTAATATCAGATGATAGACATAGAGATGATTGACAGCAGTTATATTCGCACTGATATTTTTGACCATGACATATTTTGCCTATGCAAATATTTCTATTAAGTTCAGTTGACAGAAATTGAGATGATGAGGAATATTTCCGTTTTCACGATGACAATTTTGATGATTTTACCATAGTTGGCATTATTAGAATTTAAAATTTAGTTAATAGAAATAGAAATGACTGAAAGACGCCATGTATTTTTTTTTTCTTTTACCATCATGTCATTTTGTTCTTATTTTTACTGGCAAAAAAGAAAATAAATATTCAGTTGACAGAAATAGAGATGATGAGTAAAAATTTAATTGTCACAATGATATGTACCATATTCTTGCTATAATAGACAGGACTATTTGGACTTTAAATTCAATAATGCAAATAAAGATGATTTATAGAAGTTCTGTATTCATTGTACTCTGATGAGATGATGAGCATAAAATTTCATTTCATCATATATATTTTCATACATCATATTCTTAACATAGTCGGAATTAATAGATTTTAAAATTTAAATGATGAACATTTTTACTAAAGAAAAGAAAAAGCAAATTAGTCTCTTATATTCAGATGATAGAGATAATGAGTAATAATATCCATTAATAAAATAATGATTAGATGATTTAGAAATAATGATAATCATATTCTTATTATAATAGCTAGAATAAATAGAAGTTCTGTGTTCTGTAAAGTTTATGTAAATAAGTCAACTGAATTCAGATGATAGAAATATTCACCATGACATTTTTCGCACAATAATAGTTCCTATAAATGTGCGATATGAATTCCTATCATAATCGCTTGAAAATAACAAGTCTATTGAAAGCAGATGATTAAAATGGAGATAATATGGAAAATTTTCGTTTTTTTCTCATTTTATAATAGTACTACTACGAGTTAAGATGATAGAGACTGAGATGATAGTGAATAATTAAGATTTAACCATGACATTTTCGTCGAAATTATTTTTAACAGTCATATAATAAAAATTTAAAGAAAATATCATAAAACGATAAAAAGAATTCTTTTAGTTTAAGATAATGCTTGGAGATGATGGGTGAAAATTCAATTTTTAACAATAATTAATAAATTATGTAGCTTTTTTCGTACTCTCAAAAAAATTTGATGAACGGATGAGTTTATTTAAAACAGATGAAGATGATTAGAAGATGATTGTCAGAAAAATAATATTTTTATGCAAACATTTTTAATATTGATTTATTTCAGTACATCTAAGATTTTCAAAACATAATTCCCAAAGAAAGCGTATTAGGAAAGTCTATATATCTAGAAAAAAATATCTATGGGATAGCTTCCTGTAGCCAAGGATTGTTAGCTAGATCAGCGTCGAAAATCGCGACGTGAAAACACATCACGCCTAAAGGGCATCAATGAGGACGATGAAGTTGAGGAATTCGATGGCGAGGACATGTAAATGAACTCCGGCGGAGGAGGTGGTGGCAAGCTTGGACGCACCATGCGTCTGCGTACACAGACCGCATCAGCAGCTGCTTGGGCCATAAACTCGTGTTGTTGTTTGCCATCATCCTTCAGTGGTGCATCCTGGGCCTGCTTCTGTTCCGGCTTCAGCTCCAGCTCTGCTTCTGGCTCTGGCTCGCCACGTAGGCAACTTAGGTACTTCAACAATTTGCTGCACATCTTGGCAGCACGGAGTACATAGCAAGCAGTGCCACATTTTATACAAGTATAGCGCATTTTGTTGAAAAGTCGTAGCTCCAAAATCTATTATTGCTCATCTGGATGAAGTCACTTTGTGTTGATTGATTCATTGATTGACTACCAGGCGATATACAAACAGAACCAGGCAGCTGTTTTGGCCCAAACGAAAAAGCCAAGTTGTGCTTAAGTTCAGCATTTAATGAGCCCTGCTGGCTTGAAAACTTTTGGACTAGAGCAGCGTCTGGATAGGGAATGTACTTAGAAGAATCAGTTGGAGCTGGTTCTATCGTTAGATATGATTCCAATTGGCCGGATGTGTTGAAAGAACTTACCACAGAAAATGACCAAGAGAAGACATAACAAAATTGGAAATCTCCCTACAATCTAGATAGGTAAATATCTTCTGAGTGAAAATCTCAACCTTTCCAGAGATTGTTGCTATGCAAGACTAGCAGTTGTGCATTTGAATCCTGCATCTGTGTCTAGGTTCTACCCGAATCTTAAAAATTCGCATAATACATTTTTTCGAGATGTTGGCATGTTGTTGGGGTCGCTAAAACTCGATTTGGTAGTTTAAAGGACCTTAGCATGTCGGTTTGCTGACTATCTTGTCGTAGAGTCTTTTGGGGTAATGTCAAAATCCTGACAAGAATTTAAAGTGAATATGTGATCAGACTAAGCCCACAGAAGATCAAAAGAAATACTTTTGTTTTTTAGAAAATCTTTAGTAGAACAAATCTTAAGTTCGATTCGAAGCTGAAACCCCTTCGAAAATCAAATATTTGGATTTTATAAGATTTTAAGTGAGGTTAGAGTAAAGCTATCAACACTTGCAGTTCTAAGGAATAATATATAGTATATCTAATACCAGTCCCGAACGCTCTTTTTTTTTTCCTCGCATTGTGATCAATCCGCTTTCCAGGGCAGTAGATCTTTCGTTGGTATCAACCTAAGATGAAAGGGAAAAAATTCGTTTCCTTCGTATGCAACAGGCTCTGTCCCACACCAGCGCTGGGCAACTACAGAGAATATGTCTGGTGGTTTTATCGTCCTCGAACAGAGTCTCTGAAGAATCTGTTAGGCAAATTTTCTGTACATGGCTTTAAATCCGCTCTGCCAAGACCTTTTGATCCAAGCACTTTTGTGTATCTCCCAGTACCTTGTATGCTCTTCTGTCATTCAACCAAAACCACAGAACGCCACAGAAGATGCTAGATCATCAGCGATCGCATTTTCATCCACTCCCAAGTTTTCTGCTACCCAACATAGCACGACTTTGTTTAGGGAAAATAGAAGTTTGAGGTAATTATGGCATTCTTAAACCACATAATATGGCATATGCCCTACTAAAATTTGAATAAGGTTCGGAGCTGAAACCCCTTTCTACAATCGTCTAGCTGCCGGATCATTGCAGTGTCCTGCAGCTTCGAGATCCCTCGCCACATTGACATCTTGCATGAAGTCAGGGAACAACTGTCACGTGTGCCTGAAGGAAATGGCTGAGCTGTTTTCAATCTACCTCATATGGGTCCCAAGATATAGGGTTATCGAGGGCTAGACAAGGAACTAACAAACAGCATCCGCCTTTAGGACAAGCAGTGCCTGGGTATGCTCATGGCCAGCTGCAAACTGAGACTGCGAAACCATTTCGCTTTCATTGCAAACAAATCGTGGAATCGGATCTCACGGCAAACTTGGCCGATAAGGAACTTTGCTGTCTGAACAAAGCCCAATGATCGACCTTTATCCGTCCTTTAATCGAACACTGGCTGGTGTAAGTCCAGACTTTTCGCTGACTTCTGTAGAAGCTTTGGCAAAGAGTGGGAACTGGAGACAGGACAAGGTTTCGCTTTCTTAGTCATACTGTCTTGATGATTTATCTTAGCTCTCAGAATAGAATCCATATGGCCTCTTCAGATTCATTCAGTTCGCCGTATGGCTGTGACTCATTTCATATACGAGATCTCTTGATCTGCGAAGAGTGGAGTAAGCGGACCTCTTCTTGTCCTAAGTAAATTAAACTTTTCCCATTCCAACTGGCACATTAGTCTATGTAGCTTCCTATTCAACTCTCTAACTCTTTCTTCTTGTTGAAGACCTCCAAGCTCTAAGAGCCTTAGTCCAAGTGTCTAGTTACCTTATACATATTACCTCCAAGATACACTCGCTTTTAGCCAATGTTTTGGCCATTTACTAGCTTGAAAGTAAATATAAACATTTGTGGAGCTCTGCTTTATGGTTAAAACATTATCGCTGGCCCTTTTGGCTTGCTCTGTTAAGACACTTAAGAGGCCGCAAGCAAAAAGCCCGGAAGAGAGCATCATAATTTTACCAACAATTTGACAGCCATCAATCAATGGGGCCCAGGGCCCAGGAATAAAGTCGCAGGCACTTAGCTCCGCCGCCCACTTAAATGCTATAAAAAGCGGAAATTAATGCACTTAAAGCATTCAAATAGAAGAAGATAGAGTCGGGTGAGCGAGGTGAGCCGGAATGGTTTGGCAACGTAGTCCGCTTAAGCCCCAGCACGGTATGCCGTGGAATCAAGTCTTTAACGTGGCAACCACGTCGATTGCTCTGGCACGGCCCATTTATGCTTGCGGGCCACTTTGGTGATTAATTGATGGAATTCCAAAAGCGGCAAACGACGATTCTCCTCTCCACAAGCCGAGAGAGAGTAACTATGCACAAAGGGCTGGAGGTGGGTGTGTGGCTGAGCATAAGGATGAGGGTGTGCTCGGGCTGCTCCGGCTGCTCTGTTTACATACATATCCGTTATTGCCCTGTTAATGGCAGCCATTGAGCAGTTAAAAGTGCGAGATTAGCATTTCCGCTAGCCGAAGCATGGCCAGGCGGAGAGCTCTTCGCTTCCACCAATCCAAAGCTGCGGGCGACACAGCTTTGACAAGTGGTTAACTCTAAGTGTGGGTGTGTGGGTTAATGTATGTGTGTGTTTGTGTGTGTGTGTGCAACTTCAAGCTGTTGTGGGCGTGGAATGGGCTTCGTCCAAGGTGTTCCATGCCAGCAAGGTGTGCCATATTAAAAAAAAAAAACAGAAAAAAACCAAAAGTCAGCCCAACCCACAATGCCTTGGAGCTGTGCCCCAAGTATATGGGGCATACAATATTTATACACTGCACTTTACACATCAAATAGGGTATATTAGTTTGGAGTGGCTCTCAAAAAATATGCAAATAGGATATAGATAGAATCCAGATCTCTCAAGTCGCACACCTTTTGCATGAGCAAACGTCGATCAAAGTCCAGGAACACCTTTATTTTGGATAAATTTTAATCAATGCTTTATGTGCATGAGTTTTTTTTTTCCCCCTAAAAGGGTTCTCCACAGAGAGATGTGGCACTGCGACCAAAAGGTCTTTTGTACCATACCCTTAAGTTAAAGCAAAAGACTTTCCGCTTTCCGCATGAATTGCAGTAGGTCTTTTGTTGGTATTGACCTGAGATGGAAGGGACTAATCCGTTCCTTTCCCATGCGACAGGATCTGTTCCATACCAGCGCTGGGCAGTCACAGAGACTGTCTGGTGATTTCATCGTCTTCTAGACAGAGCCAGCACTCTGAAGAGTCCGATAGGCCGATTTTCTGTAGATGGTATCTAACAGTACGGTGGCCAAATAGGTAAGCTTCCAGGAGCTTTAGATCCGCTCTACCAAGACCTTTTGTCTTGATCGCATCCAGAGGTTTGACAAGCACTTTTGCTTGACGAAGCCCCGAAAGGGAGAACCAGTATCTCCTATGTTGTCCTGCGGCCCATTTGTTTATCATGGTTTTGTTTCTGGACCAACAAATACCACAAAACGGCTCAGGAGATGTCAGGGTGGAGGCATCCCGTCGTGCTAGATCGTCAGCGATCGTGTTACCATCCACTCCCGAGTGCCTGGACGCACCCAACATAGCACGACTTTGTTTGGGGCGGACAGGGTTTGGAGGTAGTCATGGCATTCTTTAACTGTCCTGGAGGAGCTGCTCCAGGATGCCAATGCCATAATAGCAGCTAGGCTATCTGAAAAAATGCATATGTTTGCTCCCCTAGTTCCCGTGACAAGGATAGTAAGAACGCAGATCTCTATGACATGAATCTCCGCTTGACATACGCTGGGCCAGATGCCCGTTGCGGTAGAGATTCTGGTGTTGGGTCCAACGATTCCAACACCTACACCCTGCTCAGTTTTGGACACATCCGTAAATCATTGTTGCCATCGGGGGTTTACACAGGGGCTGCCACCAGCCCAAGTCTCCCGACTTGAAAGAAGAGATGTGGATGAGTTACCCAGCTTATATGACTGGAAGGGCTCATGGGCAGCATCCCATTGGTATCCTTACTACTGCCAAGGTTCTCCGTTGCACTGCTTGAAATTTTGCTCCATCTTCACAGCAATCGACTGTTATTCCCATCGACTCCTATCGCTCATTTTACATTATAGAGTTTCGGTCCTACTACTTTCATGAAAATGAATCCGCACATATTAATCGAACTCGATTTGAAATCAAATATTTGTTGCTCCCAATTTCACGAAATGACAAACCGAGTGTTTTGTTGCAAGATAAATTATAACAAATGAACAAAATTGGTTTAATAAAATTACGTATTTTATACGGAAAACTGTGATTTTTCGTAGAGTTTACTAATTTTCCTAAAAAACTGTTTTTTTTTTTTAATGGAATTCACTAAACTCTTTGGAAACATTTTTTGCCTCCGAAAAAATGTGATTTTGAAGGGAATTTATTGAAAAACTGGGATTTTTCGTAGAATTTTCTGATTTCCCCATCAATAATATTTTTCATAGAAATTTTTAAATTTCACCTTATATTTGGGATTAGATTCTAAAGCTAAAAAGCATTTACTGATTACACTGAAAAACTGTGATTTTTCAAGGAATTTAGTAATTTCTAACTTTAAATGGAATTTTCTTAACTTTCCCAAATATTTTATATTTTTCAAATAATTAAAATTAGATATTTCCAAAAAAAATTTTGAGAGCACAAACTATTTAAAAATTCCATTTCTTAATTCAGGATTTTACTCAAAATACCATAATTTTTTAAGGAACTTATATTAATTTAATTAATTTCTTGGAATAAATGAATTACTTCAGGCAATTTACTGATTTCTAAAAAAAAAAATTAAATTTTGCTAGAAATTTAGAATATTTCTGGAAAAAATAATTTTTTTTCAAGCATAAAATTTAATGATTTCCGCGTTATATTATGAACTTTCTATGAATTTACTGTGATTTTACGGGGAATTTAATAATTTTCCCAAGAAACTGAAAATTTGTTAAGAAGTCGCTAAACTTTTCGTTAAGCTGAATTATTATGAGGAAATCACTCGTTCTCTGGAAAAACTGTGAATTTTCCTGGAGAATAAAACTGCAACTTTTAAGGACATTACTGATTTCCTCACAAATGTCTAATTTATCAAGAAACTTACCGATTGCAGCGAAAAACTAGGATTTTTAAAAAAATTCAGATTCCTACAAAAACCTCAAATTTTGCAAAGCAATGATGATTTTTTTTATGAGAAACTGTCAATCCTTTAGAAACTTACTTCATTCCTCGTAGAGCTTATATTTTCCAGGAAATTTATGTATTACACTGAAAAATTGCTTTATGCTAATTTACATAAAAATCTAAGGAATATTTAAGGCATTTTTAGACTTCACGAAAACTGATTTTTTTAAAGAAATTATTGTAAAAATAATTTTTTTTATGGTGAAGTTGTCAATTCGGCTAATTTAGGTGATATCGTATAACGTTATGCTGCAAACTCTTCTACAGATTACTTTAAGATATCGTATATGTTCTATGCATGAGTTCGAAATATTAAACAGCTTTGACTACTTCAAAAGACCAAATGGGTTAGGCACATAAAATATTTCCACAAAGTGTTTTATATAAAGTTCTGCCTCATTTCCATATTCCAGAAAACTTACTTTATTCATTTCATTTTGAATAAAATCAGTTTCAAGCTACTGGAACTATAATTAAGAACCCCTCTTTTTTATATATAAAACCATGATCCAAAGATTAGAAGAGTTGAGGCAATGAGCAGGTGGTTCGTTTTTCACGTCTCTAGCAAATAGCAAGCGAAGATTTACTTTTTTATAGTAGCTATAAGAAATGGTGTATCCTTCAAGATCGCAAATAAAAGTAATCGAGTTTTAACAAAAATCTAGCTTAACTCTTATTTTTTTAAGGAAAAAATAAAAAAATATTCACAAATGCCAGAAGAACCTCTCTAAAATTAAAATAATAATAAATAATATCACATATCACACATAATTCCCTCTGAATTTTCAACTTATTCTTCATAATCAAACAAAGTATAGTGTATATAATAGTCAGGATGTGTCACTTTTTTTTTAATACAATATTTCATTTTCCCTACTCTCCCCCTCTCCAACTTCTTGAGCTGCTTTAGGTCTAGCCATTGCATGATTTTGGTAAATATTTGAATTTATTCCTTTTGAAATCGTGAGCACTCGCGCCTAAGCTTAGGCTATGAAAATTAAAAACATTATCATCGTTATGGAGCGCAAATGCTTAGCCATTTGATATGATTGATGGATGGATGGATGGCTGGATGGATGGCTGGCTGATGGGTTTGATTGATGTTGCACCTGGTTGGGTAGAGTGGTAGCCAAATATGGCATGCCTGTCGCCATCTAGCGTTGGTGGCGCTCAACTCACCAACTTGTCGTTTGCCCTAGCTTTGCAGTAATTCACCACACAATAATACTGGGAATTTCAACGCTTTGGTTTGTGTCTAAGCTGCGCAGCTTTTGAAAGCTTAAAAAGTGGGTTCTGCTAACAAATACTAACTTGTTGATTTTGAAGACTTCTTTTGCTCGTATTTTATTATTTTTGTATTTATCAGTCCTGTTTTGGCTGGAAATCCTTAATGGCTAAAGTCTTAGCCACAAAGACAAAGCTTATAAAATAGACTTGGCAAGTTCGCTGATAAACCAACTTGGTTATTTTCAGATGATTTCCGTGCTTTAAGTAACTTCCATAATACGCACAAAATATTATGAGCAGCCCGACGCTAAGATTAGATTAGAGATGTGAGCGTGTCACGAGCCGGCGTTTTGTATTAGATATCGTTTGCAGGCGGTGTTTATACCCTGTGCCGTATGGTACAAAGGGTATATTAAGTTTGTGCAAGCCGAAAAAGTATGTAACATATGGAAGGAGACGTCGGAGACACCCCAAAGTTATGTAAAATATGATCAGAGTGACTAGAGAAGTCGATATACACATGTCCGTCTGTCTGTCCTTATGAACGCCTAGATCTCAGAGATGGTAAGAGCTAGAGTAACCAGACTTACACATTAGATGCCATATTATTCCAAAGGAGACAAGTTTATTTTATTTTATTTTTTTGATATCGGTGTTGAATTATATAGCTCCCATAGGGGTGTTTCAGACGACCTCGACAAAAAAAAGTTTTAGATGAATAATTCGTTTGTTTATGAAGATATCGTAACCAAATTTGGTATTCGAAAATTTTTTATAGTTTCCAATCACAGTACCAAATTTGATCGAAATCAGTTGACTATATCATATAGCTCTCATAGGACCGATATGCCAAAATAACTTCTTAAAAGAAAAATTCGCTATATTTCGTTTTTTAACGAAGATATCGTAACCAGATTTGGCGTTTAGAAATTTTTTAGAGCACTTAAGCAATGTGCCAAATTTGAATAAAATCGTTTGGCTCTATCATATAGCTTCCATAGGGCCGATCTTCCGAAAAATTGGTTTTTGAACAAAATTTGTTGTGTTTCGTTTGTTTGTTAAGATATTCGGACCAAATTTGACATTCGTGAGTTTTTTATAGTTCCTAAGCACTGTACTGAATTTAATCCAAATCTGTTGACTAGATCATATAGCTCCCATAGGACCAATCGGTCCAAAAACACGTACAAAATTCGATGTGTTTCGTTTGTTTGTAAAAATATTTGAACTAAATTCGGCATTTAGATCTTTTTTAAGGTATTTAAGCACTGTGTCAAATTTTATTGAAATCGGCTGACTATATCATATAGCTCCCATAGGAACGATCGGTCAAAAAAAAATGTTTGCTTAAAAATTCTTCTGTATTTGGTTTTTTGTGAAGAAATCGGACTTTATTACAAGCTAGTGGTACAGGGTATCCTAAAGTCGTCCGCGCCCGACTTTACGTCCGCCATTTTTTTAAATTGTCGTTGCCGAAAACAATATAGAGCTGGGGTAAATTCATAAGAACCTATTTGTTGATTTTTTGTAGTGACAATAAATGCTCTTGTTTTTCAGTGCATTGAATTAAGTATATTGTGTTAAAACCTCAAATCGATACGAAGATTTGACGCAAGAATTTATTTGAAAGTTGGTGTCAAAGTTGTCAACCCAGAAATCCAATATGATGCGTTGCGGAATTCAAACCATTTGCCTCTGCTTAACGTACGAGTAGCTTTTAACAAATAAAAACAAAAGTGCCTAATTTTAAACCCGATACGCTGTACACATTTCTAATATACAATATTTACGCAACACTCACGACTCACGCACATCGCTAATTTCACAAATTACGCTCTTGTTCTTACAGTTAACGGAGCTCGAACAGCGCGTCATCGAAGCGGAAGAGCGCGCCGAGGAAGCTGAAGATAAGGTAAGTCATTAAAGGACAACAAGCACAGACATCCCATCCCAGCGAATTAAAACAAGGGTAAAAGTCATTGCCAGGCAACACGGTATTGAGTGAGGAGCAGCCCAGGCTATGTAATGCATCATTAGAGCTCCTTTTGAAAGCACTTAAGCGCCGTCGATATTTTTTCCAAGTAATGCCGGACAACAAAACCTAACAAAACCCATCAAAAACCAAAAGTTGTCACCACAGACAGACAAGGACTACACAAAAAGGACTTCCGCAGCAAAAAACCGGAAATCTACATTAATGCAACACAACGTAGTTCCAATTCGTGCGGCTGCATGAGATGCTCAGCTCAAAACTACCCCAATACGCATTACAAATCCTTGTAAACCACCCACCCATATGCCAGCAGGACTTACTCCGTTTGCGCCCCCAACCCTCGTCGGCATTTTCAATATCAAATGCGCATTGTTTGCATTAACAAGTCCCTGGAGCTGTTTGTTGTGTGTTGGCTTTACCCATGCAAATATTTTCCCAAGTTCCACGTTAGGCACGTGGGCTGGCTGCCTTATCTCTAGGCTAGCCCGCTGCGGCATCTCCTGCTACATCTTTACCAACCACTGTGACAAATTGAATTCTTGTTACTTTGTTTGCGCCGAGATTAAATTCATGTACAAACACGTGATGTTAACTAAGGGCGCTACAAAATGCCGGCAACCTGGCAACCCCTTTTCTAATTTGGAGCTTCTTTGAAGGACTCAACACTTGTTACTCGGGCAAAGAACCACAGCGCGAGTAACAAGGCTCATTACTTATGCTACAATTAGACGGAACCTTGTGCCAGCTCATTAGCACTATTAGCAGCAGACCGTTGGCAACCCTGAAGACACTGCAACAGAGTTACCATCTGAGCCAGCAAGCAATCATTAACATTATAAATGAAAAATGGATAATTCCATAAAAAATAAACTGAAAGATTATTGCGATTTTAATCATCATCATCATCATTGGTGAGACAACCCTGGTCGGGTCTTTGTCTGTTGTAGTTTTCGTCTCCTCTGATCTCGAGCGTGTGGTGTCCAACAGCTCAGTCCCAAGCCCTTCGCAATCTTGATCAACCTCATCCAAACATCTCAAGTTCGGTCAACCTCTTTTTTGCTCACCAGCACACTGTCCGAGCATTATTCGTCAGCCCACCCTAATCGATTTGTTGTCTTCTTCTTTTTCTTCAATCCCCATTTGCTGTTAGGGTAGGTCGGGGTAGCCTCGGCATATCCATCTTCTCCAATTAGCTTGGTCCCGGCTCTCTCTTCTCATCTCTGCCGGGGTTCTGCCCCTCATCCCTCCCACATCTTGGATGCGGTTTCCCTAAGTTTTTCGAGGTCTTCTTCTCGTTGCATTGCCTTCCGTTCTCATTTCCAGAACCTGTTTGGCTTTTATTGACTCGTCCATCCCATGTAGATGTCCGAGCCATTTTAGCTGTCTCTCCTCGATTTCTTGTATAATCGACTTCTTCTGCCCGGTTTGTTTTAATGAATATTATTATTACTATATAACTCATGGTTATATCGCTGTCGCCATATTTCATTTTCTTGTATAACTCCACAGATTTTTCGCAGAGTCTAACGATCAAAATGGTTTTGCTAAAGAGCCACTGATATATTTTTAAGCGTGTTCAAAGAGCAGGGTGGAGCGTGGTTCAAAATACAGCAAAATCGAAATTTTTTAGAGACGATCTGAGATATGTTTTATGATCTATGATAAAATAAATAATATTAAGTTAACAATAACAGATAGTCAAAGTTAATTCAATCTCATTTTTATATGTTCCTTCGTGATTTTGAACTTGTGACGTCACAAAGAAGTGCGCAGAAAAGTGATTCAATTTTTTTATGCCCCTTCAGTGTTTTCTTACTTTTGTCTCCCTGCCTGGTTCAATTGGTGATCCCAAGGCGACGAAGATACTCCATTGTCTGTTTCCATCGCAGAGGGGTTTCAGTTTAATACCTTTTAAGATGGAGTATTCTCATCCAAGAGAGCGCAGACTTTGTACCTGTAGGTTAGTGTCATCCTAAAAGCTCATATAGCTCGTGGTTTATTCCAATATGCAAATCACCATCCACATTTAGCGGTCTGAAGATTGGTGGAGTATTTTTTTTCTCGAAAGCTGTTAATGTTGTGTCTTATGTCCATGCTTCAACACGGCTATGAGGCATCTGTGCAGGATTATTTTTGTATGGCTTGAGAGGACTCCACTCTTGAACTCCTTATATTTATATTTATTCCTTGATACATTGGAGACAACGAAGCGCTCCTATTCGAGGCATAGGGCGTAAAAGTTTGCGTTTCTTGAGAGGATTGAATTTTACGGCAGTGCCACTGGCGAAGAAGGAGAGGATATTAAAGCATCATGTAATACCTTTCTGGACACATTTTAATAGCGAGCCGCTTGCTACAAGATAAGACTCCCGCTTTTAGCCGCACTTAACCTGGTAAACAGACGCTAAAGTTGCGGATTGCTTTTTGTTTCAGAATTCATCTTAGACCTTATCAGCTTGGAAGGCACTCCCGGTAGCGACGCTGCTCGCCATTGCTCTTAGGACCAATATACGTGGTGAGCGAGCTCAGCACTCCCCGAGGAAATTCCTTACTGAGCCCAAAGTAACACTGGCTTGCAAAGAGTTATTCGGCAACGTAACTCCTTGCTGATGTCGTTTTTTGTATCCATAATGTTTGTTCCCAAGTAGACGTAATCCTTAACAACTTGAAAGTTGTATTTTTTTTTTTTCTAAAAGGGTTCCTCACAGAGAGGTGGGGCACTGCGACCAAAAGGTCTTTTGTACCATACCCCTAAGTTAAAGCAAAAGACTTTCCGCTTTCCGCATGAATTGCAGTAGATCTTTTGTTGGTATTGACCTGAGATGGAAGGGACTAATCCGTTCCTTTCCCATGTGACACGCTTTGTCCCATACCAACGCTGGGCAGTCACAGAGAATATGTCTGGTGGTTTCATCGTCTTCTAGACAGAGCCTGCACTCTGAAGAGTCCGATAGGCCGATTTTCTGTAGATGGTATCTAACAGTGTGGTGGCCAGATAGGTAGGCTACTAGGAGCTTTAGGTCCGCTCTGCCAAAACCTTTTATCTTGATCGCATCCAGAGGTTTGACAAACACTTTTGCTTGACGAAGCCCCGAAACGGAGAACCAGTATCTCCTATGTTCTCTGGCGACCAACCAATACCACAAAACGGCGCAGGAGATGTGGTCACAGTGGAGGCACCCTGTCGTGCTAGATCGTCAGCGATCGTGTTACCATCCACTCCCGAGTATCCAGGCACAGAACATAGCACGACTTTGTTCCGGGCGGACAGGGTTTGGATGTAGTTACGGCATTCTTTAACTATCCTGGAGGAAATGCTCTAGAATGCCAATGCCCTAATAGCAGCTTGGCTATCTGAAAAAATGCATTTGTTTGCGCCCCTAGTTTCCTTGAGAAGGATACTAAGGAAGCAGATCTCTATGGCAGATGCCTATTGCGATAGAGATTCTGGTGTTAGGTCCAACGAGTCCCACACCTACACCCTGCTCAGTTTTGAACCCATCCGTGAACCATTGTTGCCATCGGGGGCTTCCACAGGGGCTGCCATCAGCCCAAGTATCCCGACTTGGGAGAAGAGATCTAAATTTCTTATTGTGAAAAGTTCCGTGATCATAAGATCTTATCTATAGCAGATCGATACGTCAGGAAGGGAATATATAAGTGCGGCATGACCAGTGTCACTTGCTAAGAGTCCAGATGTGATCTGGATACGTAGTAGACTCTGCATGGCAGACTTTTTGCTCAAAGTTGTAACTATCTAAGCCATGTGACGTCATGCCGTTACTTGTAGTTATTAAGCATTTAGTTTTGGCGACCATTTTGAACGCTTGTAGCTGGACTACCTTATAAAAGATACTACCTGAACTCTTGACATCGGTGCGCCGCAGGATGACTTCCAGCAAAAGATTAAAAAACGCGCATAGATAATGTCCTAATATTCAACTTAGATTTTCCAGCGTTGAATCAGGGAGAGAAAACTAGTCTTTAGTTTGTAGCTCTTGCAGTTTTAGAAGCATAGTCTTCAGCTCTTTAAAGTCTTATTTGCCCAACTCTGCCCCAAACTTGTTTTGTTGCCTTTTTACAGCCAGCACTCACTTTCAGGATTAACAACTTCAAAAGGCGTCACTGCATCAGACACTCAACCACCTGCTGCCTAGCCAACCATAACCTAGTCCCAACAACGACAATTCCCAAGCTTATCAAATTAATTATGTATTAAAAGGGGAAAATATATTAACATAAAGACATAAACACACTTTAATATTAACTCCATAACGAGCAGCAGCTTCGTTGCATTCCCCACGCGACGGACGGAACGTTTGTTGGGGAGCTATCCCTAGGGGTTGCAAACTTGCATGCCTTTGTGGCGCTCCGGAACGCCCGCCGGCAGACAATGTGGCAGGCAGCCGGGTTGCCGGGTTGTTAAAGGCGCTGTGCCGGATGTGGGGTCAGGTGTGTGAGCCGTATCATTGTGGCCCTCTTTAAAACTTTAATGGAAAGTAATTGTCATAAGGAAATGGATTCAACCCTTAGGGAAAGTACGTTTTGCAGCATGTGGGAAAATATAACAGATCCCTTAAACAGCAGCTAACAAAAAACAAGGGAACGTGCTGCTGGGCACAATGGTAATGTTTGCATCCTTGACAACCTTGATTCTCCGGAAACACCGGTTAGCAGCCAGGAAGTAGCTTGGCTTACCTTTGGCCTTCCGCGTTGATGCAGTTCATCTCTATCTAGCAATACGGCTCTATTATTTTCGTGCAGTTAGGGATCATCTAACGTTGACTTTGTTCCACTCTCCTAAATGTTCCACTCTCATCTCGATGTACTCATGGCTACCTTTAGTGTTCAAGTTCCATATGAGGTGGTGCTTAGTGGCCTCTCATCTCTGTATGGATGGGGCGTAAATTATCTCTGCCAACCTTCTTCGGCTTTATAGAAATAATTATTGTGTGGGAACACTGCAACCCTTAGGATCTATTGTGCTCTGGAACTGGGATAATCTTGTCTGGTGGTATCGAGTATGAAGATTCTATTACCGCCCTGCCCCAGACAAGAGCGTCACACTCCGTAAGTATGTGTTGGGAAGCTTCCTTCTTAATTCCTCCTTAACCTTTAGAGGTTTTAGAATTAAGGAGTCTAGAAAAAGCAAGCCTGCATCTCTGATTTTAGAGCTCTTAGCTCTTAATAGAATAGTTAAGAGGATCTTGAGCAATGCAGCTAACTACTTGCCACAAAAAAAATTACCAAACCCATCCAAAAAAAAAAAGACAAGTACTCAACTAAATCTATCTTCGTTTTGATTCAAATTTTCGGCTGAAGTTATTAAAAATAAAAAAATCTATTCAAAAAAAGAATAAATGTGCAACCGGACGACTTAAGACTTAAGACTTCCAAAGAGCCTTAAGCGCGCTCTTTTTTCCGAAGAATTTAAATTCCCGAAACCAGCGTTATAAGTTTCCTTAGTATTTGAAAACGGTGTTTTGAATGGAACCGTCAGGATAACGGGTGATTCATTAAGACCTTTTTTTTTAATGATTTGGCAAATACCAATTTTAAAGGAATGATGGGATCTTTATTTATGATTTCGAAAGGATATTTTAAAGCATTTATTTTTTAAAAATAATCTCGTTCAAATGTTGGCCGCAACTGCGTTTTAAATGGTCCATCCTGAAGGTCCAATTTTCCATGACTCGTTCAAGCATTTCCACTGGTATTTGGCCAATAGCACGAGTAATGTTGGCTTCCAAGGCCTCAATCGTTGCTGGTTTGTCCACGTAAACTGTTGACTTTACGTAACCCCAAAGAAAAAGTCGAGCGGTGTGATATCGCACGATCTTGGCGGCCAAGGTACGGGTCCCGTACGTGAAATTAATCTCTCACCAAATTGACCTCGCAATAGAGCCATTGTTTCATTGGCAATGTGAACCGGAGCGTCATCCTGTTGGAACCAAATGTCATCGAGATCACGGGCAACAATTTCAGACAGCAAAAAGTCCGTTAACATGGTCCGATAACGTGCGCCATTGATGGTAACGTTCGCACCTTGCTCATTTTTAAAAATACGGACAATCATTGGCTACCAGCCCACAGACCGCACCAAACCGTTATTTTTCTTGGATATAATGGCAGCTGGTGAACCTCTTCGGGTTGATCTTCTCCCCAAATACGGCGATTTTGCTTATTCACGAAACCGTGGAGTCAAAGTGGGCCTCATCACTGAACAAAATTTTGGTCGAAAACAACGGATTTTCATCATTTCAAGAGCCCATTCACTAAAACGGCAACGTGCAGGAAGATCATTTGGCTTTCCATGATGATTTGCCAATGAATATTGAACAACTTTGCCTTTGACAGATGTCATGGATCTCGCGTGATCCACACGAAAATCCCTATTGAAAAAAAGGTCTTAATGAATCACCCTTTATTTCATTCCATTCTAGAAAGATTTTGAGTACTATTTCAGATTTTAATGCATTTTTTATTTATTTTTTTTTTAATTTGAGCTTAAAGATTTGTATACTAAAATTTATTTACCACTTAGATAAAGATTTTTAGGCTCTTTTGCTTTTGACTTGCGAATTGTAAGCTGCACATAGTAAAATAAACACAAAAACGCTATTTGCTTTAAAGTGTTTGGATCGATGGAGGGTTCCCGAGAACGCACCTCACCCCAAAAGTTATAAAAATAGGTGGACAGTTTTTTGCGATCTTCAACCTTGAAGTGAAAAACTCCCAATGTGACCAATACTGCAGACACGCCTGGTTTTAAGGCTAAAACAAGAAGCAGGAGATAAAAAAAAATTCAAACGAGTGACGTCACTTGTGCTTGTTGCAGTAAGTCAATTTTGCAAGGATCCTATAGCTTCAGAGCTTTAAAACTAATTTGACAATACCTAATTTTTTTTTTTTAAATTTTGTATTTTTTTTACGTTTTTAATGTTTTGCCGTAAAATGAGCTCCCGAAGTAGCAGAGCAAATTTCGTAACCACTGTGCAGAGAGAATGGAAGGAAAAAATTTTTTTAAGTAATGAATAACGCATAAAAAAACAAATTCCTTACTTTAAGAATGGATATGGCATTTTGATCAACTGAAATTCCTGAAACAAATAAAGAAATTATAAATTTTTCAGATTTAATTTGCTTAAAATGTTAAATGCAACATAAAGTTTGATTACACTTTGCATCAAACTGTGCTGCTGATGCTGCATGTCAAACTGCAGCGCAGTGGCGCTCAAACTGTCAATAGAATTGAGGGTTGTTTGGCAACTTTGACAGTTGTCTGGCTCGTGAGAGCGCCAAAAACTCAATTGAAAGAGCGTAATAATTATGCGTGTGTGAGAGTGCGTGTGTGTAAGTTGCTTTACATTGTTTGTGTAACTTTACATTAGTTTGGGGAAAAAGTTTGACAGTTGGTCTGCTAAGTAAATGCAAATCCTTAAAGCAGCAGCAAATACTCACACACACAGACGTATAAAAGCAAAAGAAAGCAGAAAGTAAAACAACCACCAAATAAGCTGGCCAACGCAAGAGAGCGCGACTTGATTTCATACATAAAAAAAAAGCGTTGAATTGAATTGTGAGAGAGCGCGCGCAAAAGCAAAACGTCGAATAAAGCAGTAAAGCAAAAGGCAGAGGCCAAAAATTGTGCAAAAGAAGACTTGTAGCTGCGCGGCCAAAGACGCTTGTACTCGATTGCATTTTATTTTGTGTTTTCGTTGCGTTCAATTTGTTTAAACAATTTAAATTGTGCAAAAAAAAACTAAGACAAACAACTTGAAGTGTTGATTTAAAAAAAAAAGCCAGCAAAGAATTGTACTCGAAAGAAAAAAAAACAAACACAATGCGACGTCGTCGGCGAACGTAGGCAGGCAGCAAGGCAGGCGCTACGTCAAGGATGAGCGTAGTAAAAAGCAGCATATAGTAAAAGGCGCGCAGGGGGTGCACGAGATGTTTAATGGGAAGTAGTAGCAGCAGCAGCAGCAAGACTACGAGGACGATACAGGACATATAACTACTGTGTATATTGGACAGACGACAGCGACAGCGACATACTGACAACGAAACGAATAAATAATAAAAAGTGTAAAACAAACGAAGAGTGCAAGAAAAGCAAGTTGTATAAAAAGTGTAGCTGCAACGAAACGAAACGAAAAATCAAAAGTTACGACGAAAAGTTGTAACCAAAAAGTAAAGCTTATAAGTTTACCGTTATAACACTGCTTATTTAAGTGCTGCATGTAAGTGTGTGTGCGTGTGTGTGTACGTTGTGCAAAAAGTTTGTAAATTATAGTATTTAGTGCTTATTGCAAAAATATACACAAACCTTAATGCACGCATACACGCAACAACAAAAAGCCATTCACATTTATAGCGTGCATGTGAGCAAGTGTGCTTGCGTGTGTGCGTGAGTGGGCCATTTGGAGCAGTGTATTGGCGCGCGAGAGAGCGCCTGAGAGCGCGCGCACATGTCAATGACAGCTGACTGCTGGCCACACACACACAACACAACAACACAAACACACACATGCAAAGGCCAAGCAGTGCGCAAGAAGCAGCAAAATAAAACAACAGCAGCTATAACTTTCACTGTGTGCGTGTGTGTTAGCATTTTTTAAACAAAAATTTTGTTAAACTTTAAGAACGAACACTTAAACAAAAACAACGAAAGTCAACGAAAATCAAAGCATAAAGGTGCACAGAGTAAGCGAGCGCAAAAAGAGAGGGCAAAAGAGAGAGCGTGCGGCAAAACAAAACACATATCCAAAAAGCCACAAAACGTCCATTTACAAGGAACAACAACCAAAGAAACTAAAATAAAATTCATAATTACAAACATTTTCAAATACCAATCACAACAACAACAACAAAAAACAACAACAATAATAATAACAACAACGAAAAGAAGAAGCAGCAGCAGCGGAGCACATACAGAGAGAGAGCAAAGCATTGCCAGCAGCGTGCAGCTTTTACGCTGGCATTGCCAGCTACAAATGCCGCAGCAACAATAACAAAAAACAATAATTTAATAAAAAAAAAACAATAAAATAACAACAACAACAGTAACTGCAAGGATACAAAATTAAGTCATCCATCCATCCAGCCCAGCCCAGCCTACAAATGTGGCAGCGTCAATTTGAAGAGAAATTGTGCCGCAGTTGCATTTGCTGCCGCCACAAGCTCAGACAAAGAAAATGTTAACAGCCGCCGCACTGCAGCAACTCCATCATCTTCCCCGTCTTGTATTTTGGAGACAATCCAATTTCCGGCTGCCACACACACAACGGTGGCCATATTTACACAAAAAAAAATCCATATCAATAGCAAAATTTGAATACGTTATTTATATTATTTATGAATGGATAACTATAGAAAGAAGGTAAGCGAAAAGTTAAGAGATTTTCGGTATGTCAAATAATTAAGAAAATTATCTATTAACATGTCAGATCATAGCCTATATTTAGACCAAGATTGGGTATTTTGTGACTTTCACGAACCTAGACAATATTGCAACTTTTGCGTATTCTTCTTTAAAGTAATAATAATGATGTGTACACACTTTTCATAGAAAAAGTAAGAAATCTACGAATTGGAACCCCAAGATAAAAATCGATCGATACAAAAGTTTACATAGAAATAAGAACCTATGCTTGTAAGAAACTGAGAGTTCAGTCTCGGAACAGATAAGAATCGATCGGTTTAGATTTTTATATTGAAATTAGAGGCTATGCTTGCCGTAATCTTTGTAGAAACTTAACTAACCAATGTTACTCTGTCGCCCATATTGATAAATCTTCTTTATGACTAATTATACAATATGTGTGTTTTAAAAAACATTTCAAATTTGTCCCAATTGTAAATTTTTTACCAACCAATAAGATTTCAAAATTAGCTTGATCTATGATGATATGATGATATGGCAAAAAATTACACATTGGAGTTTTTGTTTTTAATAAATGTTTTAAGGACTTCCCAAAATTTTAAAACCAAAAGAATCTACGTTAAATTAGCTTTGGCGCTCTCTATGGTCCGAAGTATAAACTTCTGGGTATACCTTTTAAAACAAATAAAACTCGAAATTCAATTTTGACCATTTTTACTAAGACTTAAAGAATTAAATAATGGTAAATCCTACGGGAGTGGGAGATCAACTTTATGGTTTTAAACTCTTTGGATGGTTCTCAACCAGAGAAATTCCATTGTGCTATTTCTTCCATGCTCTTTTTTACATATCTTTACTATACTAAACTTTTTACTATAAAACCTTTACCGCTCTCCTGATTTACTATGAAGTATAATTAACGTTTTTAGAATGGGGTTATGTTTGGCTCAAAAATTTTATTTAAAGCGACTAATTTGTCTTGAATTTTTGATCTGACATGAGATGCATCGACCTTTTTCAGCTGATATTTTAACATTAAATCATTCGTTCCAATATCGAATTTATTGCCATTTTAGTTTAGATTTATCTATAGACTGTAGTTCCCTGTTCTCTTCGAACATTTACTAATAGAGATCCTCCTAGGGGATCAAGTCAAGGAAATTATTTTTTTTTGTATGTAGCTTAGATCTAGTTCTATTCCAAAAACAATAATAACAACAACAAAAATTCAAGTAGAACGACTTTATATGCACTATAGCTTTGAAAACTGTGGCTTTGTTGGTTTATTGTATAGAAGAAAGATTTATAGAATTTCTTGTCTATATACTAAAAAAATTTTTTGGGTACAATTTATATAACTGAAGAGAATTGGTTTCAATGAAACAAATATTCCATATGGTTCTACGACAGAAAGTCTACTTTTTGGCGTGTATTTATTCGATTTATCGATTTTACTTTCTACTTCTCTAAGTACAGTGTGGCCCAATGTTTTATCGATATCACTTACTACAACAGATATTCCAAAGGCAGGAAGTCCACTTCTTGCTTTCTTCTCATTCGATTTATCGATTTTATTTTCTACTTCTCTAAGTACAGTGTGGCCAAATGTCTTGTCTATATCGATAAACACAACATATATTCCATAGGCAGCAAGTCTACTTCTTGCTTTCTTCTTATTCGATTTATCGATTTTATTTTCTACTTCTCCATTACAGCGTGGCCAAATGTCTTGTCTATATCGATCTCACTTAACCCAACATATATTCAATAGACTGCAAGTCTACTTCTTGCTTTCTTCTCATTCGATTTATCGATTTTATTTTCTACTTCTCTAAGTACAGGGTGGCCAAATGTCTTGTCTATATCGATAAACACAACATATATTCCATAGGCAGCAAGTCTACTTCTTGCTTTCTTCTTATTCGATTTATCGATTTTACTTTCTGCTTCTCTAAGTACAGTGCGACTCAATGTTTTATTGATATCGATCTCTCTTACTACAGCATATATTCCATAGGCAGCAAGTCTACTTCTTACTTTCTGGTGGCCCAATGTTTTATCGATCTCACTTACTACAACAAATATTCCATAGGCAGCAAGTCTACTTCTTGCTTTCTTCTTATTCGATTTATCGATTTTATTTTCTACTTCTCCATTACAGCGTGGCCAAATGTCTTGTATATATCGATCTCACTTAACACAACATATATTCAATAGACTGCAAGTCTACTTCTTACTTTCTTCTCATTCGATTTATCGATTTTATTTTCTACTTCTCTAAGTACAGTGTGGCCAAATGTCTTGTCTATATCGATAAACACAACATATATTCCATAGGCAGCAAGTCTACTTCTTGCTTTCTTCTTATTCGATTTATCGATTTTACTTTCTGCTTCTCTAAGTACAGTGCGACTCAATGTTTTATTGATATCGATCTCTCTTACTACAGCATATATTCCATAGGCAACAAGTCTACTTCTTACTTTCTGGTGGCCCAATGTTTTATCGATCTCACTTACTACAACAAGTATTCCATAGGCAGCAAGTCTACTTCTTGCTTTCTTCTTATTCGATTTATCGATTTTATTTTCTACTTCTCCATTACAGCGTGGCCAAATGTCTTGTCTATATCGATCTCACTTAGCACAACATATATTCAATAGACTGCAAAGTACTTCTTGCTTTCTTCTCATTCGATTTATCGATTTTATTTTCTACTTCTCTAAGTACAGTGTGGCCAAATGTCTTGTCTATATCGATAAACACAACATATATTCCATAGGCAGGAAGTCTACTTCTTGGTTTCTACTTATTCGATTTATCGATTTTATTTTCTACTTCTCCAAGTACAGTGTAGCTAAATGTCTTATGGATATCGATCTCACTTACCATTACTGAAATTTTTTTTTATTTACAAAATTTATGTGAATAATCGATCTATCGGGTTTTTCAATAGGGACGCTACAAAAGTAGACCGATAGGGACAGCAAACGACGCCATATTTTTTCCCGCTCTCTTGACCAACGATCCAACAACGAGTCGAAATTATTAAAATTTTCTACCGAAATTCGGAGTCAGTGGACTCAACTTTAAGAGCGCTATTTCCAATTTATGGTCGTCATAATTGTCCTAAGCGTCTAGTAGAAAAATTTGAATCCACAGGCACAGTACAAAATGTTCCCGTGCCAGTGGGACAAAAAAATGCCCGTAGTGTCCGTGAGGAAGACTCAAATCAGTCTCTCACACGTCGTACTCAAGCGTTGGGCATCTCTGTGACGTCATTGTGGCGAATTTTGCGAAAAGATCTTGGCCTACATTCTTACAAGATCAAATTGACGCAAGAACTGAAGCCAAACTGAAGCTTGACCACCAGAAGCGTCTTCTGTGTGTTCGTGAATTGGGCTGAGCAACAACTTGAAAATGATTCGGATTTTTATCGAAAAATCATCTTCAGCGATGAGGCTCATTTCTGGCTGAATAACTTCGTCAATAAGCAAAATATGCGTTATTGGTCAGGCAGCAATCCATACGTACTCCATGAGTCACCATTGCATCCCGAAAAAATTACGGTTTGGTGCGGTTTATGGGCCGGCGGCGTCATTGGGCCGTACTTCTTTCGTGATGATCAAGATCGCCGTGTTACTGTGAATGGGAATCGCTACCGCTCAATGATAACCGAATATATTTGGCCCGAATTGGATGATATGGACTTGGACAATATATGGTTTCAACAGGACGGCGCCACAAGCCACACAGCGAACACAATCGTTACAATCGATTTATTGAAAACCAAGTTCGGTGAACTGGTTGGTGTTATCTCACCAAATGGCCCAGTCAGTTGGCCGCCTCGGTCGTGCGATTTGACGCCATCAGACTATTTCCTGTGGGGCTACGTCAAGTCTAAATAAAGAATTTCATTGATATCCAAAACCGTTTTTGTTTC
Source organism: Chymomyza amoena (assembly GCA_037043745.1). Lineage (NCBI taxonomy): Eukaryota > Metazoa > Arthropoda > Insecta > Diptera > Drosophilidae > Chymomyza > Chymomyza amoena. The sequence goes on from JBAMAX010004542.1 coordinate 309,960, forward strand.
ATTTTAAAAAACTTTTGTAGCGCTCTTATTGAAAAACCCTTTATAAGCAAATTTCTTTATTTTATATTTAATTTTTGGTCACTCTTAGCTAAGCAAAAAATAATGAGCCAAAAATCTCTTTTTCGATGACGAAAAATTGTAGGTAGCTGAACTTGGAAGCTTTTCGAAAAATAATTGTTCTAAATGCAAAATATAGGTCAACGCTGGAGAATGGGCGCTTCCAGTAGTTTTTCTTCTTTCTACACTTATCATCTATCGTCATCTCTTTGTTATGGCTTTGTAATTTAGTTGGCTTTTGTTGTTGCCCTGCCCCCCTCTTTTATAGCGCATTCTGCTTTCATTTCATTCGGTTTATTTGATTTTTCATAAAACAAACTGCAAAATCAATTAACGTTGCAGCGCATTGATGAAGTTGCATCCATTGGATACATTTGTAGACTGAGTGACGTAGCACGAACGAACTGCTTGTTGTTGCCGCCAATTGATTGATTACTTGTGGCACGCCCATTAAGGGCGCAAGCGATGCAGCCCACAGTTGTTGATGGAACACTTGAATTTTTTCGGTCTATGAAAATCTTGAATACCCAAGTATGGCATTTTTTTTCATCATCTGCCGGACTCCAAATGTGGCACTCACTATTTATCTCTGTGTAAACATTTCTTTAGACTGTTGCACGTTTTTTTTTTTTCAGCTAATGTGAGCTTAGACATGGAGTAGAAAATCGGTCAACGCTGATTACATTGCCGCATGCTGGCAGTGCTTATGGTCTATGAATTAGGTATATCTTTCGGATACTCTACACTAAGTAAATCGGCTAATTAAGGCATAGAAAGCAAATTTTTGGATATTCGCTTTCGAATATTTTAGAAAAATGTACTAATTCAAAAATGTCCAAGTTGAAAAAATGCTGCTTTATTTGAAAACCGAAAACAGTCTAAAAATTTTTCCAAGCTTAATCAACACTTTGTTGTCGAAAAAATTATTGTTCCAAAACTACCGAAATTTGGGTTAATACCAGTTTTTGGGTCACGAAATTACTACTACTAATTAGAAACTTTGTAAAAAATATTTTTTTAAGTGCCCATACCAAACTTTGAAGAAATATTAGACAAAACTTTTTTCTTATAAATTATAATCAGCCAACCGAACCACTTAACTCGGTTTTGTTTTTGCGTATTCCGGAATTTTTTTTATTGATATTTCCCTTGTTTTTTCAATAAATTTATATGTTTCCCTTATTTTTTTGATAAATACTACTCCAAATAAAATGTTCGGATTCCTTTTCCGGAACTTTTGTTTGGAACTTTTCTCAGTTTTTCTTTTTTAAAATCTTTATTTTAAGTAATATAATGATTTATATATGATGGAATATAAGGGGCAAGGGTCCGAACCCGAAAACCCCGATCCGATCTGGTTCGAATAAAAAAAATACTAGTTACCAATAAAAAAAAAATTCAAATTAATTGTCCTTGCAAGATAAAGTTACATGCACCACTCAAAAAAGATGGAAAATGTTTTCTAAACAGCAACAATTAAATACTAAAAATCAAAGAATAAATACTGCAAGTCAAAATCTGCTACTACTTAATGAATGCACTTGAACCAGTTATGAATTATAAGCATTATATTATATAAAAATTTTGTCTAAAATTAAAATTTTCAACATGCTTAATATACGATCTAAATTCGTTAATAGATCTGGAAAAGGGATTTAAAGTCTTAAATAGGCACAGAAAAAAATTGAAGCTAATTTAAGACAGAAAAATACTTCTATTCAGAATCCGAAATTTGGGTTAATAACAGTTTTTGGGTCACGAAATTACTATTCTGAAACTTACTCAATTCAATGAAAAAATTTAGAACTTAATTTCGTTTTCCAAAGTTTAGAGTACCTAATCCTTTTTTCAAATTTCGGAATCATTGAAAAACAGAAAAACTACTTTTAAATATTCGAATCGCTTTAAACTTTTTTCAACGGCTTCTTTTTTTTCACGATATTAAACAACACTTTAATTTTCGATCAGTTCTAAAAAAAATAAAAATATTTTTCATAAGTTCGTTTCTTCTGAAACATTTTTTTTACGAAATTAATCCACACTTTAGTTGTAAAAAATTTATGGCTTAAAAACTCTGCAAATTTTCAATCTGAGTAAACCAAAAATCATTTAAAAAAGAAAACCTACTCTCAAAAATCGGACATTTTTTTAATGACTTTTATTTACGAAATTAATTCAAAAACGCATTTTCAAAAATCTAATTTCTCAGAATTTATTCAATTTTCGATTTGATTTGTTTTTATTTATTATTATTATTATTTGTTTGTGTTTTCGAAAAGTTTATAGACTCGAAATCGTCCAAAACATCAAAAATTTTTGGTTCAACAAATATATTCAAAATCTTTTTTCTGAAACTAAGCGACTTATTTTTTATGAACTTTATTAATACCTTAATTTTCGATCAAACTATCGATTTAGAGAATAGATATTGCAGGACATTGAAATATCGGGGTAGTCTAGTAATTCCCTACGTCTTTCGCTCTGCGTGATTTTTATGAATATGCATAATACTTCATAGAATAAAAATGTACAGCGTTGGCGTTGACGTTGACGCAGACGTTGGCGTTGACAGCGGCAGCAGCAGCTGATGGTGCTGCTCTCATATAATACACAGAGAGAAAAAGTTAAGAATATTTTATTTAAATTAAGCCCATGCGTTTACAAAAACGAAAGCAAAAATAGAGTTGCTTTATTTTAGAAATTATTAGCTTTTTAGAAATAATTTGTTCGAAGAGTTATTTGCAATTGAAAAGAAAAGGATTATACGAAATATTAAATATGAAGAAAAAAACGCTAATCATATATCTTAATAATATAATAATAAATGTTTATATATTTAAAAATTATGTTAATTCCACAAAAAATTAATCTTAAAGGTAAAGTCTGAATATAATGGAAAATTACCTTTACTCAATTCAAGGTACAAAATGTGTAAAAATAATACGAAATTTAGAAACAATTTACTTTCGCTCAATATGGCCACCTTTTGCCTTCACTATGGCCTTGAGACGGTCCAAAAATGAATCGCAAGCTGCCCGAATGTGACTTGCAGGTATTTTGGCCCACTCGTGGACAATGGCTTTTTTCAGCGCCTCGAGACTGTTGTATCTTTAAGTTCAGTTGCTCTCCAAAATGGCCCAAAGAGAATAATCCATCGGATTCGCGTCTGGTTTATTCGAGAGCCATTGTGTGGACGTTATGAAGTTCGGAACGTTGTTTTTCAGCCATTCTTGGTTCACTCGAGCTTTGTGAGACTGTGCCGAGTCCTGTTGAAACGTCCATGGTCTGCCACCGAAATGTTTGTCTGCCCACGGCTTCAAAGCAACATCCAGAATACTTTCCCGATAATATTGCGCATTAACCTTGACGCCAGGCTCGATGAAAACGATTGGAGAGCGTCCATCTGCGGTTACAGCGGCCCAAACCATTATCTGTGGCGGGTGCTGCCTCCTGGTGGCCAATCGAGGACTCAAATTCTCGTATGAACGGTCCCTCAAGTAAACCCTATCGTTTTGAGAGTTTACGAATTGCTCAATTGTAAAAATTTTCTCGCCAGAAAACACAATGTTCGGCAATTGACCGCTTTCGGCCAAGCGAAGCAACTCCTTCGCTCTCTCAAGTCTGACTTGTTGCTGCTTCGGTGTGAGATCATGTGCCTTTTGGATCTTGTAAGGCTTGACCTTTAGATCATTTTTCAGTATGCGACGGATGCTACGGTCAGATATTTTCTGTTCTTTCGCCATTTGATTGGCACTTCGTCGGGGATTTCGCTCAAGTCGCTTCTTCACTTTTTGAACCATCTCACGTGACGTTGCAGTCTTTTGATGACCACCTCCATGACGTTTTGCGATGCTACCAGTATCATTGTAACGAGTTATGGTGCGATAAACGAAAACTTTATTTACTTTAAGGTGTTCGAGCTCACGAACAA